>CM043020.1:3177444-3323372 GCA_023690525.1 Holotrichia oblita | reverse complement strand
GCATTTAAGTAATTATCTGCATGCGGTAATTAAGCCTCGAAAACACGAACTTTACCTTGCACATAATACAGCTTATACAGCAAGTATAAACATAATGCACTGCAGCAAACTTTATAATACTCTTAGCCGTACATTTTGATGTTAGCGCAGTAGAGTGAATAAAATTATTAAATATAATGTATTCAATATTAGGAAAATGTTCTAGAAAAATTCAACAATATGAAAGTAGAGTGAAAATTCTCCTACAAAACAATATATTTTGACCGTTATTACGTAGGTAAATACCCAGAACTGAAACGCAGAGGATGTATAAACATTATTTACTGAATTCTCAACTGTAATTTCAAACAAAACGGCTCCGCTTTTATCCAGTAAAACTTTGCTACTAAAACGAGTACGTGTTTTTAAACTCACCCCGATGAACATTTTCAATGTATCAAAGCGAAGTTGCTGAGATATAGGGTGTTCACCACTATTGTTCACTTAACAACAGTGCAGGTAGACTTTATAAATTAATTGCCGTTTTCTCTTTAAAGGTAATCAACAATGGAGCGTTTAAGTTTAGTGGCTGATAAATGTAGATTTATTTTTTTAATTTAAAAAATGTATAATTTTCGAAAAGCTGATATTTCTTCTCTATATTGGGAAATTAGCACGATCGACTGGTCTTTTCTTGACTCGCTTTCTAATATTGATGACGCTGTTACTAGTTTCTACAACGCTATCTACGCGGTCGTTAATTAATTGGTCCCACTGTATACGACTGCGAACTGTAAATTTCCTCCATGGTTTAATCAGAATATCAAATTCCACTTGAAACAAAAAGATATTACTTTTCCAAACGGAAACGTACCAAATCTGAAGTTTGTCGATGGGAGTTCCAAAGAATTCTCTGTCTCATAAGGAATATCAGACTAAAATTGAGTGTGATATTGATGATGTACCTCTCAAACAAACCTAGGGAGGTTGTGCAAGCCTTTACTGATGTGTTTGCTGATACTTCTAACAATGCTGATTCAACCGTGAATGCCGATCTGAATTGTGATATAAACACTATTGCTTTCGACATTGGAGATATAATCAGTTCTGACGTTATGAAGGGTCTTAGAAAACTTAAAGCTGATATGACCAGTGGACATGACGGTCTTCCAGGATTCCTACTTAGAGATTGTGCGCAAGTGCAATGTGATCCACTTGTTACACTTTTTAATTTTTCACTTCGCTCTTCAACTTTTCCAACATGCTGGAAGATTAGCAGAATTACGCCAGTTTGCAAAAAAGGAAATCGTTGTGACATCCGTAACTATCGACCTATCAGCATATTATCAAATTGTGCCAAAGTATTTGAATTTAATTTTCATGATAAACTATCGAATAGCATTAAGCCGTATATCTCTATTAATCAACATGGCTTTATGAGCAACTGGTCTACTGTTACTAATTTAGTGGAGATTACTCAATATCTAAGTGAGTCACAGGATCCTCGGCAACAAGTTGTTATTTACACAGACTTCAGTAAGGCGTTTGATACAATTACAATAGTCAATACTTACTGAGAAGCTACTCTCGAACATCTCCGAAAATTGCCACCTTCTTAAAATCATACCTAGATCAACGCAACTGCTATGTACGAGGGAGTGTTTTTATATTCGCGGAATGGGGGATAAGAGGTGGAAATAAAAAAACCAAATTATTTTTCTTTTTCAATATATTCACCTGCAAGACGGATACATTTTTCACATCTTTCAATTAATTTATTTATACCCTCATAAAAAATGATTTCTCTTTATCTGCAAAATACGCCGAAACTGCCTCCTTGACTTCATCATCGGCAGTAAATTTTTTACCCCGCAGCTCTTTTTTCATTTTCGGAAACAGGTAATAATCACTCGGGGTCAGGTCTGGGCTGTAGGGTGGGTGATTCACAATTTCGAAGCCCACCTTATGCGGAGCAGCTAACGCAACGCGGCTCTTGTGGACGGAAGAGTTCAGAAACGATTGTTGAAATACTCATCATATAAGTTGGATGGTGTTTATCCTCTTCGTGGGTCCGATTACAACGGTTTACTTCTTCGACATGCATTCATATCATCGGGTTAACGACGAATTGAAGCAAGTAGTAAATTTCTACCTAAACTTGTACACTACAACATTGATTCACCCTCCCTCCTACAACATATTCACTTCGCGACTCCACAATTCAATGCTAGAACCACAAACACTTTCTACGCACCTAGAGCGCCCTCTAATGTTATGATTAGAGCTCTGTTAGTCCATATATGTCAAAATGTAAATAAATTGAACACTGATGTATAAATATATATAAAATTTTAACAGTTTTTTGCACCGATTAATTGCTTGATAGTTGTTTGTTACGTATAATCTTTCTTCTCATTTTTATACCGTAATTTTGTACGTGATGAACCGAATTTTCTGTTGGGTAATAAAGATTATTATTATTATTGTTAATTGTCATATAGTAAAAGCAACGATTCTCTACAATTTGAATATTGGCAGACATTCTATTCTTTCTCAAAACCGTTAGACTATAAAAGCGATTATTTTCTTGGCGTTTTGGGGGATGTAATAGTTGACAGTCTTCTGACAAGTGTCAAACTGTAAAAGTGACAGCTGGTTTTAACTATTATAATGTTAAATTGTAAGAACCTTCATTTCTATGGTTTAATGGATGTAATAATGAAAATATTTTCAACAGCCGTCAAATTATAACACTATTACCTTCGATAGTTTCAACTCTAGGGGACGTGATTTTTTTGACAGCTACAACTAAACTACAGATTAATATAAGAATTAATCTTCTTCTTAAAGATTTCTACAAAAAAAAAGCTACAAAAAACCACCATCAGACAGTCCTAACAACAGAGATCATAGAGTCTTTCGTTTGACAAGGTCTGGTACGACGCATTGATTTAAAACTTGATGGCAGTGGATCTGCCAACGCCGCTTGTGAAACTAAGAAAGGGCCTACCTCCAAGGCAGAATCTTTGCTATTAAGACAGAACAGGCCTTATAAACCGAGAAATCGACAAAAGCTATAGCGGAGTACCGCTGTACAACATCTTCCTCCATGACCTTCCCACACACCCCAGTATCAAAATCCTTATTCATGTAGACGAGACTTTCAAAAACTAAACCATCACATTCCGTCCCTCCAAACATTCCTTCAAAAGTGGCGAATTACACTAAACTCAAGAAAGTCCTGATGCTACTGACAACAAGATCTTAGTCAGTACCTTGGCAGTCTGGTGAGCACACGTTGCACGTTCACAAGCAATACCAAAAATGCAGTAAAGCAGGCGGTAATCGGAAAGCTCTACCCTATTTGAACTAAAACCTTAGCCTGTACCACTATAATAAAGCCTCTGCTGCTGTATAACTGTCTCACGTGAATAGGCATGGCCTGATGCCACTAGACTAGGCTGCCTCCGTATTATTACCGGAGCTTGACGAGGATTACTACATTCTCTACAGATGATTGCCCAAAAGACAACTAACAGATTCTTCAAAACAGCCAGAACATACGGAAACCAACGAAGTCCCGAGGACAAGAAGAAGTTATCGTTATTCGATGGATGCTACGCAACCTTAAGGCCGGCCAATATGGCCAAGAACTATGGTAATGCACATAAGTTCTGTAATAATGCTGTGTGCTTGGTGAAACCACCAAGAGGAATTTGGTTTTTCCTATTCAGGAAATCTCCATTTTTGGAATTACCCTTATTTATAACATTCATCACCAAAGTTGTTAAATTTATCGATTTTAACCTTGCCAACATCCCCAGCGATATATAGCTATATTTATAGTATTGATTATAAATTACCCTATATATCAAATTAATGATTATAAATTTTGTTCAACTTTTTAAACGTATTCAAATCAGAATTACGTAGGCTACGGAAATTGAAGCCCACAGCTTGATCAGACTGCGTGATAAATCGATGTCCTGCGAGAATGGTTTGCCTGCGTATATAGCGGCCTCCGATGAGTGACGTTATCGAATTGGCGAGATATCTCTGGGGTTCAATGTGTACGTTAATTTGAAATACACGTCAATGAATGTACAACACTTTTATTAGTAATTCCTCGCCCTACTTGTTCACGATATATATAACTAAATTAGATCGGATATTTCCAAGTTCAACGTAGTTAATTTGGGTCTACAAAAACCGAGTTCAATACCTCCGACATTTAATAAGCTTCGATCCAGAAATATTAAATAATTAAACTCGATGGAGATGTTATTTCCTGATACCCGTCGCGAATTTCTTATTAGCGAGTATTCACCTTACAATACTTGTGACGTTGACGTATGACATTTGCAGTATTCGAAAGGAAAATCTTCAAAACTGAATTACATTAAAAAAAAAACGTATTCAACACACTTCATCTTATATGCATTTTGGAAGTCGCAAGAACCGGTTTTTGTTCCATATTTCATCGCGGTGACACATATTAAGGTGCTTTAATGTCCATATACGGCAATTTGACTTCAAATTATTCAGCATATCCATAATTCAACGCCGCACGTTTTGACGTCGCTTTCCACCAGTGGCGCGCACACACGCAGACGACGTCGCTAACACAAAAAAGAAGAAGGAATTGCGTTCCTCTAAGGGTTTAGTTTCGATAAGGGCTGCTTCTCACGTCATCGTATTATGTACGAGCTAGCGTTTAACGGTACCTCCGTTTTGTTGTTTATCCGTGCATAGAGAGCGACATTTTATACATACAAGTCACGGCGAGAGAATAAAACTGTATATCGTTTTGAATTTATTAGATTTTTGGGAATAACCGGAGGAGGAACAACGACAAGTCCATGTGTTACATATTTTATTTTTCATTATATTAAAAATATGTTTCGAGGACACGCGGTTGTATAAAGCATACAAGAATCTCCGATTTTTTTAATAAATAACTACACCAAAGCGTGTCATGATTTAATGCACAAGTTCTGAAACTATCGAAGCGGAGAGACATGAATTTGACCCGTTGCCGCCGTCGCGAATATCGATGACATTATTACGGTCCCCACTTAACCTGGACCTGGTCTATTACACTCTACAGGCCCTTTAGGGTCGAGCACAGGATATTCTCGTATGACAAATAAACTACTTTGTGTTATGGAAAAATAACATAGACGCAGGGAATATACCCCGTGGAAAGTTATTTGAGGTTCTATATTTTGTTACAGCTGTTATCCTGGTAATAAAATGTGTAAATAGCTTTCCCTTTCCGTCTCTAAAAAAAATATAATTTACAGGATGTTAAAGAAAACATAACAAGGTAATAACAAGGCATGACTTATTGTGAGATTTTTGAAAGATGGATCAAAGAACAGGACATGAAAATGAAAAGCCAAAAGCGAAAGATTGCGATGTTATATGATAAACAATTGTCCTGCATATCCAGTTACTGTAAGTAAAAAATTAACGAATATTGAACTGATCTTTTTTCCAAGAAATACGACCTCCAAATTGCAACCTATGGACTAGCGTATTATAAAAACGATAAAACATTACCGAAACAGAATTGTCCACAAAATTGTTAACGCGAATAAAAACCTTCCAATTCAAAAATTGATTACCATTAAAGAGTGTAATCGGGAAACAATCAAAAACTGTGAGTAATACATTGCGCTCAATACTTTATTCCAAAGATCAGCAGGGCCAGCTTTCAATGACAATTCTTCTGTTTCGTACTTTTGTATAACTTCCAGTATACCGGAAGTCAACTTCCGGATGACGTCACATTGACGTCTCAGTAACATTATAATGACATTTTAACGACCTAAGATCGACAAACTCGCGCATGACGTTGAATAGCGGATCAGTTGACCGTCGACAACGGAAGAGGCAACATCGATAGAGAAGGTCGTGTTATTTTACATCGGATGAATTGAATGTCGTCGTTTTTCTGAAATTTTAAAAATTGTTTCTCGTGAAATGACGAATGGAAGTTATCGAAGTATTCGAAATTTTCGAATCGCATTATTACTGGAGATGATGGCGGCGGTGTAACAGTAGGAACTACCTAATACGAACGCTAATTCGACATCAAATTTTGCTTTAATGCAACGAGATGTACCTTAGTGTGAGTTGTACCTTTACAGCTCTTATGTTCGTCAGATTCTCTTTTTGTGTTGACACTCGAATTCTGTCCGGGTGGTTGCTCTAATGGCACAGTTCCGCTGACACCGCATACCCTCGTGAGGGTCTATCAACCGATTAGAGAGGTTTGACGTCCGTGAGAGTCTCAGAAGGAACAGTCTCAATCTCATTTATATCTCGTTTGAATTAATTAATGGCTGTAGAATGCCGAAATAAAGCGTTCATATTAGAACTGTTCTTATTGTTGATGATTTGGTAAGACGTTTCCTATAGAGAGTTTGGGTATTGCTTTGAATGTTGGCCCAAATCTTGAGATAAATGTTAAGCTACTTAAGGAGATTTCTGTCTTACTGTTGATGGTTTGATAGATCGATTCCTCTAGTAGGTTTGGGTATTGCTTTGTTGGTCCACGTCGTGAAATAAGTGTTAACCTACTTAAGGAGATCTCTCTCTTACTGTAGATGGCGTGGCAGATTTTATCGTGTTGACTACTGGTCGGAATGGTATGTTTGCTATGATTTACATAGTGTCGTTTTTCTGAAATTTTGGAAATCGTTTCTCGTGAAATTACAAATGGCAATAATCGAATGATGGGTTGTGTTGTCCTCTCTCGGTCGATATAAGGAAGAAGGTGGCAAATTTTCGAATCGCATGATTACTACTACCTAATATGAACGCTAGTTCGACGTCAAATTTTGCTTTGATGCAACAAGGTGTACCTTAATCCGAGTTGTACCTCTACAGCTCTTACGGTCGTCAGATTCTCTCTTTTTGTGTTGACATTCGGATTCTGTCCGGGTGGGCGCTCTAATGGTATAGTTCCGCTGACGCCACATACCCTCGTGAGGGTCTAGCAACCGATTAGAGAGGTTTGATGTCCGTGAGAGTCTCAAAAGGAACAATCTCTATCTAATTTATATATCCCGTTTGGATTGATTAATGGCTGTAGAATGCCAAAACAAAGCGTTCATATTAGAACTGTTCTTACTGTTGATGGTTTGGTAGATCGGTTCCAATAGAAAGTTTGGGTATTGCTTTGAATGTTGGTCCACGTCTTGAAACAAGTGTTAAGCTACTTAAGGAGATCTCTGTCTTACTGTAGATGGTTTGGCAGGTTGGTTCCTATAGAAGAGTTTGTCGTGTTGACTACTGGTTGGAATGGTATATTTGCTATAATCGACATAGAGATGCTTTGGATTCTTTTGTTATTAATCGTTTTTTGTCTATCTACTACCGTCTTGCAAACGACCAGATATTTTGGCTGCATACTGTGATTTGTCCGGGATGACAGCTACGTTTGTTTTGTCTACGTTCTTGCTGTTGATGCTTCAATAGATGAATCTCTACAAAAGATTCGAGCTTGCGACAAATTGTCAGCATCCTATGCTAATGTATCCTAATTTTAAATTATTTTCTTAGCTGTAATAGTAGAATCTATCGATTTTAGCTTCATTGCAATGAAGTTAGCTAACGCTAAGGTTCATTTTCAATAACATAGTTCTCCCGACAAATCGATAGATTCTACTAGTTTTTTTTTCAATTTAACAATAAGATCTACCTGATATGAACGCTAGTTCAAACTCAATTTTTATTTCGATGCAAAGAGGTATACTTTAATGTGAGTTGTACCTCTACACCTCTTGTATTCGTCAGATTCTCTCTTTTTGTTTTGACACTCGGATTCTGTCCGGTGGGTGCTCTAATGGCATAGTTCCGCTGACGCCACATACCCTCTTGAGGGTCTATCAATCAATTAGAGAGGTTGACGTCTATGAGAGTCTCAAGAGGTTAGTCTCAATCTAATTTATATCGCGTTTGGATTAATTAATGGCTGCAGAAAGCCAAAAAACGCGTTCATATTGGAACTGTTTCCATTTTTGATGGTCGTTTTGTAGGTGATATTTTAGGAATGTATGTATGTGCATTTAAATATATATTTTTTCAAATTTTTCGTACGGATAATACTAACTATACAAAAAAAAACAGCTTATGGTAAAAAACGTAAGCTCATCGTAATATTTGTTATATAACGCTACAGAAGATTGAATTCCTTAATTCTAATATTTTAATTTATGCTATGAGTCCCAAAAAGTCTGCAGTTTTGTGTGCATCAGATTCTCAATGATGACGTTTAGATTTTCTAAGTCGGAAATGCAAGAATTTTCCTTACTGACATAGCCTCCGATGTGGAAATGGGCTTCATCTAAAAAGATGATTTTTCATCTTCGGCCAAGCAATCTCCAGTCCATAAGGTTTCAGTTTTTGGACTAATTGAACTTTATAAGCCTTCATACGGAGGTCTTATATAACATCGAACAAGAAGGGGTCAGAAGAAATTCAGAAAAGAAAAACAATCATAAAAGAGACAAAAAGTACAATAAACCAAAACTTATACATTTATTTCTAAATGGTAGAAAATATCTGAAATTAACAAACAAAACTTACAGAACTGCTGAAATTACAACTTTAAAAATAAAATACTAAATAAATAATAACATGTATTTATAACCAACAAAAGGAGGACAGTGCACATATAACAGAACAATTCTCCACAATACCCGTTGCCGCCAGTGCAATTTATTCATTATTCATACGAGTACTAGATTCAAGTTTGTACTTCAAGATAAATAAATATAACCGGAGATGGTGCATTGTTTCCCCAAAAAATTGCATTTTCTCGTTAAAGTATGCGAATATCGAACGACCCTCGGGATAAAATCTACCCAGCATGAAGTCGACAATACAACCAGATAAAACTTACCTTCTAATGTACCACGATAAACGGAATTCGATTCGAAACTTATGGGGCCGTTAGTGGACTCGAACACGACGTCCTCCGCAAATATATTCTGATGATCCGGAGCCAGCTTCAGCTTGAAGATTCTGCAATAAGAGAAAATGAATTTAAAAACTTTTCCAAGAGACATTTATATGGAATATAAAAACAAAGCGGATATCGATAGAGATTTAAATATACGAAACCGCGTAAAAGCAATTCTACTTAACAATCGATTCCTTATTTAAAAAACTATCTAAATGGGATCATGTTAATTCCCGTATGTCGTTTGGCCGATCTCCAAGGAGAGTAACAACATCGCGATGCCGCCAAACACGCTTGAAGAATTGTCGAGACGTGAATAAATTCCGGACCTGGGGTGCACTATCCGAGGGAGTTTTCATTTCGAGCGTACCATCGTCTATCTCATTAAGATTGTGGCGGAGATTCTGCCAGGCGTGAAAGCTAGACTTGTGAGGACTTCAAGGACATTCGCACGTGAATGACCGCCTGCAATGTGTACGAAATTGCATTCTAAATGTACTTGAGCATATATACATCTATATATACAGTATATTCTGCCGAAAAAACATTCTAAAAAAAAATGTAAAATGAAATGATGAAATCCTACAGCAACTTCTTAAGGACATCGCTGGAAATCTGTTCTTCGACAGGGTGCTAAGAATGAAGTTTTGGGAAGTAGGAAAAGATTTGAAACAAGATAATAAGAATAATCAAGGAGATCTAGAACGATAATAGAAGTCATCTAGTGCATGCCACAAGGAAGAGGACTAACCTCATTAATGTTTGCACTGTTTATAGACAAAATAAAACCCTTAGCCACCAAGCAATTCTAGCTTTTCGATATATGAATCTTGGGTAATCAATGATGAGCAAAAAGCAAAATATCGGCGATAGAGACGAAATACCTCACACCCCGTAAAAAGTGTCAAAAAACACTAAAGTTTATCAAGAAAAGAGGATTGAAAGGGTGGAGATATTTCCAAAGAAACAAGTTAAACATGTATGGAAATCCAAAGCACAATATAAGAAGAAAAGACGAAGACTAATAGGGAATGAAGTTTTCGGAAAACTAATACAGATGACTAGAGTGACATGGGGAGAAGCAAAAACACCGGAAAAATTATGTATTTAATAATGCCTAGCAGAAAATTTGATAGCTTTCTGTTGTATTTTTGCAATTCAGATTGTATCAAACGTTTCGAACCCTGGGCCAAGCAAAACATTCAATCCCTCTTTAAGCCTTTAACACGTTAAACGCCGTAATGGAAAGTAGAAAAATAGGTCTAGAGGGCCACAACTTGAAAACGCTTCAAACAATTATTTATGGGTTACAAATTATGTTGCTTCAGCTTTGAACCTAATTTTTGTTACTAAATTTTATTTATTTTTATTTTTAAATTGAGAAGCGCGGATGCATCTCGTGGCTATAAGGACCACTTTAGTTTCGATAGCCATGTGATGCATACGTGCTTCTCATCAAAACAAGAATATTCCTGTTGTAGCAGGCACGGTTACAGAAGTTCTTTGAAGAATTTTTATCTGACGGAGAAAGTGATGATAATATTCGGGATAAAGACTATGAATCAGACAGTGATAGTGATGCAAGTAGTTCATGCTATGACGGTGTTACTACGTTCAAAAGACCTAGAAAGCAACAAAGTGAACAGAATGTACCTTCGACATCGCAAGGTATCGGTGTATGCTCAAGAACCATAGAAAACACTATAGAACATGTTATCTCCGAATATCAACTGCCAAATGATGAAAGTTCTGGAGAAGATGATGTAGTTGATAATAATATACCGTTGGGTTGGCAAAATGTAGATAGCCAGTGTTTGAAAAATATAAGATTTAGTGTCGAAAACTCAGGCGTCAAATCTGAATTCTTTGAAATGTATGATAAAGAACCTATTGATTTTTTAAACTTTTCGTGAATGATAACATTTTGGAGTTGATTGTCAAAGAAACAAATCGATACGCACGTCAGAAGTTGAATAGAGATGGTCACGGTCCGAAAGTACGAATTCATAAGTGGAAAGATACAAATATTGAAGAAATAAAGACATTTTTGGGTCTTGTTGTGTGGATGGGATTAGAAAAATTACCAAAATTATGTTCCTATTGGTCCAAAATTTCATTGTATAACTGCAGAATAAAAAATATGATGTCGCGAAATCGATTTGAACTATTACTTAGTAATTTGCATTTTACTGATAATGAGAGGGCAGATACAAGTATTCGGTTGTATAAGCTGGCACCCCTTTTAGAGCAACTAATACCAAATTTTCAAAAAGTCCTAGTGCCAGGAGAAGAGCTCTGCATTGACGAAACTTTAGTTCCTTTTAGGGGCAGACTATCGTTCAGGCAGTACATTAAAAACAAAAAACATAAATTTGGGGTAAAGCTGTACAAACTCTGTTTGAACGCCGGTTATACTTATGACCTGCAAATATATTACGGAAATGACAAAACGAAAAATGTTTCAGCTTCGGATAGTGTAGATAGATAGATAGATACATTTATTCTATACCCGTGGTGTTGAATATTAACATTGTATAATACACAAAACATAAAACTACACCTAATAATACAGGATTAGTCATATAATAATAAAATTATGTCATAGCAGGTACATAATTTGGAGTATACACATTCTCAACACTCAAAGCATCAGAGCCCGTCATGCTGCTAGTATTGCCATGCTACCAATGTCACTAATATTACTCGTAGCTGGTCTTAAAAAACTCGTCCAAACTGTAAAAACATTTATCGCGTAGAAACCACTTAATTTGTGAATGAAAAACAGGCTGCGACAATTCCCTAAGCCACCTTGGCAGGTGATTAAAAACCTTGTGTCCCAAATATATATACGACCTGTAAAAGAAAGGAGACCTTGCAAGATCAGCCCTTATAAAACTAGGGTCTCTAGTGTTGTAGCCATGTACGTCCGAATTACTCCGATATTGATCCATATTTAAGTGAACGTAGTTTGCCAATGCTATAACATACAAATTGTAAATTGTTGGTATTTGTAGATCTAAGAAAAATGGCCTACATGATTTCCTACAACGTAAATTATGGATAATTCTGATAGCTCTCTTCTGTAGTATCAAAAGTGATCTCAAATTCGTCTCCGAACACCAGAACAACAGACCGTAGGTAATGTGGGAATTGAAAAAAGCGTAGTATATTTGAATTAGTGTTGCGCGATCGCATAGTTTTCTCATCCTTGTTAGAGCAAAAAGTCCCTTCTTTAATTTAGAAAAAACTGCTTCTAGATGCAGACTGAAGTTAAATTTATCATCAAATAAGATTCCCAGTATTTTACAATTTGTTACTGAGGTCACAAGCATATTGTTGGCAGTTATTTGTAAAGGTACCCTTAAATTAAAAAACATTATGTTTGTTTTATCAACATTTATAACAAGTTTATTATTATGAAACCATTCACATAATTCTCTCATTGTTTCAACACAGTTATTCTCTAGTTCTGTTGTATCATTGCCAGTGATAACCGCATTTGTATCGTCTGCATAAAGCGTTATAGAGGATGAGATGTTCAGAGGAAGATCATTTATAAAAAGATTGAAAAGCAGAGGGCCCAAAATTGACCCTTGTGGTACGCCAAAGTTATAGCTTTTACTATCCGACGTATAACACTTGATATTGTTATTTATGCCTGCATGTTTTATTTCTGTGTACTTATCTATTTTTATATACGACGCAAAAATGGCCAACGCTATACCTCTTATACCATATAATGATAGTTTCTGTAATAGAAGATCATGATCTACCAGATCGAAAGCTTTCGATAAGTCGCAATTAATACATGCTACTAATTTATTTTTGTTTAAGTTATTTAAAATTTCTTGTGTAATACTTTGAAGCGCCGTGATTGTCGACTTGTTGTTTACAAAACCATGTTGCTTGCATGATAAAATGTCATTTTGATGCAAATACTCAGAAAGCCTATTCTTAATCACGGTTTCAAAAATTTTGGAAAATGCCGGAAAAATTGAAATAGGTCTATAATTTTCTACTAAACTTTTATCGGCCTTTTTATGTAGTGGTATGACTTTCGCAACTTTAAACAAACTAGGGTATTGTCCAGCTTCAATATAACAATTAAAAATATTTTCTAAAGGTTGACTGATATGATCTATTACTAATTTAATTATGTTTACTGGAATTTCGTCATAACCGCTAGCCATAGTATTGTTAAGTTTCAAGGTAATGTTTCTTATCTCATTCGCAGAGACGGGGAAAAAGTAAAAAGTCTGATCCTGAGGTTTAATTACATTTGTAAGAGGATCGATAGGTATTTGTCCCGCAAATCCAGCGTTTGACAGTGCCAAATCTGAGACCGATGCAAAATATTTGTTGAAAATATTACATACTACACTAGGGTCCTACATTACTTCATCCGATTCATCATGAATAGCAATATTAGCAAAGTTTAAATACGATTTTGTTTCCTGTTTTATAATATTCCACGTTGTTTTTACCACGTTATTTGAACGATTTAACGATTTTTCAAACGTTAGCTTCTTAGCTGCTTCTATAATAACTCTTAAAATTTCGGCGTACTTTGTGTAATAATTTTTTATAGTACTATTATGCGGAAACATTTTACATAGTTGAAATAATTCCCTTTTAGTTTTACAAGATTTTCTGATTCCACGCGATATCCATTGTTTGGATTGGTTATAATATGTTCTAATTTCTAATTTCTAATTTCTAACTTCTAATTTCTAACTTCTAACTTCTAAGTTCTAATTTCTAATTTCTAATTTCTAATTTCTAATTTCTAATTTCTAACTTCTAACTTCTAACTTCTAACTTCTAATTTCTAATTTCTAACTTCTAAGTTCTAACTTCTAACTTCTAACTTCTAATTTCTAATTTCTAATTTCTAATTTCTAACTTCTAATTTCTAATTTCTAATTTCTAACTTCTAACTTCTAACTTCTAACTTCTAATTTCTAATTTCTAATTTCTAATTTCTAATTTCTAATTTCTAAATTCTAAGTTCTAACTTCTAATTTCTAATTTCTAATTTCTAAATTCTAAGTTCTAATTTCTAATTTCTAATTTCTAACTTCTAATTTCTAATTTCTAACTTCTAACTTCTAACTTCTAATTTCTAAATTCTAAGTTCTAACTTCTAATTTCTAATTTCTAATTTCTAATTTCTAATTTCTAATAAGTTCTAATTTCTAAGTTCTAACTTCTAATTTCTAACTTCTAATTTCTAACTTCTAACTTCTAATTTCTAATTTCTAATTTCTAATTTCTAAAATTCTAATTTCTAATTTCTAATTTCTAACTTCTAACTTCTAATTTCTAACTTCTAACTTCTAACTTCTAACTTCTAATTTCTAATTTCTAATTTCTAATTTCTAATTTCTAATTTCTAATTTCTAATTTCTAAATTCTAAGTTCTAACTTCTAACTTCTAATTTCTAATTTCTAATTTCTAATTTCTAATTTCTAATTTCTAACTTCTAATTTCTAACTTCTAACTTCTAATTTCTAAATTCTAAGTTCTAACTTCTAACTTCTCTAATTTCTAATTTCTAATTTCTAATAAGTTCTAATTTCTAACTTCTAACTTCTAACTTCTAACTTCTAACTTCTAACTTCTAATTTCTAATTTCTAATTTCTAATTTCTAATTTCTAAGTTCTAATTTCTAACTTCTAATTTCTAATTTCTAATTTCTAATTTCTAAATTCTAACTTCTAATTTCTAATTTCTAATTTCTAATTTCTAATTTCTAACTTCTAACTTCTAATTTCTAATTTCTAATTTCTAATAAGTTCTAATTTCTAATTTCTAATAATTTCTAATTTCTAAATTCTAATTTCTAATTTCTAATTTCTAATTTCTAATTTCTAATTTCTAATTTCTAATAAGTTCTAATTTCTAACTTCTAACTTCTAACTTCTAACTTCTAATTTCTAATTTCTAACTTCTAACTAATTTCTAATTTCTAACTTCTAATTTCTAATTTCTAATTTCTAACTTCTAACTTCTAACTTCTAATTTCTAATTTCTAATTTCTAATTTCTAATTTCTAATTTCTAATAAGTTCTAATTTCTAATTTCTAACTTCTTTCTAACTTCTAACTTCTAACTTCTAACTTCTAATTTCTAACTTCTAATTTCTAATTTCTAATTTCTAACTTCTAATTTCTAATTTCTAATTTCTAATTTCTAACTTCTAATTTCTAATTTCTAATTTCTAACTTCTAATTTCTAATTTCTAATTTCTAATTTCTAATTTCTAATTTCTAATTTCTAATTTCTAAAATCTAATTTCTAAATTCTAACTTCTAACTTCTAATTTCTAACTTCTAATTTCTAATTTCTAACTTCTAACTTCTAATTTCTAAATTCTAATTTCTAATAAGTTCTAATTTCTAATTTCTAATAATTTCTAATTTCTAAATTCTAAGTTCTAACTTCTAACTTCTAAGTTCTAACTTCTAAGTAATTTCTAATTTCTAATAAGTTCTAATTTCTAATTTCTAACTTCTAACTTCTAATTTCTAATTCCTAATTTCTAATTTCTAATTTCTAACTTCTAATTTCTAATAAGTTCTAATTTCTAATTTCTAACTTCTAACTTCTAATTTCTAAATTCTAAGTTCTAACTTCTAACTTCTAACTTCTAATTTCTAATTTCTAATTTCTAACTTCTAACTTCTAACTTCTAATTTCTAATTTCTAACTTCTAACTTCTAATTTCTAACTTCTAATTTCTAATTTCTAATTTCTAATTTCTAATTTCTAATTTCTAATTTCTAATTTCTAATTTCTAATTTCTAATTTCTAATTTCTAAATTCTAACTTCTAACTTCTAACTAATTTCTAATTTCTAATTTCTAATTTCTAACTTCTAACTTCTAACTTCTAATTTCTAATTTCTAATAATTTCTAATTTCTAATTTCTAATAAGTTCTAATTTCTAATTTCTAATTTCTAAGTTCTAATTTCTAATTTCTAATTTCTAATAAGTTCTAATTTCTAATTTCTAAAGGAGTAATGTGGAACTGATTATCACTTCAAGTTCTATGGAAATGATAAGAGAAAATATCATAAAATTTCTGAAGTTTCTTTTCGGCGTTGTTCTCACTATACACGTCATGCCAGTCAACATTGCTCAATGCTTGAGCAAAATTATGTTTATTAGTATTGCTATATGAACGTTTGCACTCAAATAACTCTATTGTAGACTGACTATATTCTAGGGTGAGCAACTGAAAATTGTGATCTGACAGATCCGACAGCTCATTTATGACACTATACCGGTAATTTGTTCTAACAAAGATGTTATCAATACAGGACTTGCACGTTTCAGTAATACGAGTAGGAGAGAAAACTGTCCGCGACAAATTGTAACTATGCATGATTTTTGTGAATTGAAACAAGAGATAGTACCAAGGCAAAGCAACATCGGTGTTGTAATAAAAGTGGCAAAGGACAAACGTGACGTACTCATGTTGAGTACAAAGGACACTGATGAGAAAGTGCAGGTTCAAAAAATGTTGTTAAACACCACTTTCAATAGTTGATTATAATAAATGTAAAGGATTTATTGATATATCGGACCAAATCTAAATCATATTCTCCAGCAATACGAAAATCTCTAAAATGGTACCTTAAAATAGCGATCAGTCTCCTAGTGTTTACTATTTGAACTCATATTATTTACCAAACTGTAACGAACAATAAATTATCCATTACATCTTTCAAAGAAAAATTGTGACGCAACTAATCAAGTTTGTTAATGCAAAGCAACGACAAGGTGATGGTAAAGGAACATTTAGAAAAACAGAAAAGTTTAATAGAAGAAGAAGTTACATGTTATGCAAAAAATTAAGAAAATGGAGAATAGTTTGCAAGGCAAAACAACATCGTTTTAAATGTATTCAATGATAAAACTGGAAGTGTTTTTGCAACGTTCATCTATGTAACTGTAAATGTTGAGTATAAAAAAACAACTGATGAGAAAAAACAAGATTTACTATATTAAAGGGGAGGCGTACAAAGTATTCTAAAATGCAGGCTAAATTCGAAATAGTTGATTATAATAAAGTAAAGTATTTATTGATATAAATCGGACCAAATCAAAGCATCATTCATCCACAGTTTCAAAATCTCATGAGAAAATGGTGTTTCTCATGGCCTTAAACTAGCGCTTGTGAGCTTGCATCTCTAGGTTTAACTGTTAAACAAAATCTTCACGTTCTTCAGGTTTAGCCGAACACTTTATCGAACAATAAATTTGTTTTGATCAGGTATCTTTGTGTGTAAAAAGTCTCAACGTTATTTTCAATGAAATAAAAGGGTTGAGACGATACGATCAGTTGTACAATCCGTTGTACAACCGTGGTTGGTTCGATGGTTTAAAGGTCACCAGACAAAACAATTGGCTGTACAATCTGTTGTAACATCGTAGTTGGTTCGACAGTCTACGTGTGGAGGAAAACACAACGACTGACTTATGTTTACATTTTTGTTTTCAACTTATAGTACGACAAGTCCTACAACCGATCGTTTCGTCTGTAAGCCGCTTAAGAGAAACTTAGAGATCCAGAGACATCCCCAAAATCGTTACCTCGTGCTCACTGATCCGTTTTTTAAAGTTGTATTCATCCACCTTTTTCTTGATAAATTCTACTGTATGATACGTCGAGTTATCGTGAACTTTTCATCTTCGCCCAGTTTTCGCCCTTGTCAAATGTTTCTGTATAGCGTGGAAACAAAAAGTTAAAAACCTTGTGGCGATTTACTATATCCTGAAAAGTTTTTCATTTGGCGAAACGTCAAAAGTAAGTTAGTTTCTAAAATGCTGACGCGGTCAAAATCGAAATAGCTTTAACATTAACCGTAACTAATTTCACAGTTTTTCCTACAGATTATAAAGACAGGCTTAGAAGTATATAGAATTGAATGTAATCACTAGAGACTAGAAAGAATTCATTGATATATCGAATTTTAACTACATTCTGCAAATAATAATGCCATGTTTTTTCCTAGTCCTTGAACAGAATTGTTAGAGCTTTATTATTTGCGAATGTAATTAAAATTCAATATATCAATGAATTCTTTGTTTTTTAGATATTTTTGTTGATAGGCATGGCCATTTATATTATTAGTATTTTGACACATATTACCTAAATGTCAATTTCTTCCACTGAAGAAGTCTTATTAACGAAAACATAATATTATATGTTCTGGAATAAATTGGTATTTAATTAATTGTTTTATTGACCATAAGTGGAAATATTTCAGGAACAGAAAGATAAGTACATAAAGATCACAAAATAGGTATATAAATTTATAATTATATGTTATCAAAATTGTGTAAAAGAAAGTTTCATCTTCTATCAGAACACATATGTTTCGAAATAGAAATCTTCTTTCAACATCCACAGATGTACTTGGTGCATTTTTTAACTTTTCAATACATTCTAAACTAAAATTAAAGTCGAAATCGTTTACTGTTTCACCTTCCAAAATTTTCTTAACTTTCTTCAATTTATTCAATTATCGTATGTAGGTGGATAAACTATAGGCGTATCCCCACAGCCAGTCTTCGTGGACACACTGTATTAGCTGTATTTTGACAGCTAAAAAACCTGTTTTTATATTATATATCTCATGACAGTTTGACAGGCACTTTCCATATAATTCGGTCTCTGGTGATCACTCAGTAATCAGAATTGACCTAAGATCAAACCATTGATATGTTAGATTGTTTCTCATTTGCTTCTACTTCACTATCAAGTTCCTGTTACCTGCAACAACTTCATCCAGTTCCCAGAATCCATGTTAGAAGAGCGATTAGAAAATACAGACCTGTCGGAAAATCTCGACTATTATTGGAGAAGCTAGAAAGAGAAGCTGAACATGGAAAGAAGCTTTTACAAAAAAGAAAAAAGAGTATTACTTAAAAACTAAATAACTGAAGGAAATCTCAATTCTCAATTACATCAGTGCGGCTCCGATCGATAAGCTCTCCAACTAATATTAAAAAAGAGTCTTTCAACTAACTCTATATCATCATATGATGTTATTTATTTTGAACATTGTTTTGCCCTTTCTTTTCATTTCTGTAGTAGCCAATTCCTTTTCTTTTCCTTTTAAGCTCATTATATTATATTCCTTGCTCCATCTCTACCCTTCTTCTTCATTGCCATCATCTCCTTAACACGACAGCCTATAGCCTATTGTATTATTCTGTGCCTAGTGAATTTCTTTACATAAACAGGTTAGTTCCTTTTAACTAGTTTTAATAACCTTGGTGGTAAATCTTTTTCCGATAGTCCTGTCAGAAGATTTCTTACTCCTAGCAGTGGCAATCTCCGTCATTCCAATGCAAGCCATTCAAAAATAATGTGGTAGGCTGTCTCTCCTTCCAATTCATGTCTACAAATAGCTCAGCCTTTAAGATACCAATTCTGTTATACAGACAGACTCATCACTGTTTCCTCTGCCCTTCAACGCTGTTCCAGTGTATCTGGTGTGCTTTTGCGATCCACTCAGTCTTGGTTATCGCCAGCTTGTTTTGCATTTCGTTTCCTGGTATGTTCTTATACCCCGGTACCCACAACAAAATGATTTTGTTGTGTTTAGCTAGGATTCTAAGGTTGTCCAGACAGTTCCAAACTAGTTAGTCAATCTGTTCGAATATTTCTTTATATTCTCTTTGCTCTCGAACTAAATTAACATTTAAAAAAATGGGAACATGGAATGAAACGTTTAATTTAATTATATTAAACATATTATCTCGTGACATACAATTATAAATAACATTTTCAACAGTTACGATGAATACATTAAGTTCGCCCTAAAATTTAATTAACCACAAAATAAATTTGTGTAACGGACTAAACGAGCATATCAACAAATTAGTTGCTAGCATGTCGTTTGTTTTCGGATGATGAACTACCAATAAAAGAACGATTTAATAAAAATATTCGATTGTAATCCATTTGATATTTTATTGATGTACAAGTGGAATCATAATAAATGTAATAAAGACCTGTTCGAAATATGACGTCAATTTTTTTATAAAACAGAAAAATTAACAAATTTACTAATAAACTTGTTACTGGCTGCATCCGATTTATTTATTTATTTATTTAAATTTCAATTAATGTTTGTTGACTTCCAACCAATACAAATTCGATGAGCAACTATTTGATTTTAATGCTCATAGAGCAGCGTTTGTATTTCCTATAAATCAATTATATTAAAAATATACAAATTACCCCCAACAAAAAGCCATCAAATAAACAAAACCTTGTACCGGAAATGCGATTAATTAATTAAATTGTAAAATTCAATTTTATTTATAATGTTTATATGAAATGATAAAATTTACTCTTGCAGGCACATACATTAATCCCCGCCACATTCTATATACAGGTAGACGAGGGTTACATCAAATATTAAATATAATAAATGAACATTATCTGCGAGTTCGGATACTACGGCTTTATGTCGGTCGGTCTTAGCTCTCCTGACAGATGAGCAACGAATCTGTTACAAACCGCAAGGGAAACAAAGTTTAAGGAGATACACAAAAGGGATAAGCTCGCCTCCCATTCCCCCACCATCCACGACTCGCCCATATTTGCAAAAGTTTATGGGTCCCCTGGTCCGTGATAAAGAAATGTTTTCCGTATCACTTTAGATGAAACGGTGTAATAATATGATAAATATTGCCCCCGCGGTGATCGTAAATCTGTCAGTTGACAGCTAAGATATCTAATTTTGTTTTATCTCATTCCGTTATTATATCGTTAAACGTATGTAATTCTAGGTGCAGCTAATTAAATCGTGGAAGAAGAGAAATCAATCATTGAAGATTTAAATAAGATAAAATTTGCAACTGCAAGTCACACAAAGAGGCAAAACTAAGCAGATACCGAAAAATTACAAAATCAGCATGAAAATTAAACTGATTAATAGGAACCAAGGCAAAAGTTGTTGCAGAATGTCCTGCAGCTAAATGCAGATGCTCAGAATGTAGTATCAAAAATCAATGGCTTATAGTTTGGGTAAAAACAAGTACCTTTACAAAACCAATTTAGCCCAAAATGGCACAGATAGCCGCAAAAAGCAATCATCAATATTAGCCAGAAAACAGTGATAACGAAACATACAGTTCAGGAAGCAGTACCAACCAATTATGATGATTTTTAAGAGAAGAAACAAAATAAGATGTAACGAAAAACCTACCTATTAGTCATGGAAGATGGCAACCCTGTTATTCGGATTACCATAGAATGAAGCTTTTAATATGCCGCTTCCATACCAATCAAATTTGATCTTCAGAAAACAATGGTATTTGAAATTGATTGCTCCTTGTAAGAAGAGATTATTTCACCGGTTGATCCAAACGAAACCCAATCGAATGGTCAGAGCTATGTTTAATGAAGACCAACTTTAAGACAAAGTCTGAAGGTAGAGGAAAATACTACGAGGTTGTTCATACAAGAACTGGTAGACATTTTTGAAACATACATCAACAGATAAACCAATTGAACTAGTCCCCAGCGACTTTTTCCTATTCCCGAACCTGAAAAAATCGCTGGCAGGAAAGAGATTTGTTTCAAATGAGGAGGTAATCGCCGCTGCAGATGATCATTAAAAATAAACTGTTCTGTTAAAAATAAATATATAATACTAAAATTCAACAGGTTATGGGCCCACGTAGCTAAAGTAAAAACAGTGTATTAAAAAAGTAAAACAAAAAGATAAATTTAAGAAGATAGATTAAAAATAAGAGAAAGTCAATTCGTCAAAAGAAAAATGACAGAAAAAATTGTAAAGATTGACATTTTAAAAGCTTCAGCGGATTATAATTTATGAAAATTTCAAATTACAACATTTTTAAAAGCAAAGCACTTATATGATGTTGTATCTGGAAAAAAATATGTCCATCGAATGAACAAGAAAAAATCGATTGGGAAAAGAAAAATGCCACGGCCAAGAGAGGTGGGGATATGGCAACATATGTGTCAAATTTAGAAAATCTAGTACACAAATTAAAAACCTAAAAACAGAATATTAATGACACAATGGTCTAAAACTTTATCGACCTCACCCGAGACATTTAAATATTTTGTGAGTGCCTGGGAATCAACATCAAAAGAAGAAAGAAACTTAACAAATTTGACAGCTCGCCTGATTGCAAGGGAACAGCTAAAACTACAGCTACGACTACAAGAAAGACGCTTAAGATAAGCCAGAATAAATATAAACAAACACGTTTTAAATGTGGGCAATCTGGACATTTTGCATTAACCATCAAACAAAAGATTGCTATTTTAGAAATAAAGAAAGAAATAAAAACGAAAAAGGAAAGGTAACTTTTTTAACAGAACAAATTTAAAATAAAAATAGTAAAACAAGTGAATGGGTATTAGATTTAGAATGCTTCTACACACATGATGAATTCTAAAAAAAAATAATAAAAGATTTGCGAATAAATGTGTCAGAGATAGGCACAGCAAAAAAGGGCCAGAAAATGTTGTCACATGGAAGTGGAGAAGTAGACACTGAAAATTGTACACTCAAGGAAGTTATCTTTGTACCAGACTCAAAGTAAAGTAAAAATTTGCTGTCTGTAACTAAAATAACAGAAAATGAGGGTAAGGTAATATTTGAAAGAGAAAAGGTGGAGGTGTTTAAAGATAAAAATAAAATCATGGAAGGGAAGAAAAATTAAAATGGGTTATATATAGTGGAACTAAATGAAGAAAAAGAAACACAAGTATTGATGACTGTAGCACAAAATGGTATAAATTGGCATAGAAAATTATCAACACCATGATGTCGGTGTTGAGAATATAAAAAAATGTAAGAAATAAGCAATGGTTTGCATTTAAAAAAGGAAGACTTTGAATATTTATTTAATAATTTATTGGCAAGAACAATCTACAATCATTTGCCAACAGGTTATTAATGATGACTCAAATACAGGAAAAGGTACAATTTTACAGAAGCAGATAAATTAGAAAAAAAAAATGTACAAAAATTTATATGAAAGAAAGCTGCCATCCATTAAATTACAAAAGAAAACCAGCCAACAATGTTTCTCCCAGACAAGCAGACTTGGAAGAAATTAGAGCAAAAAAATGTAGTGAAGAATATTTATGATCGATTCTATCAAAGGCCTTGGAGAAATCGAACAGTATCCAATATTTAGAAACTGTCACTATAGCAGATATGATTTTATCCATAATACAGACAAGAGCAGAGGTGCAACTGAAGCCTGGTCGGAATCCAAATTGGAATGTAGGTAGTAGATGAAATGCAGTAAGATAATTACGCAATTGCCTATCAACAATCTTCTCCGATACCTTCGCTAATTGGATGTAAATCAGCAATAGTGATAGAATTATTATTCTTTGGAGCAGGGATAATATGAGCTTTCTTCCCATCGGAAGGGAAAACTCCAGTTTGAATGCAAAAGTTAAAAATATGTGTTAAGATTGGCAGAATGGTAGAGCAGAATAGTGACAGCATTTTTAAGGAAATGCTATCTGCTCCAACAGAATTCGAATGGATGGCAGAAACTGTGGAGGACACTTCAGACTCAGTGGCATCATTGAAAGTGAATTAGCCAATATTATAAATTTAAAATATTTACAATAAATTCCGGTACAGACGCTTATGCTAACAATGCTAATGCAGGAAGATTACAAGAAAGAAAATAATGTTACATTAAAATGATAAAAACCGATACTACACTTAATTCGATAAGTAGAGCCGTAATTTTAAGAAAACAAAGTTTATATTTCCTCATCCAGGAGGAGGACTGTACATTCTTCCTCGTTTTGCAAGGATGTCACTTACTTCAGGTCGGAACCTACATTAAAAGAAAACTAGAACAAAAAGGAGAACGTTACGTAAGAGACTTTAATATAATTTTACGGCTTTGCTCCCCTATAAAACTTTTTTAAGTTATTACGGATGGATAACAATAAAAAATCTCGGGAAATGAGTCGTCTCAATGCTCTCTCTCCCCCCATTTTATACACGGTGGTGGGACGAAGAAACGCGACCCGTACACTCCTTCTTCAAGAGAGAAAGCCGTCCGGCCCTTTTCTTATTTGTCTCGTGTCGCCCTCGAAATTGATATCGGTCGGAATTCATTTCAACTGGCATAAAACCGTTACGCTTACGTCTTCCGATGCAATAATAAATTGGTCGTAACCGGTCGGGATTTAGCCCTACACTCGATATATATATACGCTGGATCTGGAACGGAGGGTACAGATGACTGACGGACCAGCGTGCTATGATCACATTACTTTATGTCATCAGAATCTCTTCGCTTTTATTTTTCTATTTTCGCTTTCTGTTCCGAAGTGATACGTCACTGTATAAAAATTAAATAAATGGTCTCGTGTCGGTTTACTATCGCGTTTCATTCTAAAAAAAATGAGGGTTTATTTTTCTAAATTTAAAAATATGTATGTGTAGATAAGTGCAGATATCTAGGTCTGCGAAGTTGGCACCACAAAGTGGTCAAAAATCGCCAAAAATACTAGAAAGGATTGACCATTTATTGACCAATATTGACCATCAGCGATTTCGATTGACCACCTTTTGTTTAGGCTACAGCCGCTATACCCATATTTTGGGGTCTAATGGCGAAAATGCTAAAATTAGCCAATATAGACGTTTTGTTCATCGGATACGACTGACCATCGTTTGACCATGTTTGACCACCCTTCACATTTTCAAAATTTTCAAAAAATTTTTTTCGAATTTTTTTTTTACTGCAAATTCTAAAATTTTGTTGCAGTATAGGATTGACCAACGTTTGACCATGATTGACCACCAAATAATTTTTTTGAAAAGTTAAAAATATTCGAAAAAAACAAGTTCATATTTCCAATGAAATGACATCAAACCCAGATAATATTATAACCTCTTGCGTCGCATATTTCACAAATTTTGAGAGGTGGTCAAACGCTGAAAATAATAGAACTTATTGTCTCGTGTCTCTAGACGGCAGAAAACTGAAAATTATCGTTTGACCACCCTCCGGTTAAATTTTATCCGATCTTAAAGTTACGTATAACAGTTTCAGAGTTTTTCGAAATTTTCACAAATTTTGAGAGGTGGTCGAACGCTGAAAATAATAGAACTTATTGTCCCGTGTCTCTAGACCACAGAAAACTGGTCAAACGATGGTCAGTCGTATCCGATGAACAAAATGTCTATATTGGCTAATTTTAGCATTTTCGCCATTAGACCCCAAAATATGGGTATAGCGGCTGTAGCCTAAACAAAAGGTGGTCAATCGAAATCGCTGATGGTCAATCGTGGTCAATAAATGGTCAATCCTTTCTAGCATTTTTGCCGATTTTTGACCACTTTGTGGTGCCAACTTCACGGACCTCAGAAATCTTGACATAATAAGTACTAGAATGTTTTATTTCTTCCTTTTATGGAAATACCCCTGTATATTAATTAAACCAAGCTCAGTTTCTGGTGTCAAGTTATTGGTAAACATGTAATCGTTAGGAATCATCTGACTTAAACATTTTAGGTACTCTTCGTGCAGACATTATTTTGAGACATAATTTTTAGTGTAAAATGTCAACGGCATCTATGTCATGAATAATAATATCTGAACTGTTCTCGTATATACATGTTTGTTTTGCCTTTACAATCTCTACATTGCTATCTTGTCTAAAACTTGACTGTCAGTTACTGTTTCTTCAGAAGCCCTATTACTTTTTCTAGATGTATGCATACATTTCCCGAATTACTTCTTCTTTCTAAATCTCAAGGATGCCTGATTGCCTGTTTTACTTTTGATCTATGCAGGACATTTGTAGTCTGCATTTAGTGTTCGAAGGGAAACTAATTTTAGAATTTAAAGGAACTATGAAATTAAGAAATCCACTGTGTTCTGTTAAATATTTGTCACCGATTTAGACTGGTTGAGCCATAATGTTAACAATGATGCTGAATAATAAGTCAGTGTAATAATTCTTATCAGATATAGCGACCTCAATTTAGCAACTGATGCTTTTCATGAGACTTTATATAAAATCACGCGATTGGGTTCTGTTCCCAAACAAACAAATAACATTTCCCAATTCCTCCTCCCCCGTATCCCCTCCCCCTTGTTCAGGTAATGAATTATCACAAATCAAACCTATCTATCTTAAAAACCGTGAAATAAACAATGAATGTATGTATAAAATGAATACGTAAAAGTGTATTTTTAGAATTAAATTACAACAGTTTTCAATTTGTAATAAAGATTCGTAATAAAGTTTTCCATTCCATTGTTAATTCTGATTATAATTTTAACAAGCTTGCGTGTGCAACATATAAATGTTGAAAAATATTTCAAGATTTCCAATTTGATAGTAAAAACTGATCATTTTATACCAAGTAAGTACTGACATCATTTTGCTACATTCAAATATTATTGTCTATGTTGCAGATATCCGATTCGATTCCATTTAGGAAGAAGACCCGGCATAATGAAGAATTTATTTTTAATTCCAGGTGAGTCATTTAACCCAAATTTTGCACAATATTGTAAACTATAGTTTTTAAACAAATCCAAACGAATATATCTTTAAAGCCACTTAGTTGTAGTATTTACTGCAAATTTTTTTGACAGTTGTCACATCGTGAAAACAATTTTGTTCCAGTTTCAACAGATGCAACAGTCAAATTATAAACTAAACTAGACTGTGTAGAATGCCAATTATATTTCTCAATTTGCTGCAGTAGCTATGGTTTTGTCATTTAACAAGCATTAAAACAATTCTTTGTAATTTCGGCAACATTGCAAAAAAAGAGAAACTGTAGTATTATAACCAAATTATTTCTCATCATCTTGAAGCAGTTCAGTTTTTGACAGCTATAAACCTATAGGTTAACCATGTTTGACTTGATAAGCGAGAAAAAAATTCCTTCCTTAGACATTTCAAAGTTTGGTAATTTTTTTTTTTTCTGACGTCGGATTTGAGGGTTGCCAATCGTTCTGGCAGTTATTAAATTTTAGAAACGACCAATTTGGTTATTTGTCCCCAGATGTGCAATCAACTCATTTTCGTAATTCTGATACGGTTACGGTTTTAAGAGCTATCAAACAGGCATATAAAATAAGCATTTGTAGTTTTCTTGCAGATAGTAACATCATTTTGACAGCTCTTAAATTAGACACATAATAATTCGATTTTACTTCTGAATTATTAATGAATTTCTTCTCAATTTTGCAAATTAGCTCAAGCATAGTGAAGTGACATACGAATTTTAATAAAATTTTCTTCGCAGTTCTGGCTATTGTGTTTTGCACAAGCATCGTTCTCGCTAATGATTGTGAAATGTTCTGCACACTGGATTACCGTCCAGTCTGTGGTGAGGATTCCAGTGGGAACAAACAAACTTACGGGAATCGATGCGAATTTAACAGTGTAGTTTGTCAAAATCCTGAGAAAGGTAAAAATGAAAATTTACAAATCTATTAAATGAATTAAACTATTTTTTAATAGGTATCCGGCTTATTAAAGATGACGAATGTTGAATTAATATAATATAATAATATGTTATGCAACTGTTAAAAAATAAATCTTGAACAATATTACTAATTTTTCTTTCGTGATTATAAGTAGTAATTATAAATAAAGCTGTTTATTATTTTTGAAATTTTTGTCACTAACATCTACAAGATTTAGGGAAAGAAGTTCAGGTGCGAATGCAAGAAATGTATTTTAAGACTCATGCATGGGAACTTCTAACAAGTTCACCAACAATTTCCTCGTAATCTTCAGATTTTTTATTTCCTAAGAAATTCTTTGTCACACTTTTTAATGCATCCCAAGCAGTCCGTTCTAAATCGCTCAAGAGTACGTCAAATTCTCGATCCTGTTGTAACAGATTAATCTGGGGTTCTATAAAAATCCCCTCTTTAAGTTTTGCCTCAGATATATTAGGAAATTTTTGTTTAAGGTATCGAAATCCTGGTCCGTCTTTGTCCAATGCTTTGGCGAAATTTTTCATCAGACCTAATTTTATGTGTAATGGCAGTAAAAGTATTTTATGAGGCTCCACCAACGAATTATGGACTACGTTCTTTTCTCCAAGAGTATATTGTATTCTGGTTGGCCACTGCTTAACAGTTTAGTGCAAATTTCTCCCTCGACTATCCCATTCACAAAGAAAATAGCAATACTTTGCGAATTCAAGTTGTAGACCAAGTAGAATTGCAACTACTTTGAGATCAGCACTGATGTACCATTTATAGGTTTTGTAATTGATTTTTTCAAGGAGACGTGTCATATTATCATATGTTTCCTTCATGTGCACGGCATGACCAACAGGAATGGAGGAGTAGATGTTTCCTATATGTAGAACGAAAGACAGCTTTCAAACTCAATTTAGAAGCATCTATAAAAAGATGTCATTCTTCCGGTTGGTGTTTGTAACCTAATTCTCGCATTAAACCGTCAACATTTTTGCAAAATCAAAGACCATCTTCAGTTGAAAAATACTGTGACAGCTCTTTCTGGCGATTTCGATATACAGAAATACGCGTACCCGGAGCTAACGACTTCCATCCTTCCAGTCTTCATCCTAATATTTCTGCCTGAGTTTTGATAAATTAAGATCTCGAACTAGCTCATTTAATTCCAATTGATTTATTAAATGAGGCGTGTCCTCGTGAGATGGCAAATATTCTTCATCTGTGTCCGACAATTCTGAAATGTATTCTTCTATGTCGGTTTCAACATGTTCTTGGTTCGAAACATCCATAGGACTTAGTATTGGCAAAGCTTCCGATGGAGGAACTGGACTGGAGTGGCAGAAGGTAAATTAGGATAGATAATTTTATCCTTATTTGTACTGGAAAACCCGAAGGTCTTTGTACAGCAAAATTAGCAGTCTGTCGAATGATCCTTTTGTTCTCGCCATAACATAGGCCTACCAAGTACGAGTACATGTATAAAAAAAACATTTCTCAGAAACCCGACGTGATAGCCAATTTTTGAAAATATTTTTACAATGAAAAAGTCCATAATTTACACGTATCAGAGTGTAAGAAAAAAAAACCTATTGACCAGTGTAATTTGACACTGTCTATTTCAATATGTCACACTCTTTACATGCAATTTTATAAATTTCTGTCTCATCTCAGGTTTGTCTTTCGGGTTGCCACACTTAATATAGACGGCGTTGTCCCGCACCGCCATATTAAACAAATATATGCTTTAGCTTTCTTCTCGTACAGCATCTTTCGGAGGTTCCCGTTCAAACTGGGTTAAGTTTATGCATGTTTCAAATGCTACTTTAGGAACTCATGAATACATTATACATTCTGAATATATACGAAGGTAACGCGGAATGTATACGTATGTTGTACAAGCTGTTTTATCAAACAATGTTAAATTAAGCCCTGGAATTTAATGAAAGCGTTTCATGTTAATAGAGGTAAGGCAGAATTTTGTTTTATCAAATTATATTATTATTAAGTTAAAGCAGGCCGGGTAAAAATAACAATTAATATAATTTCAAATTAGGGATTCACGACTAAAATAAAAGCTCTCGCGCGAAATACAAGCAATGAATGACCCTGGCACACAAAAACCAACTTGAACAATGATGATATGAGGTGATATGAGACAGCGATTCGATTTTATTATTGACTGCTGCGTCAACAGGATATTTGGGCACATCCACCACCGGAATAAATATTTGAAACGTCGAAATTTACACTGTCGATCATTTGCATAATGTAACATTGACCCGGATGGTAAACTCTGTGAAACAGTAAACAAATTTATTGAATGACATTTGATGTTGAATATAAAGACAATAATTTGTACAATTTGGATTAAGCTACGTGTAACGTATAACTCGAATATATTCGATTTTAGAAATGTAATTTTTTTGTTACTTAATGAGGTAACTTTTTTAATAAAATATTAATTCCTAAAACTGAAGGTCAAAACATATGTACATCAGAAAAAAAGGTGGGGGGAGGTACCATAAACTCAGATTTCGCCAAAAAAATTCAAAACGACGTCATCCGCCCAAAAAATCATGATAGTGCACATGATTTTCATGATCCTGACACACGTAGAACATTCGGCTTGTGAGTTAATTTCCAGAGGTGAAACCATCAACGTGGAACGATACTATAAAACACTGAGAAAACTTCGGAAGACGTGGAAGACTCAGTTACAGCATTATATTGCTTCACGACGACGCACGTCCCCATTCTGCAGGTGTTACTCGAAACCTAATTAAACTATTCGGTATTTGAAGCGTGATTTTGAAGGAAAACTATCTTTGACAGCGATAACGACCTAAAAGCACGGTGTTCTGCACTGGCTGCCTTCACTAGCGGCATGTTTCTATGAAGAAGATATAAAGAAACTGATACCGCTATAACAACTGTCTGAATAATGATGACACTACGTTTAAGAAATGCTCTTTCATGTATAGATATAAATTTTGTTTTGAAGAAAATGTTTTTATCCGAAACGTTTCCTTGTTCCTTAATAAAAGTTATGATACTAATAATCATAATAATATTGATGTTGTTTTTTGACCGTTTTTTTAACAATAAAAATTTGTACGGTTTTTCGGTCCTTTTAATAAAAAAATCTTTGTTTTCTTTTTATATTTGTCAACAATTCTGTGACTTCTTCAGGAAATTATATTAATTAAAAGTATTTAGATAAACATCTAGTGTGAAACAAATTTGAATTGTTCAAACTAGACGTTTATCTAAATTCTTTTTAAATAATAAATTTCCGGACGAAGTTACAGAATTGTTGACGAAATATTGAAAGAAAATAAAGAATTTTATTATTAAAAGGAAAGAAAAACCCGTACAAATGTTATTGTTTAATCATAATAATATTCTGTATAAGTAATACACAGTATGAATTTCTACCAGTATGAATAATGACCAGCATGAATAATGACCAGTATCAATAATAACCAGTATGAATTTTGGCCAGTGTGAATAATAACCAGTATGAATAATGACCAGTATGAATAATAACCAGTATGAATTTTGACCAGTATGAATAATGACCAGTATGAATTTTGACCAGTATGAATAATAACCAGTATGAATAATGGCCAGAATAATAACCAGTATGAATAATGAATAATGACCAGTATGAATAATAACCAGTAAGAATAATAACCAGTATGAATTAGGTGAATCACAGGTGAAGTACAGTATTATTAAAACTAATTGATATGTGGGCACATTTGTGTGGGCCATTACGCGTCACTAAGTATATGCTTAAGATGTAATTTTAATTACACCCAACAGGTAGTAAGCTTGCCCTGCTACTCTTTGGAATAAAGTAATGAGCGCAAGGTATTTCTCTATCTAATCGTGTCCGGATACCTTTGAACGTCACTGTACATATAATACATATACATAGAAAATGAATGATCGATTTTCTGGCTTGACACTTTCGTTTCCTGGCATCATGGGGCTACTATACTAATACTGACAGTGTTGATGAGATATGTAAATCTGACATGAATACGCCCTACATATTATCTACTACCTGCCTAACCCTCGTTTTCCATCCAAGGTATCCTGTAAAGTGATAATCAATATGAACCGCACACACAGATGAAGCGAAATGTGGAACGTGAGACATGTATCTTCATAGTTCGTAGTATTGTCTTATCTCGCCGGCATGTCGTAGATTTCGCGCTCTGTTTTATTTTTAAGCGCGTTTATAAGGCGACAGGTCGTATTTTGTACACGGCATACAACTAAACCGTATGTAACCTCCCCCCGTAAAGTTTGGATTACAAGACGTATAATACATCAAGTAACATGTTTCATTTATGTTGTGAATTATTTAGAACTCCCAACAATTCATACGGCCGTGAGATATTGCAGAATTTGTATGATATACGGCATACACTCCGCTTGGAACACCAGGATATTTAGGTTTTGCAAATTCGAATTTCCTTGGAGGATACGATCATGGTCAGAAAAATAGGGTCCCATTCATATTCTCCAGGCAACTGTGTTATACATATATATGTAGGTATACACAATATATTACTGCTTCAAGAATAAAGTCGATAGAATACGCTTGATTTTTTATAAATATTTCGTTAGATCGAGCTTATAGGATATGAGAACGAAAAATAAATGACTTACCTGCCGTGACCACTAATATTCAATCGGACGAAAGGTAGTTCACCTGAACTTCTACGTATTCTGTGATGTTGCGCTTTCAATACAGCCGGTTCGTAATGTGCTGGTTCGAAATGTCCAATCCACGAATTTAAATCGAATCCTGAAAATAATAAATGCCTATTAATTTCGATTTAAAACTATTTTAAACGAATTAAAACAAATGTAACGAATGAATCAGTGGAAAAATGTATAAAATCAGTTCAGTTCAGTTTGGAAAACTTTGTTCCCGATCTACTAACAAATAAACCCACAAATCAGCCATTTTCCTTTCCTAAAATGCAATTTGAATCAAATCCTCGATACATAACCAAAGGCAGATTTGTTACAAAACTGGACCGACAGCTTTGTTGAAAGAACAAAAAAATTGCGTTCAATTTATTAATTTCTTGTCAATAAATAACTGCCAGTTCTGCTTGCATATGTTTCCTCTACCTCAAGCCTTCCTGCCAAAATTCTTCAATTGTTTTACTTCAACATTTATTCCATATATGTTGTTATTTTTTCTCTTCTTTTTCTTCGGACGTATCAGAACTTTATTGTACACTTTTTCGACTGTTCTTTACCTCCAATATCGTAGCAATATTATTGTTTATATTATTATTGAAAACGTTGCATTTTGACTTGCACTCGCACCGTGAACGGACAATGATCGGTAACTCTCGATGAAGGCTTTATCTATTGATCTAAGTGATATTACTGCTTACTTTAGGCATTGAAAAAGTTTGGATGGAATCTTTGCACTGTTTCTACACATCTCAACTAACTAAATTCAGAAAATTACTTTACTCTTTACGACTTAGTAGTTCCATTTATGTAACTTAATTCTCACCTCGTTTATTCAGTCTAGATTACATGCTCGGAGGTGAATTCAGGTAAAGCTCAGATCGTAACATCCAAAGATATACCTACACAACGCCAAATATTTATCCGCTTGTGTTGCTTAATAATTTACGACTGAAGCATCAGCGCAGCAACATATAATAAATCCGAACGGTAAACTCATTAACTTACTTAAAACTGCTCGGCTGGCGTTTGGTGCCGTGTATAACCAATTTAACGTATTAAGTTTCCGCAAACCTCTTAAGAAAATTAAGCGCAAAGCGGTGTCGCCTAATCTAGTTGGGGAGCAATAACTCATTGGGAATGCAAGACGGGCATATTGTTTTACACCTGTAGATAGGAGAGAACGTATTATTTCTGGTGTGGGAGGGAGGCTTTATTACTGAGGATTAGAATTAGGGAATACAAGCTGAGGTTCATTTGAATATTTAGGTAAACAAATAAATATATTTATTCTAGTTTAAGCTTTACGCACAAGTTCATAAATTTTCCTTAATCAGTAGGTTTACTAGGAGGTGGTCGGAATATAACGCAAAAGGAAAGCGAAGGAACGAGCACAAAGAATGTACATGTTAAGCTAGTAACAGACCCTTTAGGCCTGCGGGAACATCTCTTGCAGAACAACGATATTCAAGTTATAACATTGTAAGGTATAAATTAGTATCGTGTATACCTAATCTTCTGCGATTTTAAACGATTGCTTCAGAAAGAGTTGGATATCTTTTGAACGCATCTAAATAAAATGAAACTTGACGGTTGCTTATTACTCTTTTAAGAAGGCCAAAACGTTGCTGCACTGCCTGGTCGGATTTTTCAAATGGCAACCTCCACCATGCAATGGTGCAATTTCAGAAATATATCACACTATAGGAGTTGATATTTGAAAACTGTAATTTGGAGAGGCTGGAGTTTCTTTCATAGAGTGCACAAAAATGTCGTCTTCCCCAGAAGACAGTTTCTTTTTAGTAACAAACAGATATATGATTCAGCTCTTTTAACTATGGATAATAGTCATGAAATTGGACTTCAGTCGTTGCATGTCAGCAGTCTCAAGTGCATGAAAAAGAAATAATTTTTTTCGGCCAGATAAAGAACGAACACTTGATAATTGACAATAGACCTGGTCATTTTTTTTTTATTAATAAGATTGTAGTACTTCTAAAAATAGGTTTCTATGGCATCTTCTCAAACCTGCAGAAAAAATAAGCAGAAAATTGAGGACGGTTCTGTGTATTACATTGAGTAAAAAAACTCTCTTCCTCCGCCTCCATCTCTCTCTCTCTCTCTCTCTCTCCATCTCTTTGTGACACCAACGATATCTTGTTCGTTGCACTACCATATCCACGCCATCGAGTAACACGGTTGTAATTTACAGATGTCTGCGGAAGTCAGTTTGATGACATCCGTGACTGCATCCGTATTTGGAAGCTAGACACGAATGCCTCTAAGTGTGGGGCTAATTACCTTTTATAACCAACCCCCAACCACAGTCTGGATTAATGAATAATATCCTTTAAGTCGTGCTTAACATCTATCTCTGCAAGATCTCTACGTGACAGATCTACTCTGGCTTTGTGTGAAAAAAAATAAAACTGTTTAAGATTTTCCAGTTTAATAAAACCTAAAAGCTGTAATTATCCAAGCAATAAAATATTTTATATCGCCAATGGGGGAGGGGAAGGGGGGGGCTTTTATATAGGGCAATATGGTCCAAGCTAGCTACCAGTTGTTTTCATGGATATTATGACTTTCTTGTCACTAAATATGAAAAATATCGTTCCTGTTGAAGCTGTTTTTAACAAGGCTGAGGAACACAAAGATCACTTTAATTCAGTCATCTAAAGTTACCCTTGAAGAAAGCAATATTAAATCATTGGAACCAAATCGAGGATATAGAGGATTTGGTTTGATCTCCTATTAACAATCTTCTGTTTATACATGCCATTATTGATTGTGATACCAGCTCATATCTTTATAAGTAAGAGACAAATCAACAGCACTAAACCTCCTGAAGAAACACCAATCCATGCAGGAAAAATTTTTAATATTTAGCAACTGTGGTGCCAATAAAAATTATTTTTAAGCATTGGATATTAATTTCTATTCTTGATGTATACATATGTTACGGCTAAAGCCCGAATTCCGGCTAAACCTAGGTTTAACCGGTTAAAGTCCGAAAAGTTTTCAACGCTTCCACCTTTAACCGGCTAAAACTGGGTCTAACCAATGGTAGTCGGTTAAAGAGCGTAGTTGCATTCAGTACTTAAGCTTCTAAGGTTTAGCCGAAATTCAGGCTTTATCCGTAACATATATATTAGAGTACAGCCTTGAGATAAACAAACAAATATTTTATGCCACTAAACCCTTTATTCTCCAGTTGTACAACAATGAAGTCTAATGGAAAAGTTTTAGCCGTTACCAGTGTGAAGGGTAAGAAAAATTAAAATTTTTTAAGACAAACAATCAAAAGATAACGAAGATAAAACATAAAAACGAAGGTGTGACCGATGATTGTGGAGGCGTGGCTTCTTGTCTCTGGATGTAGAATTCTAGGTGGACTCTGTGGTGGTCCGGGATGGTTCCGGGAGAGGAGAATAGATGTTCACCTCATATACTAGACAATATAACCTCATATTGTGAGGATAAGAGCCGCCAACTGATTCTAGAATGCGACACCAACTCACGTCACGTGAACTGGGGAAGCACAAACACAAACCTGAGGGGTGAGTCTCTTTAAACTTTATTTTATAAACTTACTAAACCGTCGTGTGCGGATCACAGACACATTAGATTCGATATCGACACATCTCTAGTTCAGGTGAAATACAGAAACCCGAAGAAGAATCGAGCTAGCAACAGAGCACGTAAGCGAAGCCATCATGGCGGCTTATGAGAGCAATTGCCCCGAAAAGACAAAACGTCAAAAGAAGGCGGATTCAGTCTGGTGGAGTAAGAACTTGTTGTGAACTGAAGCTCGAAGGCTATTCAACAAAGCAAAGGTCAATCATGACTGGGAGCAAAACGAGACTCGTGGAGGAAGTTCTGCGAGGAGATCATAGATACTCCCGCATGTTTCAGAATCCACAAGGATGGTTTTGCACAAAAAAAGGAGGACGGAACTTCCTACGGCATCTATACTAACGGACAGTGAGAAGCCAGCAAGCTAAGCACGTAGGCTAGGGAATCCTAAAAGGCAAGAATGGCAACTGGCAACAGAAATCACGAAACCGGTAAAAGTAAGATGGGCAATGAAAGAATTCAAACCGTTTAAATCTCCGGGTTTGGATGGTATTTATCCAGCCTGACTAACCCAGCAAGGCTAGATAGCCTATTATCTAGACCAGGTGGTCTAGATAATAGGGAGCCACAATAGGCCTATAGGTCGGAGTAGCAAGAGGCCACATAGCTATCCCGTTTAATTATCTATATATCTATCTGTGGTGGTGGAAATCCGGCTGGTCCTGACGAGTGAGGAAGGCCTGTCGGGGTCCAGGATTGCGAGGCGCTCCACGAGGGGTTGAGGGATTATTACCAAAGAGATATCAGAACGATCATATAAGTTGATTGTCCTTCCACTTACAAGAAATCAACATTTCAACAATTCAAGAGTATATCATCAAATCTAAGTCTGGCTCAGAATTAATTTTGCAGCAAGTACGCAACAACAAAATGTTTTCAGTGACTATGCAACAATCTGCAGCCCCGTCAAAATATAATTATTGTGTTCTCGAATAAATTGATTTTGACAAGCTCTTTATATCAACTATTAATTTTCCAAATAATCTATCATTTCTCTCTTTCTTTCGTTTATAAGTTAATTCCATATTTCCCTCAGCTCTCTTCAGCGAAAAAAAAATACATAAAAGATTTACTTTTGCGAATTTTTCCTTGCATCATAAAGTAAACTAAGCGGTAATATTTCACCTTAACATTGTATTAATTTTGCCGGCGAACTTCTGCATATTTATCAGCTCGAAGAGTCTGCTTCGCGTAGCTGACTTCTAGCACTTTTAATTGACTGACGAACTCCGTAATAACTTTTTGTAAAGTACAATTTCTCTGACGGATGTACCCTATTTACGCCTTAGGAAGATTCTTCTTGTAGCGCTTGTTAGATCCTTCCGCAATTAGGATTAACGTCGGACGGCTAGGGCTTTTACGGACTTTCACTTTATCTGATTCTGGTCGTTCTAGCGCTTTTTGTCTTATCATCTTCTTGATAAAAAAGGGATTAAGAACATTTTTTCTTACGTTTAAATCAGTTAAAAATATGCAGGTGCAATCTATGTATGAATGTAATAGGGACATAGGTACTACGGCTTCGCAGCAATTCATCACCGACCGTTTATAATGCAGAACAATAACGAAAAGCTCCGTATTTTTTGGCCGTATTTCGTGTTGGCGAAACTGGCGAAAAAAACGCGATGCAAGATGCGCTGGCATACGAGGGCGACCCGTTAATAATTAAAACTCAATTTAGTATGCATAATAAATTGGCGGAGATATATATGCCCATATCGCCTGGTGCAGGATACGTTTCGCAACAAAGCTACTATACATAAATACGATGTAGGTAATATTTACACGTAACATACATATATATGTACGTTTGATTTGATTTATATGTATAAAGGCGGTCCCCTATCATGGTTAATGAACAATCTAATCGTCGATTCGTAATTAATTAAGTGTAACATATGTTCGACGTTGTACGAGGCTCAATAACGTTGAAATCTATGCTGTAACAAATAGGTGTTTACTTTAAATAATTAACTGCTGAATCCCAAAGCAACTTTCTATAATTATAGTGAGTGCCTAGGCATTATGTTACGTGTAATAGGAATGGAGTACTACGTCATATGTAACTAACTAGTTCAAAAGTGATAAATAGGAATTATTGCTTGCTTGAGAAAATACGTTTAATACGATGATTAGCACCAGAGGGGGCTAAATCTGGCAAATAGAGTGCGTGAGGACGGAATTTGAACTTTAATTCATTGATTTTGGCAATCGCGATAGCCCATGTGTGAAGTGGTATCTATGTCTTGATGAAACAAAGCCAAATGCGGTGGATTAATCTTGATTTCATCACTCAAACCTCTGCAATAAGTTCGCATAATACTCGCCGTTGATTGTTTTTTTTTCCTTTCATGAAGATAATCAATCAAAATTATTTCCATGATCGAACCGGCAGATGAAACTGTCTCCACCTTCCGGCACAACAATAAAACGAACATCCACAACCACGTTCTTTTGATTCCATTTTGGTGAAAATCAGAAGTACACCGAGCATATAGAGCAAGTGTGCAGAAGGAGTACAGCCGTAATGCTTTATGATAACTAGGCTAGCGCAAAACAAATACAAGATCCTACTACACCGAGTATGAGGCTATATGTCGAATTGCAGCCATTGTAACGTACGGTGCAAGGATATGGGCAAAGAAAGCAATGCAGGTAAAACCGAAACAAAAACTAAATGGGGCACAAAGAGGTGTGCTTCTACAGTTAACAGGAGCATACCGTACTACATTTGCCGAAGCCATGCAAGTTGTGGCGGGAGTGCTCCCCATGGACCGGCAAGTGCTGCAGAAGGCAACCCTTTACTGGCTAAGGAAACGTGAGTTGCAAAGAATCCAATAATTACTAGGACTAGAACTAACCAGCAAAACCAGCAAATCGTATAATCGATATATAGCAGGAGAGATGGGATACTTTCGAAAATGGGGGAAGACTCCATCGCTTTTTGCCAAACATACGAAACAGAATGGCGATGCCACACTTTGAACCCTCACCTGGACTAATACACTTCCTACTTGCACCAAAAGGGGATTGCGCTCACGGACGCATGTGAATGTGGGGAGATAGGTACTCCGGAGCATACACTCCTTAGATGCCCAATTTTGCATTGCTCTCACACACTCTAACAAGACCATAGAGGAAATACTACGCGACCCTGAAACTTATGAAATACTAAGCTCACTAGCAGCTAAGATTACGCAGCAAAAGGAACGCCGATTGTAGTGAAACCTGATCGAACTAGACCATTACACCGATTACGACTACTGACAGAGACAATCGTCATTCTCTAGCAATCTCTGTGTTTACTGTGACCGCACCGCTGGGATACCTGAGATACTCTCCAGCACAATTTGAATGTGCTGATAAGCCGGTCTTCGGATGTGCCAGATGGGTGGGACCGCTCACCACCTCCTCGGGGTTAGGGACGGAAACGAAGTCCAGGTAACTGCATCACTGCAGCAATAAGTCCATTTTTTTGATTATTCCTTCAGGTCTCAGGTGTGGATTGACCCATGTTTCATCCATGGTTACAATTCGACGCAAAACTTAGCTTTATTGTATGTTTGATCGTCAAAATATTGTTTAACGACCCATTCTCCCTCTTCCCCCTCCCCCCCCCCTCACAATTCTGACAAGGGACACTACACCAACAGCTGTTATACACCACCAAACTTGAATAGAGCCTCCACCATTTGTGTTTGACAGTAGTCTGTATACCTACATGCTGTTTTCTCACGTATTGACGCTTCTTACTGCCAATTATTTAGAACTTTGATTCATCAGTCCACAGCACACGATTCCAATCTTCAATGGTCCAGTTTATATGGTTATGTCTAAGCAGTGGTTTTCGACGAGCAACTCGACAATGCAAACCTTGTTGCCTTATTAGATGGTGCTGTACTCTAGACGTATGTACTACTATAGCAGTTGCTTCTTGGATATCTCTTGCTAACTGCGTCGATCCTCGTATTCTGTGTCTTAAGACAGTCATCCGTAGAAAATGGTCAGATCTTTCTGTTATCTTTTGTGGTCGTTCTGATTTAGGTTGGTTCGTTATATCGCCCGTTTCTTCAGCAGCAATTTTCCGTTGATTTTGTCCTTGTTGTCCTTGTACCATGCGAGCAACAAAGAATGAAGCGTGCTGGTTCTATACTTGTTTCTAATTTTATCAAAACTTCTTCTAATTAGACCTTTACCCATAATGCCTTTGAATTTGCTGTCAAGTAGTGTATTAGTCTTGTCATCTTGTCAGTTTATATTTTCCTGCTCGATATTTTGTGTTTGTAACTCCTTTAACTTTGTTGTAATAAGAAACTCGTTTTTTTTAAAACGTTGTTTACATTTTGCTCATTCACTGGTAAGTAAAATAATTCGTGAAATAATTTTGTTGCAATAGTTGTTAAAATGTTTAGGAATCGACCATTCAATGTTTACGATTGAGGAGAACACCTTCCTTTTGGAAGCATACTTTCGTGGAGGATTTCGCAGGGAAGATGGTACCTGGGAATATTCACTACAAATGTGTTATGATGACTACATCTTACAGTTCCCAAATGAAAATATAGAATTTGGTCAAACTTTTCGACAACACATTCGTCGCATTGTGCAACGTTTCAGACAGACAGGTAGTGTTTGTAAAGGAAAATTCTCTGACAGAAATACAGTTCTGAATAATGAAACTGTGGAAGATATTCGAGTCAGAATGCTGAGAAGTCCAAAGAAACCTGTACGACAGCTGTCACAGCAAACAGGTATTTCATATTAATCAGTATTTAGCACATATAACTAAGTATGTTTTGGTTTAGGGGTATCTTATGGTTCCTGTCGGAAGGCACTAAAAAAGGTCCTGCATATGCGTCCATATAAGGTTTCAGTTGTGCAAGAGTTGTTACCAGTTGATTATGAAAGACGTGTATATTATTGCCACTGGTTCAACCAACACTTAAATAACAATGAGATGCTGAACATCACGTTTTTCAGTGATGAAGCGTGGTTCCACCTTAGCGGTTTTGTTAATTCACAGAATTATCGCATATGGTCCACTGAAAATCCCCACGAATTCAGAGAAACTGAACTGCATCCGGTAAAGGTTGGAATTTGGGTCGCCATGTCACGTAGAAGAATTATTGGTCCAATATTCTTCAGCGACAATATAAATGCACACAATTATCGACAACAGATCTTAGAACCATTTTTAAACCAATTGCATCCTGACGAACTACACAATGGATACTTCCAACAGGATGGTGCCACAGCTCATACAGCAAATGAAACAATAAGGTTTCTCGAAGAATTTTATGATAACCGATTAGTAAGCAGGAATCTGTGGCCCCCTCGGTCACCTGATCTTACACCTTTGGATTTCTTTTTGTTCGGATACTTAAAAAATAAAATATACAAAAATCCTCTACATACTATTGAAGAACTGCAGCAAGCCATTACTGATGCAATTCGAACAATATCTCCAGAAGTATTAATTAAAGTCTCCGACAATATGAAGAGAAGGGTTAATACATGCCTGCAAAGAAATGGTGAACATTTTCAACACCTTTTATGATAACTAAATATCTTGTTAAAGTTTAAGTTAAGTTTAATAAATGAATTATTTTCCTCATAATTTATTGCTTGTCTAAATAACTTGTAAGTTGATTTTACATTAGCTGAATAGCTATACACGTTTTAATATGACAATGAGAGGTTATGTTAATTATTCCTACGCCTATGTATACTTCGTTTCACTATATTAGCTATATTATATGCTAGCTCACGTACCTGCACTCAATGAACATCCACTACCATTTTGTGGATTTTCTTCACCATTTCTAAGGTGGTTGACCACTGCGACGTTCGTCTCGGAAGCTCGGAAGCCTCTCCCCTCCCCTCCCCCCAGAGTGGAAGGGGGTGGTCAAACAATGATTTTCGATTTTTTTATGATCTAAAGGCACAACAATAAGCAACATCCTGTAGTACAACCTGTCAATGTGGAAATTCGCCAGTATACACACAAACCATGGCGATACATAACATTTAGGGAAGTTCAAATAAATACAGAAAAACCAAACGATAAATTTATTAATACAATTTTTCATGCCATACAAAAATATATTTCCATTACGGTAACAAATTTATTATTTAATAACAAAATGCTTCGTAACAATAAATTGAATTTTTCATCCGGCCAATATCTGGAAGATTTATATCCAATAAATAACAATATTATCCAATAAATGTATTTTCCCAACATATATATTTATCACCCTAACTAACAAAAAGTTCTCGTTATCTGTATGTGTCCTCCACAACAGGACTGGCTACGCCAATAATTTTATTATAATTTTAATTTTAATAATACTAAATAATACGCCATCTAAATGTAAAATTTATACCACAAGTATAAATATTTCAACAGTTTACCCATGGAATATGTCATCCCACAGGATTACAACGTAACGACCACGTTAAATTAGCGAAGTGTCATAAGTAAAGCTCAGTCTACCTATAATGGTAAGGGGGGAGAAAGGGGAGGAGGCCAACCGAAAATCTTCCACGTTCTCTCCGTTCTCAAACTCTAATATGCATAAATCAATATGCATCAAGTAACGCATCAAACCGACGCTCGGATACGTGACTTTTAAATTTCTATAAACTCTTTTATGTATCGCCGGATCTTTGGGAACCGAAAGCGACTTTTTGAATAGTTTATCTCGTGGTCGAGGGCGAGCATATCCCGCCTCGCACATGTTACTGAAAGAGGAAAGTCTAATATCGCCACCCGCAAAGGGTATCTAACTCTCTAATAGATTGTGGTCTACGTCTCCATAGTAACACGATGGGCGTATAAGAGAGAAAACTCTTAACGCCGCTTTGGTATTCATTTCATTTATCAGTAGATCTTTTATACTAGTGGCAATACGGGATAAGTTGAAGTAGTCGGCGTAAATTAACGTCAGGCATAATTTAATTCCTTCCTTTTCCATCCAATCTCAAGTTAGACGTCATATATTTAATCAACGATGTTTTAATATCGAATTTATTTATTGAACAAGAAGGTCAAAATTCCTTAAATATTAAGATAACAATACAGTAACCTGGCAAGTCCACCATGTTAAAGTGTTCGTGAAACCAAACAAACTGTATTAAAAGTAAAGAATGCCAAAAATAGAACGAATTCTGAACACGTTTACACACGATTTACACAGCAAGCGCTACAGGGGGTGGTCTTGATGATTTGAAGTGTTAGAGGAATTGTAATGGCGGAAAAGACAAAACCGCCCAACACGTATGCTTCTGATCCTAGCGAAAGGTTACATTCGAACAGAATTTGAAATTTTGTTCAGAGCGATTTTTGGTCTACCAGAAGCTGGCTTGTCTTCCATATCGTCAAGAACATCAGACATTGATAAAGGCAATCACAACGTCCAAACTGGTGCAGAGAAAGGCTACTAGTATAAAATGATCGTTCCTTCTCTTCCTTCATAGGTTAGAAGATCCGATTTTTGAGGGAGACCTCTTTAGGAATTAATTTTGTTTCCATGACCTGTCAAAGAACATTTATGATTCAACGGAAGACAGAAATCTCAACTTGAAATTTTTTTGAAACATTTTATACTCAAGTAATGACAAACTTGCAAACCAAATGCTGAAAGTTTTCGAGTTAAAATATTTTGAAAATTTTCCATTTGAATCGCAGATTATGTAAAATTCTTGATGGAGAATGTCGACTTAATTGATGAAAAAACTTTCGATTTTTAAATAAACCTTCGACGCAAAGGATGGAACAAATTTTGCAAAGAAACTGCAAAGCTAACATTTTCGACTCAACAATTTTTGAAGTCTACCACCCAATTAGAAAAGGTTGCAACTCTAACATTTTTGAACACTCAACACAACTCAACCGATGAAACAAATCTCGAGATGATTTTTTTTGAAAAAATTACTACTGAGATGATGAAGAATTTGCAGACCAAACGCTGAAAGTTTTTGACTTAAAATATTTTGAAAATTTTCTATTTTAAGCGCAGATTGTTTAAAATTTTTGATGGAGAATGTCGGCTTCATTGATGGAAAAACTTTCGACTTTTTAATAAACCTTTAACGCAAAGAGTGGAACAAATTTTGCAAAGGTAACAACATGCTGAGAAATTTGGACTTAAAATATTTTGAAAATTTTCTTAAGATAAAGGATATATTGAACTTTGCATTTAGATAAAGGATGTAAGGATGAATATTGAAGCAGAACTCTTCTTAGCCCCGTATTGAAATACCAAGCCTAACTAACACAGGATTGGAGTTGTCATACAAAACCATGATGTCCTACCATCGCTCTGACGAGTTTGTTCATATTAAGGGCAAGACCGAACCTAAAATGACATAATACTGAGCTGATGAGAAAGACAAAACCAGTTCAGAGATATTTTTGGTCTACCAAAAGCTGGTTTGTCTTCCATGTGCATGATTTGAGGATCGTCAAGAACGTCAGACATTAACAAAGACAATAACAACGTCCAAACCGGTTCAGAGAAAGGCTACTAGTATAAAAAGATCATTCATTTTCTTGGTTTAGAGGTTAGAAGATCCGATTTCTGAGGGAAACCTATTTGGAAATTCTGAATGAAATAATAGTGTCCAGTTCCAAATAGCTTTGATGGTAATTGGAAATGTCTTTAAGGAACCAAAAGTCTCATTTGGACACACAATTTTTACTAGATTCATCATAATTTTTCCAAAAATGTTTAGTTAAAAAACATGATTTTGAAAGAAGTAGAAACGTAGAAACTCTACAGTCCGTCTCTAATGCTTAATCTATTTCTATTGCTCTTGCAAGTAGGGTTATTCCTAAAATTCCACCATGAGCATCTATTACAACACTTTTTGGTTTATTCTGCCAAATACTTTCTGAAAAATCAATATGCCAAACTCGTAATTTTATAAATACAACTGATATCTGTCCTGCTGTAGTTTGAAAACTGAAACTGTGTTCTCGTATTTGGGCAATAACCTCAACTGCGATAAAAAATATCCTGCTCCTGAACGTTACAATTTTCAAGGAAGTTCATGTTCATGTTTCATTCTACAGGACCATACCATAAGTAGAAATCTTTGAAATCATGGAATAAAAATCAGAAAAAAATGTTGGACAGCTGTCGTCTCAAATTTTCTCTAAACATATGTTTCTGCAGTTAGTGTCGCCAACCACTGATTTTGACATGAGGAGCTCTACTGTCAAAATGCAACATATCCAAAAGTTCCAAAATTGTGGTAGAGATGATGCAGCAATCCAACATCGCTGTACTTTCTATTGGGGTATTTTATAAACGGTAAAATGAAATACTATACTTTAAAAGTGTAATATTAGATTCTGCAAAATTGGAAAAAGATCTATCAACAGGTGGAATAATGCAGGACAAGGGCGAGCTGTCAACGCTCTGCTTAATAAGGCATTTAGTATGAAGATCAGCTTGTGTGGTACTTCGAGATTCTCATGGATTACATTATTGAATAATACTTAATACTTTCGATATACAAAATTGCGATTTGCACAATTTCTTCGTTTTTTTTTTTTGGATTTGTTGCATTTTGACAGTAGAGCTCCTCACATATTCTCTTTTCCTTTCCAGCTTGTAGTGTATATGTAGCAACTCCTGGTTCTCTAGTTTCAACAGCTTTGTCACTACGGATCTCACTAAAAATCGATGCAAATCGAAATTTTGAAACACATAACGAAAAGGCAACAGGTGTAATATCAGAAATGACGGATTATATAAATGAGACATTTTCATCTCAGCTAAAAGCCTTTCAGGCTTTGGAAGTTTGAGGGGAGTGGTGTTTATCTCGCGGAGTTGTGAACAAAGATAGCACTTAATCACCGCTGAGGTGGTCTTAGTCGAGAGCCCTTCGGATCATTACCCTATCCGGAGATCTATCCAGGTTGAGCTCGGCTAAACAGAAAATCAGTGGGTTGCTCGAGACGGCCACCCCCTCTGTAAAGTCGTCTTTGAGTGCGGGAAGGTGCAAGTCCGCTCTGAATTGAACATTCCTAACGAATCAGAGCGCACTCCCCAATCAATCTCAGCATTTAGATCTGGAGAACTTGAAGATACGTTTTAGCCAGGCTCGACCAAAACAGCGATGCATATACAAGATGAAACATTTTGGGATAAATCAGAAGGTTGCCAAATGTTTGAGGATATGTCGTTTTCTTTTAAGTAATTTTCCGACAAATATGCGTCAGAATCGATGCAATAAGAACCACTTCTCTCTATTAGGGCTGAGTATCAAGGCCTTTAGCCTTTTCATCTCTCCTAAAAGCCCTTCGGGCTTTGGAAGTTTGAGGGGGAATAAGTGGTGGTGTTTGTCCTGCGAAGTTGTGGCACTTAATCACTGCTGAGGTGACCTTAGTCGAGAGCTCTTCGGATCATCAGCCTGTTCGGAGACTTATTCAGATCGAGCTCGACCATACGGGTAATCAGCCCTCAAACGTCTTGGTGCGCATCCTCAATCAATCTCAGCATTTTGTTCTGGAGAACTAGAAGATGCGTTTTGGCCAGGCTCGATCAAAACAGCGACTCATATGCAAGGTGAAATATTTTCGGATAAATTAGGTTGTCAAATGTTACATTACAATGTTATACTGAGTTTGGTTGACAGGTTATTGCATTCCTACTGATTTAGCGTTAAAGCCTCACAGTTTCGTCAAACAATAGGACCAAAAATGACAAATATTATACAAGCTAGTAGAAGAATTAAAAATATTAAAGCATCAATCAGCATTAGCATACAACTGGCTCAACTTTATAATTTAATTTAGATGTCAAATATTTCAGGAACTCCTAAATGTTTTGGGTGATGCTTTAAACACTAAAATATTGTCGTTGTCACGTTTGCTTCTTGGTTTAGTTATTTTCATTCCTTTGACAATCCTCAGACGATTCTGGCCCATACTCAGTTCTTAGAAGAATGACTGTACATTAAGGTGTTTACACAATCAACGAGATTACTATGGAACTTTTCAGTATCTCCTCTTAAAGTATGTTTAACCGAATTAGAATCGTTCTCAAGTTTCATAAGATAAAGGAGCAACGAAACAAAAGACATTCACGTTTCGAAACTAGTATGCTGCCTTCAAGGTTGAACAAACCCGCTTTTAAAAATCATCCTCGTATATCAAATTAAGTCGCTAGTCAGCTTTCGCAATGTGAAACTAATACAGTTTAATGAGTATTTGATGCGTATACATTTCATTTTAACATGCTGCGTTCTCCACTTCCGCAGCAATGTTAGCATAACGTCTACTCGCTCACTTGATAAATTGAAACGCGTTTCTATAAAAGTGGTTGTCAGTTTACTAGTGGGAAGCACATTTATCGATGATAAATCACGAAGGCATGGTCTTGGCGCCGCGATGCCTGTACTTATTGTGCCGACATCCATGAATTATTTATTTTATGCATTTTCACCCAAAAACATATATATAGATATACATATGTGTGAGTTCCCAGATTTCCTTTTTTTGTATGTATCTAGATCTCAAACGGCAAAAATAATATCAAATGTAGGAAAAGCTTGGTGCGTGTAGGAAATTTATCGTAAAACACGCATTATTTAAGTTAAATATTTGAAGTTCTGACTCCTAATATTGTCTTCCTCGATGATGGCATGTCTTCGAAATGGGGAAATTTAAATTTGGTTGTTAATTTAGTCGCTGTTTCGTCGACCTTGTTTGCACAGCATATTTGTTATATCTCTATATAAAGGCCGACCCACACGTTTATAGTGGTTTGACCTTTTAATATGAACGCGCATATGAGTGAGATACAAATTAGTCACGTCGACGTCCCATCATACCACAGATTGTGTCTCGCGTATCCGTTAATTCTATTAAATTAATAACAATAGCGTTCCTAGTTCTGTGGCAAAACGTAAATTAGTTTAAAAATTCTCTCTTCTCTGAAGCTCTGCAGACATCCATTTTTGTTTTGCATTTTTATATTAATGTTCATCCGTTACTACCATAATCCTGTCAACCAGAATATACCAAATGTTGTACCGTGTATTTTTTCTGAGAGTTTGGAGAGCATAGATAAAACGTAACAAAGAGGACCTATACCATCAAAGATAAGTTTTTATCAAATAAAACTGTTATCTTTGCATCGAGCTAAACGCTTATAATCTAATTAAACTTATTTTAATGTTCAAAAATAATCCCCAACAAATGAATATGGACATGTTTAATTTGACAAACTTTAGCAGTCAAAAGACGAATGGAAATTTCTTGATATGCCATTGACGCAATTGGATAAAAAGCAGAATAAAAATCAAGATGAAAAATTATAAAATGAAATAGATATCTTTTGTGAAGAGAAGAGTTGAAGAATTCAAAGAGATTCAATAATCTAGAGTTTAAGGATTATGCCGGTGAAGTGAATATAACCAAAAATTCGCCATTTGTAGAAATAAAACTTACCAATGATAGAAACATTCTAATCAAAAAGTCAACGTTGTGTTGGCTCTTAGATGAGGGTAATGGCAAGATCAGAAACTATCGACTAAGATGATTTATTATAAACACAGGCAAAGAAACAAAGAAAAAGATTTTACATACGAAAATTAAAAATAAAAAAATGGGAAGTACGATCGCTACTTCCTCCTCGTCGGAAGATGATATCAACTTTGACGTCTCTACAGATGCAGAAAATCTCAGTTCCGATTCGGAACCACCGCAAAAGACTCAACGCTAGGAAATCCTTACTATACCGGGTGTCATACGAAAAACACCCCGAGCTGTAGATTTGTTATTTACATTCGATTTTTATGAGTCAGGTACCAAATGAAATGGCTTGATGAACGCTATGCCTGGATATGCATTTGCTTTTCTCCAAAGCCATCTTTACTTTTTCGCGATTGTCAACTTTTTTTTCAAATTGCTCGGTATATATTTTTGTACTACATTGGATAGATATTCTTTTTTTGAATCCATTGATGTGCAATACATCCATTTTACTGGTAAACTTAGAAGAAAAAAACGTAACTAAAACACTTACTGTAGTGTGCTATGGAAAAATAGGTATATAAAAATAAAGCGTATGTAACTGTCATTAGAAGTTACTCGCGTCTTTTACTTTTCTTTTCTAAGTATATTTTGACATTTCTGAAATAAATTATGGATTTTAATCAATTTACTGATATGTTACAAGTATATTTTGAATGCAATAAAAACTCTAATCAGACGTTGCGAATTTACATGTTACGTTTTCCCGAAAGAGAAGCACCAAAACGGCGCAAGTTTAGTCGACTTAAAGAAAATTTAAGAAGATACGGATGTTTCAAAATCCGAAAGCAGTGCATAGAACATTTTCTGAAAACGTAGAACTGGACGTTTTGCTATCTGTCGAAGAAAATGCCAAAACCTCGGTTCGTGAAATTGGAAACATAGTTGCTACGTCCCGAAGTACTGCAGCCGCAGTACTTAGAAAACATAAATTTAAGCCGTATATTGTCCAAAAAGTGCAAGCAATATATGAAAACGATTCAGACCGAAGAACACAATTCTGTAATTTTTATTTAACAACGTTACAACAAGATCCGTCATTTGATCGCAAAATTATTTGGACAGATGAATATACTTTCATAAATTATGGAATTTTTAATCGCAACATACATCGCCAGTGGAGCCAAGAAAACCCCAGATTTATTGTCAACAACAATTTTCAACGTCGTTTCAGCTGTAATGTGTGGTGTGGCCTACTTGGAGACCGCTTGATTGGTGCATTTTTTATTGACGGTTCCTCAAATCAACTAAAATATCACCCACTATTAACCGAAGATGTTGTTCACCAGATCTTACACCTTTAGATTTTTGGCTTTGGGGATATCTTCAAGATCGGGTATATTTAGGAGTGCCACAGAATATAAACGATTTAAGGTAGCGAATAATCGCAGCCTGTCAAGATATACCCAATAATTTTATATTAAATGCCACCCACACTGTTATACGGAGATGCCACTATTGTATTGAGCATGACAGTAACCAATTCGAACAATATTTGTGAAATTTATTAGTTTTGAATTTTTTTGTTGACAGTCACATATGCGCAATGCGTTATTTTTTATAGTTACTTTGCCACAGCATACTACAGTATAATAAAAGTGATTTTAAGAGAAGGTCTCAGAAAGTGTTTTAATTATGTTTTTTTTATTCTAAGTTTACAAATAAAATGGATGTATTGCATATCAATGGATTCAAAAAAAGAATATCTATCCAATGTAGTAAAAAAATATATACCGAGCAATTTGAAAAAAAAAGTTGACAATCACGAAAACATAAAGATGGCTTTGGAGAAAAGGAAATGCAGATCCAAACATTGCGTTCATCAAGCCATTTCATTTGGTACCTGACTCATAAAAATCGGAATGTAAATAACAGAGCTACAGCTCGGGGCGTTTTTCGTGTGACACCCGTAACAGTGGGAACGCCGTGGCCTCTGGTAGTCAAATGGTAACAATTTTTGAAAAGTTACATACTGGAACAAATGTAAGTGGATTAGATCTACAATTTAAAAATAATATGCAATATACAGGGTGTTTCAAAACTTAACAATGTACCATAGTTATGTTTTTCTTAATGGAACACCCCGTATTGAAATCTATATCAACTTTATTTAATGTTTCCTATGTCTAGTTTGCGTAGTTTATGAGATATTTCAAGTTTTTTGAAAATGCAATGTTGCACGAAAAGTTTAGTTTCCCGAAAATGACTTAATTCAGAGAAATGGAACGAAAAGCGTAAATAGTAGATCCTTTGGCTGATTGAATGTCATATTGAAAGTTGTCGAGTATTCTACAGGTCGTTCATGTACCGAGGGAAAACTTTGTGAACTTCTTTCGTGCATAACTTTATTATTTTAAATGGAACACCCTGTATATATTTATGTTATCAGATTTTATTGTCTAAAAACTAGTGTCAGGAATCCCTATGACTATCTGTACTAGTTTTTAAGTTATTTGGGTTTTTTAGATAACTTACGGAAATTGTTATTATTTTATCTAGGAGGTTGTACCCTCATAGAGAAGGTGTCAATTTGCCGTGTACTCTGTTAGCATCATGAAGGCATACTCGTTGCAAGAAACTGGTATGATTTTAGTTATTGGTGAGTGTCAGGAAAATTCCTTCCTTGCGTCTCGGGTGTATTCGCAGAAGTACCCAAATCGTGATAAAAGGGTTTGTGAAATTTTGTTGGATAGATTCCGTGTCACAGAGAGCGTTGCACACAGAAGGCGAACAGCAACTGTAGACGTAGAAAAGGAATTCGTGGTATTGGCAGCAGTCACTGAAGAACCGCATAAAAGCACACGACAGATTGCCAAGGAATTAGATATAACTCATATGAGCGTATCTAGGATACTAAGAAAACACAAATACCATCCCTATCACTTACAATAGCATCAAAATTTATACGCAATGGATTATGAACGGCGAATGGATTTTTGCATGTGGGCTCTTGATAGAAACGCAGAACATAATGATTTTTTTAATTATGTTTTATTTACCGATGAATCCACTTTTCATAATAATGGATTAGTAAGCCGTCACAATTTTTATTATTATGATACTGAAAATCGCCATATTTTTCGTACCTTGGATCGGCAGCATCGCTGGAGTCTGAACGTATTTGGAGGCATTATAGGCGATTATGTAATTGGACCATACTTCTTCAATGGGCACCTAAACGGAGACGATTTTCTAAGATTCCTAAAAAGGGACTTTTTGACCCTTTTGGAAAATAGTCCCTTGAATATTAGAAACCGGATGTGGCTTCAATTAGACGGCGCTCCTGGTCATTTTAAACTGTCCATTAAAAACTACCTTCAGAGGAAATTTCCTAATAGGTGGATCGGAAGGGATGGCCGTGCAATTGACCATCAAGGTCTCAGGACTTAACATGTATGGACTTTTTCCTATAGGGGTATGCAAAAGGGATCGTTTACAATATCTTGCCCACTACAGCAGAGGATATGAAAACGAGAATCAGAGATGCCTTCAGTTCAGCAACACTGGATATGCTGACGAACGTTAGAACAGCATTTGAACAGAGGATTATCTTCTGTATTGAAGAAAATGGCAATTATGTTGAACGCTAGCACTTTTTCGTTTATTTTGGTGTTATGTTTTTCCGTTTATTTTATACGAAATTGTTCTTAATCCAAAAAAAATATTTACTGCTGTTTTGTTTAGTTTACTTTTATTACTTGGAATTTATGTTTTCATGTAAATTGTGACACTATAAAATCAATAATAATAATAATAATATTTCTATTCATCGATGTAAAGATATACTGGGTGTTCACTTACAAAAAACAAATTTAGTTCAATTAAATTATCTTAAAAACGCAAATAACTTAAAAACTAGTACAGATAGTCCTAGGGATTCCTGATACTGGTTTTTAGACAATAAAATGTTCCATCTAATAACATAAATACATACAGGGTGTTGCATTTAAAATAATAAAGTTATACACGAAAGAAGTTCACAAAGTTCGGCCTCGGTACTTGAACGACCTGTCAAATACTCGACAACTTTGAATATGGCATTCAATCAGCCAAAGGATCTACTATCTACGCTTTTCGTTCCATTTCACTGAATTAAGTCATTTTCGAGAAACTAAACTTTTCGTGCAACATTGCATTTCCAAAAAACTTGAAATATCTCATAAACTACAAAAATTAAACATAGGAAACCTTAAACAAAGTTGATCTAGATTTCAGTGTACAACTCAAAAATCCCATAAAATACAGGGTGTTCCATTAAGAAAAACATAACTTTGGTAAATTGCTAAGTTTTGAAACACCCTGTATATTGCCTATTATTTTTAAATTGTAGATCTAATCCACCTACATATGTTCCAGTATGTAACTTTTCAAAAATTGTAACCATTTGACTACCAGAGGCCATGGCGTTCCCACTATTACACCCTGTATAATTAATTTAGCAAGGTATTATGCATATGAAGAAAAGTGGTATATTGGCAGGGCAATTGAAGACACTTCACCAGGAAATGTCAAAATAAAGTTTCTAAAATCAGAACTTGATTACTATGTCTGGTTACGTATAGATGATGTGGCATTAATAGACAGTAAATTTAAACATCCCAAGAATATAATATTATGAAGAAAACCTTCCATTAGCAATGCTTAAATCAGGTATACATATACAACGTAGTATCGAGAGTAAATTTTATTTTATTATCTGTTTTTTTAATATGCCGTGTATTTATTTTATTTGTACTGCTATAATCTGAAAATAAATTTTATTTTATTGTCTGAGTTTCTTTATTATTTATCTTGAAATGGTGACAAATTTAGCTTGCAGGAAAAGAGCGAAAAATAGGTTTCATTTTCTTTAAAGTATTGTCAAATATTATTAGAGTATACACACTTAATTTTAATTGTAGTGGGGCGAGGGGTGAACCGCTGAGGTAATTTACTGCACACGTCCAATTTTGCCTTAAAAATAGGAAACGATTTTGTATTTTCTGTTTAATATTTATATCTTTGAGCAATGCAATAATACCTATCTTTCTAGGAGGTATACTTAATGTCACCTTATGGTCAGTAAAATAATAAATAAATATAACTTTTTGTTTTATTGACCAAAAGTATTGTTGTATTGGTCAATGATATAAATTGCTTAACAGAATGAAAAATACTTTTGAAAATAATATATTAACTGCATTTATACCAATTTTATATACAAATATGAAAAGTAAAATAAACAAAGAAAATTTAAAAATGTAATTTATAAAATTAACTGTAATAACTGTAATAAAATCATACACTTTAAGCAAAAGAATTTATCAACATAAATACGTTTGCGCAAATAATGCTGCCATGCTAAATCAAAAGGGCGTATTACTATCAAAAGACAAATATAGACTTAGCAAAAGAAATATTGTACCCTTTGTAACCTGAATATATCGACTAATTTCAACGCAAAGATGTAGCGAAAAATAAGCATTGCAAAGGAAATTTTATAAAACTCCTATAGTAAATAGTTTTTTATTGGGGTTTGACTTGGACTAGTATTTTCCCGAGCTCGACGACATCTTTCAACTCTTGAATATTTTTCTGTTACCAATTTTTAGATCTCGTTCCATAATCAGGATTTGAACTGCAACTAGCATACTGACAATAACCATCAGACATGAAAGCTGATGCATTCCCAATAATCTCGTCACCTTCTCCTAATAGCTCTTTTGATTTTTCTACCATTAAAGAGGAAGCTGATCTATTTCATGTATCCAGTAGCATTTTTAGTTTTTGGTTTTCATTTAAATCATTAATGTCACTGCACTGCACTGTGGAGGATGTTGTTGACGAATATGACGTGATGAATTTTTTTTAATGGATCTATTTTCTAATGATTCAATATGTTTACATAAAAAGTGCTTTTGAAAATTGGAGCATATCCAACGTTTCGAATTAGAGTTGAGTTTAGATAATTCAAAGTAATATTGTCAAAATTGGCTGACTTAACACTGCTTGATTTTCTTTTGCCCAGTTTTTTAAGAGCTTTATTATGACAGCATTTTCTGAAGTTAAGTTGACATGACAGTCTTCTTTCGAAATCATCTCTTCACATTTCATCACACTTTCAACAAAGTCTTGATTCTCAATTGCAGCATAATTAAAAAATGTTCTATACATACAGAGTCATTCACGAAACTGGTTCGTTAGAACTTTTTGCATACAATTACACATACAATTCTGCATCAAAACTTACAAAGACACCCTATGTCAAAAATCAGCCGTTTTTGAGTTATTCAATTTTTTTCAAATATAGGGCCATTTTCAAATATAGGCATTGCAGCTAAAGACGTCATATTTGGCATGTTTTTAGCCGAAATAGCATACAAAAAATTTACGTCCTAAAATTTATCATAATTTATACAGAGTCGTCCAAAATTAACGTTCATTTCAACCAAGTTCACATCAATGAAAGTCACTTTTTTTAAATGGAACACCCTATATATTCTTGCATTTTTGAATACACTTAATAATTCTCTATCTTTCCTTATTAAACATATTAGTTTGTATTTTCTACGGTTTCCGAGTTATAGGTACTTTTCGGGTGAAAGTGCGAAAAATATGCTTTTTAATGCGTTTAAAATCTTAGTAATCCTTGAATGTCAAAATAATTGATATTGCATTTGTACTATAAATACACATAGATTATATCTGTCAAACAAAATAGCAAATGAAATATTTTACAGAAGAGAAACGACATTTTAGATTTATTTTCCATTCATGGAGAATGTAAGACGTTTATGAATAGTACACGTACAGTATTTGACGACAGATGTCCAAATTTTTGCGAAGTGATCTAAAACAATATCATTACAAAAACTCGAACAAGAAAATTAAACAAAATAGAGTTGCAAATGACAAAATATTATCAGATCACGATGACATATAAAACACACTTACCTTATCAATTATTTTGACATTCAAGGATTGCTGAGATTGTAAATGCATTAAAAAGGCGTATTTTTCGGACTTCATCAGGAAATCTCTAATAACTCGAAAACTGTAAAACTGTATTAAGTGTATTCAAAAATGCAATAATATATAGGATGTTCCGTTTAAAAAAAGTGACTTTCATCGATGTGAACTTGGTTGAAATGAACATTAATTTTGGACGACCCTGTATAAATTATGATAAATTTTAGGACGTAAATTTGATGTATGCTATTTCGGCTAATAACATGCCAAATATGAGGTCTTTAGCTGAAATGCCTTCATAAATACAAAATTTTGAACATAACGTTGCAATTGGCTCTATATTTGAAAAACACTGAATAATCACCACTGATGATCTGAAATAATGATTGCTCCGCAGAAAAAGGACCACAGTATTTTTGAAAATCTAGCAAATGTTTCTATTTCTTTCAAGTTACTTTCATTTATATTACGAATAACACCTTCATTATCATAACCGTTGATGATCATTAAATTTGGTAAAGCTTTATGTTCAATTACTTTTCCGCTTCCGAAAAACAAGCACGTTGATTTGCGTCAGCCATCTGCAAAGGGTGAGTGAACGAGTTTATGACTTAAGTTTATGCTACATTTTAATATTAAGGTTTACTATGTTCTCAAATTTCAAAAAACATTATTATGCTACATTATTACACAGGTGCAAAAAGTTCAAGTTTTTTTCTCTTCAAAAACACAATTTTTTAACAAACCCAGCAGTTGTCTAAAGAAGAAGCTGCCATCATGTTTTTTTGTACAAGACTGTATATATTCATACGATCTATTTCATATGCATGGAATACATCCATTTATAAAATAAACCTGGTATCTCTTATATTACGTAAATATAGTGCAAAAAGAATTGTTTTTACAGGATGTGAGTTTTATTACGATAATGCTAATTGTTCAATATACGACATGCGTGTTTGGAAGATACACAAACCGATACCTTCAACCACGCCTTGTCAGTAAAAAATAAAATGTTTTATTCAACTCCATCATTATTAATATGTTCGTGAAACCGACGAACGCAAAGGAAAATCCGATCGATTTCCGTGAAAACATCTCATTCAAAATAGGTTTTGTTCGTAAAAAATTCATTCAAATTAGGTAATTCAACTGCAATTTATAGTTTAGCCTAACACAAGTCGATAAAACTGTTCTTGTACATCGACTTGACATTTTCTAATTAATCTTCTTTCAATATATATGCATGTGTTTGAAATATCTTAACCGTTTAGCGATCACGATTCAAATTAATTTGTAATTTGTAGTTTAGCGTTGTATTTAATTATACGGATTTCTGTTAAATGTGAATTTATCGCTGGTTCAGCGAGGAGAGTTTGCGCTTATTTTAGAAATATAAGTGCAAATTTGCTTAGTTTGAGAATATGGATTATTTGATTAGCTAATTGGGAACATTCCCTATTATGAATAGATCTACATTGGGTGTTGAACGGAAACAGGAAATATCGGTTCTCAATTAAGTACGGAGTAAATATATAATAATTGTAAATTGCTGATTTTGAAAATAATTTTATTTCGTTTGATATTAATGAATCCTTCAACATTAACACTAAAGCCGTTATTTCTCTGGAGATAAATATGATAAACGCTTTATACCGGAAGGACGAATGTATGCGGCAACACCACCTTTAAAACGTACTCAGTTATTCATCTAAATACGTATAAAAGAGAACCAGCTGGCGCTTTGAGATGCCTTTACTACCTACTAATAACTTTCCTGTTACACATACGCTTTGTTGAGTTTTTTTTCATTTCATTTCATTCGCCTCCTTTATTTGAAGTTCGCTTTAGTGTTCTCTGTGTTTGCTGTAGTTAATTAAAATCCGGTAAAGGATTATAAAATGCTAACTTTCTATGAAGCTGGGTAACAGTAATTCATTAGTCTGATACTTCGATGAATGGATTTTTTGTTGTTTCATGTAGATGGGGCTGTATAGACTCAGTATTTTTTTAAGACTGTTTAACAACGTAGACAATTAAGTCAACAAATTTGATTCTTTTATAATGAAATATTTCACCAAACTCAAGTCAAACTTTGAAGTCTAACTTTATCCCTAACAAACATTTGAGCTGAGTTCCTCGCTTTTGTAATCGATGATGAATTGCCTTGGGCTAGCTAATATGTAACAAAACTTTATATCAACTCAACAGCACACGACCTGTACTATTCCTAGAAGGCAATAGTATAGGATCTCCTGTAAAATTAACGATTAAAAAATATTTATTTGTAGCTGAGGTGTTCTTAACTTAATAAATTCCTCTACCAGCTCAAGTTGGTTGTAAAAACCGACTGGTTTCGTGACAATGCCAGAGTTCGAGGGGAAACACCTGTCCTATCAACGGAGCTAATCTACAAGCACGTTTATTATGTATTTACAGCAATATTCACATACATACATATATAGAAAATATTACTAAATTAGCTGGTAGCATGTGTAAATCTGTACAGTCATTATTTCATGCTCAAAGATTGTTCACGAAAAAAAGAACGGTTGCTGGAAGTTAAATTTATAAATGACGTTTATTTTCTATTTATTTGTATAGTAGAGTCTCGAAACGTAATCGAGTAGATTTTTTTAAATTATTATTTAAAAACCTTGCAAATAACGATATTTATTTACTACACGTTCTATAATAATTACTATAACCTTGTTTTTTATTCTGTATCTTATACTATAAATAGGTTTTGTTAGTTGTGAGTCATTGAAACGGTACATTAACGTTTCGGTTTAGTCAATTCTACGATCGATTAAATTAAGGACATCGATTTATGATCACCTTGATGGTGTTAATTTCTTCTTATGAAGATTTGAATCATAACATTCTCAACAACTGGAAAATGTTTAGGTTAGAATTACTCAAATGAATCAATATTAATGACTTTTGTCCTGTCAAATTTTTGGACACACAACTTTTAACTTTATAAAAAATGGATAAAAATCAATTGGTAAGTGGTCAAACGATGATTTTGTATGTCTTGTGATCTACAGGCCTGTAGCAGCAGATTGTACCATTTTTAACGTTTAATTACCGCTCAAAATTTGTGAAAAATTCCCCAAACTTTAAAAATTCTGTTAGATGTAACTTCAAGAGCGTTCAAAAATTAACTGGAATGTGGTCAACGATGATTCTTGGATTTTCTGTAATCTAGAGGACTGAAACAATAAATTGTGCAGTTTTAACATTTGACTACCTCTCAAAGTTTGTGAAAATTCCCCAAACTTTGAAAATTCTGTTAGATGTAACTTGAAGTGTGTTCAAAAATTAACTGAAATGTGGTCAAACGATGATTTTGGATTTCTTGTGATCTAAAAGCCTGTTGCAGCAGGTTGTACCATTTTTAACGTTTAAACACCTCTCAAAGTTTATGAAAAATGCCACGAACTTTGAAACTTCTGTTGTGTAACTTCAAAAGCGGAAAAAAATTAATTGGTAGGTAGTCAAACGATGATTTTGGATTTCGTGTGATCTACAAGCCTGAAGCAGCAGGTAGTACCATGTTTAACGTTGAAGTACCTCTCAGAGTTTGTGAAAAATGCCACAAATTTCGAAAATTCTGTTGTGTAACTTCGAAAGCGGAAAAAAATTAACTGGTAGGTGGTCAAGCGATGATTTTGGATTTCTTCTGATCTACAGACCTGTAACAGCAAGTTGTACCATTCTTAACGTTTGACTACCCCTCAAAGTTTGTAAAAAATGCCATGAATTTAGAAAATTCTGTTGTGTAACTTCGAAAGCAGAAAAAAAGTAATTGGTAGGTAGTCAAACGATGATTTTGGATTTCCTGTAATTTACAGACCTGTAACAGCAACCTGTACCATTCTGAACGTTTGACTACCTTTCAAAGTTTGTGCAAAATGCCTCGGACTTTGAAAATTCTGTTGTGTAGCTTCAAAAGCGGAAAAAAATTAATTGGTAGGTAGTCAAACGATGATTTTGGATTTTTCGTCATTTACAGACCTGTACCAGCAAGTTGTACCATTCTGAATGTTTGACTACCTTTCAAAGTTTGTGCAAAATGCCTCGAAACTTTGAAAATTCTGTTGTGTATCTTCAAAAGTGGATAAAAATTAACTGGTAGGTGGTCAAACGATGATTTTGGATTTCTTGTGATTTACAGCCCTGTAACAGCAAGTTGTACCATTCTTAACGTTTGACTACCCCTCAAAGTTTGTCAAAAATGCCATGAATTTAGAAAATTCTGTTGTGTAACTTCGAAAGGAGAAAAAAAGTAATTGGTAAGTAGTCAAACGATGATTTTGGATTTCTTGTGATTTACATACCTGTACCAGCAAGTTGTACCATTCTGAATGTTTGACTACCTTTCAAAGTTTGTGCAAAATGCCTCAAAACTTTGAAAATTCTGTTGTGTAACTTCAAAAGTGGATAAAAATTAATTGGTAGGTAGTCAAACGATGATTTTGGATTTCTTGTGATTTACAGACCTGTACCAGCAAGTTGTACCATTCTGAACGTTTGACTACCTTTCAAAGTTTGTGCAAAATGCCTCGAAACTTTGAAAATTCTGTTGTGTAACTTCAAAAGTAGATAAAAATTAACTGGTCGGTAGTCAAACGATGATTTCCGATTTTTCGTGATCTACAAGCTTGTAGTAGCAGGTTCTACCATGTTTAACGTTGAAGTGCCTCTCAAAATTTGTGAAAAATGCCACCAATTTTGAAAATTCTGATGTGAGGCTTCGAAAGTGGATCAAAATCAATTGGTAAACGATGAATTTTGATTTTTTGTGATCTAAAAGCCTGTAACAGCAGGTTGTATCATGCTTAACGTTTAAGTACCTCTCAAAGTTTGTGAAAAATTTCCCAAACTTTGAAAATTCTGTTAAATGTAACTTCAAAAGTGGATAAAAATTAATTAGTAGTTGGTCAAACGATGATTTTGGATTTCCTGTGATCTACAGACTTGTAGCAGCAAGTTGTACCATTTTTAACTTTGATAATTCTGTGTCTAACTTCGAGACCGGATAAAAATCAACCGGTGAGTGGTCACAACGATGATTTTCGGATTTTTGATTTTTTTTTACAGACATGAAAGATCAAGCTGCACCATTTTCAATATTTGATCACTTCTATTACCAAGATTTTATGACAGTTATTTTGAGTTTTTAGAAAAATCATTTAATGGTCAAAACTGGTCAAACGATTGACTATCATTTGGCCATGCAATTTTGTCATTTTTGTGGACTTTTAGCCTCTTTGGGGTGACATTTACTGATTGGTTTCTAACCAGCTGTCTTTACCTGTAAAAAAATGTTTGAAGAGTCGTTTTAATTGGGGGATAATCTAGCATTTAATTATACTAATCTAGTTCTCGTTGTCAAGTTTCTAAAAGAAATAATATTGGATTCGTTTGTTTCTTAAATGGGTAAATTTCGAGAATAATTAATTAATAATTTCTAATAAAATAATCTAAGTTTCATTCGAATCTGATTAAGACGGAGATGATTCACTCAATTCAGAATTGCCAAACAGAAGTTGCTACGTAATTGAATACTGAAATAATAAAATTATTCAGTCGTTAACTTTGTTCTTTCAATTATGTTTCGATTATGTATGAATAAAGAGCTACATAATTGGTAACAAAATTGTCCGTGCATGTAATTCTTAAATTAGTATAACACAACGGTGTGAAAATGCAAAAAATTTGCATATGACATTGAGAAGCATTAAAAACTTTAAAACGCAAGAAGATTACAAACAAGTTTCGCAAGAATACTGGACACTAACTTTTACTTTCTTCTAAACAAACTGGTTTGTTACGTTAGTTACCAGATGAAACTATGTTTATACCCTACCTAATTTAAAAAGATATAATAATCTTAACAAGTTTTAGATATCTTAAATATTTTTTTCGTCATATTTTCGTAATTCTTTTTTGTTTTTCTTACCTTTGACGTGTTGAAGCGGATCTAACGGTGAGGCGATGAGGTGTTCGGCGAATAAAAACGTACAGACAGACACTAACAAGAACAACTGCACAACACGCTCACTAGATCTTGGTGTCAACATTTTAAGCGATTAAAAAAATTGTATTTATCGTCCACGTTCTTGCGTAAAAATGGCATCTTACGTTATTTAAGTTGTTTTTTTCATTCACGACCTATTTTGTTTATGTTTTCACCTGAACATATCCATCACGTACCTGAGATATCACGTTTACAATTGTCAATCGCCGAACATAACCAATAACAACCTCACCGTCCAACGACCGCGACTTACTAATATTGCACGGATGTACGGCTGGTAGCATGGCTGTCAGGCGAAAGTGAACGAATTCAAACGAAGAAAGTCGGATTTGTGCGCATTGACCCTGAATTTTCCTATGTTATACTGTAAGATTCGATAATAACAAGGGCAGCTTCTCAATTATTAAACGTCCAATTTAAATGGAATTTATTAGAATACCGAGTCTTAAATAATGTTGCTTTCGATTTCGATGTTTTTTTTTGTTTTTAAGTGAAAACTTCCTCATTCTATATAGTCGAGATTAACCGGAATTACGACTTTTTTCCAGCGAGAGTAGTTACGAGTTAAACGACGGGTCAGGGAAGTCTAGTTACGCACGGAATAATTGCAAATTGAAAGTAAGATTTTCGGACAACTTTAAAACTTGGCGACCAACCTTACGTAAATGCCATAATTTCAAGTTTTTGATCCAACCTAGAAAAATATAAGCAATCGTAAAATTCCACTAGATATACAGAGTGTTCCGTAGTGATAATTCGTTAGAAGTTTATGGTGTGTTTGATGCCACAGTTTTGAATGCGTTTCTTCCTCTATCCCATGCTTCTGGTTCCTTTATCATCTTCTGGAATAGCTTTCCTTGATTGGTCCTTTAATCTTTAAGTCATACATGGTTGTTGACTTGATCAAATTGATGATTTATTCCGACAAGAAAGTTGCAGAGCGTTTTGGGTTATAATTGGAACGAATTCGGGTTTAGATTTTTTTTTCTGCGCTTTTCCCTTCAATAAATGGTAAAGATCAGGTGACAAAGACAAAAACAATCTTTTTCTGTTTGACTTGTGTGATTTTGCCTGATTTTTCAGGTTTTTCTGGAAATTTCCAGTAGAATTTGAAATGATCTGATATGGATTTGCTGCTTAGTTTATTAATCTTCAAGTTTTTCTATTTTTTTGCGAACTCTTTCTACTTTTTCCTTTTCTTTGGTCTGGTTATCTTCTTTAAATCTTCTTTGATATTCCACGAATTTGTAACTAAGTGTACAGAAAGCATCAAAGTAATATTCAGAACACGCAAAGCTATCTAAAGTGAGGGACACTCGAACATGGTTCTAAAATCAAAGATGCTACAATAGATAATAAAGTGCAGAGACAATTTTTTAAGCTTTGTTGGACCACCATTTTATGGGAAAACTGTCCAAATTGGGGACTTGCACAATGGCAATTATCTTGGAATTATTAAGTTCGTTTCTTACTACAATATAATGGAGGACCAACACTTTACTAAAGCCAAAATAAAAAGCAAGAAACAAGAAGGAAAATGTCTCTTAATTTACTCAAATGTAGGTGATTGATTTAGGTCAAAAGACAAGATTTGAAATAACGCCAGACAATAGCAATTTACTCGCGTTGTACTGCCTAAACCTTCAACCACTTGCTACGGCATTATAATTGAGGGGTGTTTCGCAAAAACGACATATGTCCAAAAATATTATTTCTCAGAAAGTGAAGAAAACCTCTTGCATTATTTAACTTTGTAGTACTTTGTGTAGTAAACAATAATAACGAAAAACATGAGAAAAAAAAATAAAAATTAATAAACCATTGTTGTTTTTGACAGAAATAATATCAAAAACAATTGAATAAGTTCCAAAAATTGTGAAATTAAGAGTACCACTCAAAAACAAACAGGAAAATTTTAGTTCTCACAGCCACTGCTGTTGTCGTTTCTGGAGAATTGAACTGTTGTTCAAAAACATCCAGGAAGATTTTTTCTTTTTTGAATTACTTAGTACTAAGTAAAGATTTTAAATTAAGTTTGACCGTTGAGATCGTATTGGAGGTTTCATATAAAGAACGTAAAAATAAGTCTTTCGGTAAGGTCTTTATCTATCTTGATCATTTTAACTTTTTTGATTTGGATTTGTGGTTTCGGAGATTTTGAATATTATTTTTTAGTTGCATCATCAACATTAAGCATATCTGATACGTCTACTTTTGTAAGCTTAAATGGCGAAGGTTTATGACGTGCGTTTTCATCCCATTCTTCTGGTAATTCTACAATTCCATGTTTTTTTTTTGTTTTTCAAAATTGTTTGCCAGAAAGTCAATGGACATATGTTGTTTTTGTGGAATCGCTCTAGTTGTAAATCGTGTCTTAACGCTACATGTGCCGCTTTTTTCTAGAATCTGCGATGGTTCTAAAAACTCAGTTTTGGTAATTTTGACTAATGTTGTTTTTAATAACAATCTTGACTAAAGAGAAATTATGAAGCAGAAAATTAAGTTTTACCTTGATACTCAACCTGAAACAAGTTGGAGCTCAAGAAAGGAAACAATTCGCCATGTTAGTATGCATCTTATAACTATTTTTCATGTACTGGAGGACTGAATAGAGAAGAGATCCTAAAAAGTTACTCATTCAGTTACTGTTGATCAATTAATCTTTATAGAATAAAAGTTATCGAGAATTTTGACTAAAAAAAATAGTTTTGCAGTCTAGAAGTGTTACACTAGACACTGCAGTAGCTAACTTTTTTAAAACTACAGGAATAAATTGGAAATTTAAGAAAAAACTGGTCAACAGTTTTATCTGAAGTAACTAATAAGCTTGTGTAGTAAATAACTTGGGTATTAATGCACAGTTAAAACAAGGAAATAATAAAAGAAAATGCAATGAACATATAACATAGTTATTTTTGTAATTCTTTACAGTTATAAAATCTAAATAAAGAAATTAAAATTTAAATTAGCCAGTTTTTTAATTAAGTGCCCTCTTTCGGTCAACCTCCCAAATAAATAATCCGAAGTGACAGTTAGTGACAGCCAATAATACAGAAACCTGCAGAAACCGATAAATGATTGGCATTTCACATCACACCCAGTAAATCGACGTCATAGTGTTTTTTATGATTATTGTTCTAATTAAAACAATAAATTATAAATAAAAACCCAACATTTCGGTGAAAATAAACGTCGGTTTATTTATTTTTTTTCTGGTATAACAATGACAATAAATAAGTTATTATGAATGTAGGATTTTATAACCACGGTAAGTCGTATCTTTCCATAGGTAACGCAATATCTTCCGCGTTATCTAGGATGTACAAACATCGATAACCGTTTAATACGATACCAATTTCAGGAAGTCCAAGTCGTGAGTCGGGTGTTGTAAGCGATTGCGATACCATGGCGGAATTGGCAGCCTTATTGCGATCAGAAATCCCAGAGGGGCGAAATAATCTAACGGACAACCATACGAATTTGGAACGGGTGGCTGAGTACTGCGAGGCTAATTATTTCCAATCGGAGAACAAACGAGTTGCCCTCGAAGAAACTAAAAATTACACGACACAATCGCTAGCTAGCGTAGCTTACCAGATAAATACACTAGCGTATAACTTCCTGCAATTATTGGAATTGCAGACTGCGCAATTGGCTGAAATGGAAAGCCAGATGAATCATATTAATCAAACTGTGATGATACATAAGGAGAAGGTTGCGAGAAGGGAGATCGGTGTTTTAACGGCGAATAAATCGACTACGAGGCAATATAAGATTATCGCACCTGCGAATCCTGAGAAACCGATTAAATATGTTCGGAAACCCATCGATTATACAAGTAAGTTGATGTATTGATTAATACGCATACCTATTTACTGCGATCTTTAATTGCTTGTCACAGCATCTCGACATAATTCTCTCTCTTTCTATAAATCTCAAGACGTCAGCGGTGTTAGTTTTTTGACCTCGCAAAAGGTGATTTGATCTTGCCGTAGGTCAAACCCTTATTGCTGTAAACATTAGATTAGTTTTCCTGAATCTGCTTGGGGCACAAGGAAATGTATTTTTTCTGCTATGTTTGTTCTACATCCTTCCAGCTGTCAAAAGTTCTCCAAAATGTATTTTTCTTATTTTGTAAATGGCTTAAGGGAATATTATCTTCATCTTCCGAACCTTCTGGATCCACTTCAGCTACTGTATATTGCCTCTTTATTATATTTTTAATACGAGATAATGTTGCTCTTTTTCTTTTTACTGTTGTCGCTTCTTTACTACTACGCTGCCCAAAATATTCTGCAATCGTTCTTTTTCTACCAGCGCCCGTTTCCGATTCCATTCTATTTGAACTCTCCATTTAAATAGAATATTTTTATTTATTATTTATTTTATCTCTTCTAATTAACAGTCAAGTTTAAAATTAAAAAGCCGTGTTTTAAAGCACTAAATTTCGGGCCATCCACCCATTTAAATAGACAAAATGAAGGAATCGTCTAGTGTAGAACATTTGGTAAACATCAAAGGCTTTGATTGCCATGAAGTTGAAACTTTTTTTTTAACATGTTTCGTAGCTGCTGCCACAATAATCTTTATAAGACAATATATTAACGCATCTTTCAGTATTGGACGATATTGGTCATGGAATTAGAAGTGCTGGTACACCTAGACAGAAACAAAGAGGTAGTAGTCAAGGTAGCATCCAGTCGATTAGCGCATTATCCGCAAATTCGATGGTCGGTCCTGCTCCGACGACAAAACCTCCAACACCTCCGCAAGTAACGAGAACAGGAAGCAAAGGTATCTACACTTATATCTAACTCATAAATTTTTATAATCACCCAACAATCAAGAAAGGAAACAATCAATAATAATTAAATCAAATAGAAATTGTAGTCGATTAAGATTATTTTCAAAATTTTATTTATTCTTTGTATTGTAGTATCGGTATCAGGGGGAACATTAAGTAAGGCTAGTAGGGAATACCGAACACCACCAGCGGTGGCACCGCCGCAAGTACCAAGTCATTATGCACCAAATTATCCAATAGGTCATCCGAGGCGCGGTGAAAGAGGTCCAGGCTACAGCACCCTTCCGTTAGCGGGACAACATCAAGCTATGTCCCCGCCGCAAGTTGGTATGGTGCATCCTTTAAACGTGCAACAACAACATCAACAAATCCAACAACATCCCCAAACACCGCCGCCTCCACCACCTCCCGGAAACGTCATGTACATGCAAGATCAACATATGAATATGCCGCGTAAGTACTCCCATCTGACGAAATAAATTAACGTAACGAAATTAATATTTGCAGCACCGCCTTCGCCGTTGGTTAATCAAGAGATGCCGATTCCATCGCACACGATTTCGCACCATTCCATGTTGATGGGTCAACATAATCCGGTCCCCCACGGTAGTTTAGGAATGCATACGTTGTCTCATCATCCGCACGGTCAGAGGTTGACTAGGGAAGTGGATCGCAATCGCCGCCGTTACCGCCACCGCCACCTCCTGAAGAAGAGCATGAGGATTTCGGTAGACCTCGGGCATCGGGTGTTATGCCGATTGTTCCCGATGAGGAGGATTTACCTGGTTGGGTGCCCAAGAATTATATTGAGAAAGGTAATATTTTTATAAGCTTCAAGTTAAATTCTTCAATTTGTGTTGTCTATTAGAATAAAAGTCTTTCCTGTTTTTCTTTTGACTCGTTTACCATGTCTTCTTCGAGATCTACCTTTCCTCTGGTGTAATTAATTTCGTATTAGGCCTCAAATTCATTGTAATGGGTGTATTTGGAGTAAGATCTGGGTTTATTTCGGACGTATCATAATTAGACCTTATTTAGTTTAGATCTTGGAATGGAATCTTATCTTACAGTTCCTCGTGTTAACTTTAAAGGCCTGATTTCATTTTCTACATTTCGTTTATTCGTCACGGACGAAGGATGTATATCAGTCTGCCTAAATCTTCAAATACAACTAATAAAATGCACAAAACAAGATAAACAAACGTGTTTCGCACACACAGTGGCTTTGTCAAGTTGTACATATAATACTAAACTAAACTTAGATGGTAATATCTGTTGACGTTGGTGGGGGGTGGTTTTTTGAATAGGTTTAAAAGTGGGGAGTTGGATATGTCTAATTGGTTATTTAATAATAATAATAATAATAATAATAATACACGCAGTATATAAAATCTTCACCAGTATCATTCACGAACTTATACTGGAGACTATAAATCCAGTATGGAACGCGATAGTCGAGCAACGGGGAGCCAAGAGAGGTGTGTCGGGAGTCCGAGACAATCTACTAATTGATGCAAGCGTCTGTCAAGATGCAATCCTGTACAAAAGAAACCTGTCAATGGCTTGGGTGGATTACAAAAAGGCTTTTGACAGTTCCTCCCATATACTGATTCTTAAAGTACTACAGTTGTTAAAAGTTCAGCCCGCAATCATCAGTACCGTCGAGGAACTCTTTTCAAGATGGAAAATCACCATCCATATTGGGAAAGGAAGAGACGTCACCAAGTCCAATGCGATAACATACAAGCGTGGCATTTTTCAGGGTGATTCATTGAGTCCTCTCCTCTTCTGCATTACCCTTCTGCCACTGTCTACAACCTTAAGGAACTGTTCAGGTTATATGCCCGGGAAGCCCAATAACAGGTGTCATAAAATAACCCATCTATTTTATATGGACGATCTGAAACTATACCCAAAAAATAAAAGCGAACTTGAAAAAATGCTCCAAATAACCCATCAATACACCAGCGATATAGGGATGACATTTGGGCTGGATAAATGTTCGACCTGTCATTTAAAAAGAGGAAGGGTAGAAATTGAAGGAGACGGAACGGAACTTGTGGACGCATCCATTGTGCGCCATCTATCAGCTGACGAAAGCTATACTTACTTAGGTGTGAAACAAAAACAAATGCACGACATAAAATACGTGAAGAACGACCTCGCGCAAAGATATATGAAAATTATTCAAGCCATTTGGTCTTCGGAACTCTCCTCCAAAAACAAATGTGCAGCGACGAACATGCTGGCTATACCTGTGATTTCTCACTCGTTCGGAGCATTAAGATGGAATGTAGATGAGATACTTCAACTGGACCGAGACACCAGAAAGACGATGACAAGAAACAGATGCCATCATCCAAACGCTTCTGTCCAACGCTTATACATTCCCAGGCACAAGGGTGGAAGAGGTTTGATCAACATCGAATGACTTTACGGCAGAATAGTCACCGACACCGCATGCCAAATCTTTAACTCAAAGGACCCATTACTGAGGATGGTCGCAGAGCAGGAGAATGGGGGACAGGGGGCATTCTTGTACAACACAGCAATTAAGGCATGCCAGACATTTGATTTACCAATATGTCTACGGTCACACTCACGCATGGGCAACAATTTGACAACTTTGCCTCAACAAGAACGAAGAACGAGACTGAAGCAGGCTGCGGAAAAAAACATGGTGGAAGAACACGAGCGAAAACCATTGCACGGCCAATTCTATAAAAACTTAACAGAACTCGAGCTCTCACGAACTCTCACCTTCTCATTTCTCAGATCCCCTACATTGTATCCAGAAACGGAGGGATCTATAATTGCGGTGCAGGATGGGGTCTACGCGTCGTTGGCATACCGTAGGAGCGTGATGGGAATAAACCTGAGTAACACAAGATGTAGGGCATGCAGAGCGAGTGAAGAAACAACGATGCACCTACTAGCAGCATGCCCAAAATACGCACCAAGCCTATACATTGAAAGGCACGACGCAGCACTCAGGTCACTGTACTTCTACCTACGCTATCAATATGGCTTGGATGACAAAATCAAGGCACCCTACCTCCGGTCAGAAGTCCAAACTACGGTCTCCAATCAACACTGTAAAATATTCTGGAACTTCCCATTTAGCACCACACAACAACTAAGTGCCAATAAACCCGACATGGTGCTCCAAGATTTTAAGACGAAGAAGATGTACGTGGTAGAATTTACGTGCCCTAGCGAAAACAACGTTACGCGAAAGGAAGAAGAAAAAATAGAAAAATACCGAGATCTATGCTATCAATTAAAACTTACCTACGATGGCTTCCAAATCGTCTTCGTCCCAGTAGTCATTGGCGTCCTCGGAAGCATGGCCCCGAACATACTCCAACATTTAAGGAAGATCGCTGCCATAAAGGAAAAAGTCCTGGAGAGAGTTGTTACCATGGCGCAAAAATATGTCATACTTGGTTCGCTGAGGATACTAAGGGCTCACGAAACTAACCACCCACCACCTTAGGGTTAGGATCACCGATTGCTTATCACCCTATAGGGTGAAGTAGTCGGTTAGGTATAGCTGGCTGCACCGTATTCGCGAGCTGCGGTGCAGCCGAGGAGGGACTCACTTTACCCCCACCCGCAACCCAAAATCCAAAGTTACTTTACGAAATGTATCATAAACCCAATAAATCTATTGTAAACACCATTTACTGTGAAAAGATACAAATAAAAATAAAGAGGAAAAAAAAAACAAAATTAAAAGGGTCCCGCGTCCATCAGCGGCCTGGACACGTTGCACTACGGTGCTGCGGGTCTGGGGCATTGGAGGTTGCGGGGGGAAGGCGGAAGGGAGGCCTTAAAAAAAAAATAATAATAATGTTGGATTGAGTCGGTCTTTACTTGATGTAAATCCATTTTCAATGTGAAATAAAACAAACAAAATGTTTCAGATTTACACTGTATTTGATAATCACGACAGCTGTTTCGCTACACTGTAGCTTCTTCAGGTTTAAATATACAATAATCTATAAATTGGAATAAGCACGTCGGATATATTTGAGCACCTGAGATCGGAACCTGAAGCTGTTATCTATTGTCAAACCGAGGCTTACCGCGCTATCAACAATAGGCAGTTCTTCGGAATTAATAGTTATTCTTACTTTATCCATATTCCTTTGAAGGTCATTCTGCTTACCGAAAAACATAACCATCGACTTTTTACTGTTCAACTTTAACTGATGCTCCGAACATACTCGTGATACTGTCATTAGTTCAGTGTTTATCCTGTTATCTGCTTCACCAACATCAGCAACGTCAAAACAATATTCCAGTAACGAGTCATCAGCATACATATGCACCCTGCCGTAATGTAATGATTTAAATAAATCACATGTATAGATAGAAAATAAGAGAGGGCCAAGAATGGAACCTTGTGGTACTCCCGCTTGCACTTTAACAGGAGGCGATTGCATTCCATTCGGTCGAACAAATTGACATCTATCACACAAATAACTACAAAGAAAGTTAATAGCACTGGGTTTTAGACCAATGTAGTGCAGAATGGACAGCATTACACGATGGTTTATTGTATCGAATGCTTTGCTAAAATCTAATAAAAGTAATAGAGTTAGTTTATTGCGGTCAGTAGAAGTAATAATATTATCGGTTAGATTTAGTAAGGAGGTTGTGGTGTTATGGCCTGGGCGAAATCCAGACTGGTATTCTGGTAGTATATTATACTGCTCCAGGTGTTCTCTGAGTTGAGAATCCAGAACCTTTTCAAGTATCTTGGAGAGAGTGGGCAATAAGCTAATAGGTCTGAGATCGTTAAGCTCAACAGGACTGCTAATTTTAGGTATAGGAATGATGACAGCAGTTTTCCAACTAACTGGAAATTTTTGTTCTGAGATACAGGTGTTAATTATGTGAGTGATGTATTTCAATATAAATGGATAGCACAATCTAATCATATCCACGCTCATTCCGTCGCAGCCGGAAGACCTAGTATGCATACTGGTGATTATCTTCTATATAGTATCAGGATCCGTCAATTTATAGTCAAACACTGATCCGATATTATTCTTAGTACAGCTAGAGCAGTAATGCAGCGATTCTCTATGATTCGAATTAACGTGAGGAATATTAGTAACAAAATGCTGATTTAAATTATGAACGTTGGCGAGGTGTGGAGGAATAGAGGAGGTGCTGGAAGAATTTAACTGTGCTGCTGAAATAAGTTTGCTTATATATGCTAGTGGGGTTTCTGGGTACCCCGATATATATATATACGTTAAACAAATAATTTCATAGAGAAACAAAATTTATTGGTGAAAGTACAAAAACTATATATTTGTTTTATACAATAAACAAGTTAGAAGCATTCTTCGCAAATAATAGCCGTATGGTCGGGACAAATGTGTTTTCCGCATTTTTTGCATACCGTTTTAACTTTCCTATCCTTAATTCGGGGACAGTAACTGCACCTAGATTTACGTGTTAGTTCTTGATTAGGGAGGGACTTAACTTGTTCTTGGCCTAATTGTTTAGAAATTATATCTTGCAATTCACGTGGTAATCGAGCAATATTTCTTTGTTGCATATGCTCCATAATTAATGCTTTTCCCAATTTGAATATCAGGTTTCTTCTTCTTGATTGATCCTCTGACTGGCACTTTAACAAAATTTGGCTGTTTACTTGTGCTATATTAAGCATTTGAAAAAAAATCACCATTGGCCAACGTCTTGTACGTCCTCCGGCTTTAGTTAGATTATAGTCGTGAATCATCTCTGGCTTACCACTATCAGAGTTTAATTTTTGGTCATCATGCATAGTTGATATAAGTGCTACTGCGCGATTCTTTTCAGGAACAAAGGAACATATTGTCTTATCACCATTATGACAAAATAGGGATGAACCCACTGGTCGTTTTCTATTTGGTTTGAATTCAAGAGGTAATTGTGGTTTGTTTACTCTAATGGTTCCAAGAACAGTCAATCCGCATTCCATCATTTTGTTACATAACTCGAGTGAGGAGAACCAATTATCTGTGGTAATATTACGATTAGATTTTTTATGGGAGTTATCAATTTCATTACATCACTGGTTGGGACTGATACATCTGTGTTGTTCCTATTTTCTTTGCCTGTGTAAACGAATGCATTGCACAGGTAAAACGTACGTGCATCGCACAAACACATAATTTTTAAGCCATATTTGGCCATCTACCGCGAAATGGTACCAGCATTTCATCGACTGTTAGATATTTTCCAGGTATATATAAAGATTGACATTTAGTAATAAAATTATCCCACAATTCTCTCATTGCTGCCAATGTATCCTCTTGTTTTCTTTGCTCTCTTGTTGCAGCTTCATCAAAACGTAAACATGACATTATGAACAAGAAACGACTTACGTTCATAGTAGCGCGCAATACATCACGGCCTGTGCCATCACTAGCAAAAAGCGAGGTTACGTCTTCATGATTAGATTTCATAACACCTGATAAATATAGGAGTCCAATAAAAGCTCGAAGTTCGATAATATTCAAGTCATTTGTATAGGATGGAAACGGTTGTCTGTATCTTGAACGACTCTCCCTTATTTTATTATTTGTGTGGATCAGAATAATCTGTAGCATATCGTCTGTAACGTACAATTTCCAGGCTTCAATAATACCACTATCGTCTTGTCCAATATTTTTCGCTTCTCCCCTTGCCCCTGGTAGATGACGTATTAAATTGAACTTTCGCGTACGTGTGTGTTTCTTACACTGTTTGTTCCATTTATAAAGTTTATTTTTGGAGTAAAAGAAACTATTCCTATCCCTCTCTGAATCATCTTCGCTATCAGAATTTAGATCCTTTTCTAAGCCATCAGAAGATACATCCGAATTCGTATTATGATCACTAGCTTCAAATACATTTTCGTCGGCAGTACTTTCATCATCAGAGTAGAAATGTGGATCCTCTACGATATTTTGCAATTCTGCATCAGACAAAGGCCTCTCTAATTTCTGGTCAGGCATTCTGTAAAACAAATAATACCACATTCCGTATTGTTCTTGAAGTGCCCAAAATAGCAAAAAAAGGAAGCAGTAAAACATTAAACAAAAAACAATTTTGTGTACACTTATATGCTGGTGGGGTCCTTCAAAATTTTGAAAGAAATAATTAAAAATATATCAAGCGGCGGTTGACACAAATTCACGTGGCTGTTAAAGATAAGCTAAATAGAGATTATGTGGAGCCTCAAGCCCATCTGTATTAAACTGTGAAAATTACGCATAGAAAATTGTAATGCAAGGTCTACAGGAACCCCACTAGCACAGTTCAGGGTTAAGAGATCTAAGTTCTCGCCAATAAGTTTGTGTTTTTGAATTTGTTGATTTCTAAACATTCTAAATTGTTTAAAAGGACACTTTTATTTTGTGTATGTAGAATTTGTCGTTGAAATCGTGTTCACATTCTAACAAATGTTTAGCATAATGAGAGTCGGTTTTTTTATTTTCAAAAGACCTCCTTCTTTCCTTTCTTTAATTCTGGTGTTAAGAAATCGACCTGTTTGGCCTATATAGAATTTTTTGCAACTCCCAACTCCCACCCCTCCCAACATTTCACCTTTATGTTTATGTTTTGTTTCCTTTTCAACATTTTATTAATTCCCTTAGAAAGTAGGGTAGTAAATAAGTGAAGGATCTGTATATTTTTTGTTCTTTGTTTTGTGTAGGGAATATAGGTATTATCTACTATCATGGGGTCAAAATTGTTATTCACCACTATTTGTTTAATTAAATTAAATTCAGTTTCGAAATTTTTTGCATTGAGGGGTACAGTTATTAGTCTATGTATTATGTTATGAAAAGCCGCTGGTTTGTGTAGTGTAGGGTGGTTTGATTGGATATTTATTATAGAATCCCTGTGTGTGCGTTTATGATAGTTCGAAAACTTATGACTGTTATTGCATCTTGTTATAGTCAAATCTAGGAAGTTAATGGAATTATTTATTTCGATTTTCATCGTAAATTTGATATTAGGGTGGATGTTATTTATTACGTTAAAAAATTTTTTGGAAATTAAAACACGTTTGTTTATTTCAACTGTTTTTGTGCATTTTGTTAAAATGGATTTCCATCAAGTAAATACCAATTCAATCACAATGTCCAAGTACAACGTTTTTAGATTTGAATACCAATGGAAAATTTCAACGATGTTATATATTGTCATTTGGTGGCAACCACGTATCCTTTATAATAAGACTGCCAGTCATACTGCCTCGGGAATTTGAAACAACCTGTAGATTGAAACTTTAAACTGTGTTAGTAACATCTGTCTATGTTTTTGTATGAATGAATTTTTGTTAAAGTCTAAATCTGGCCAACTATGATTAAAATAAAAACTAGGGTTTCAAGTGAAGTCATATTAGCGTTGAAGATAGAGCAAAAAATTATTAAGAAAAGTTGTCGCTAATCACTAAAATAATACAAATACGAAGTTTCGCTGGAAAATTTTAATCCTGAAATTTTACATTTTTGTATGAAATAGCAAAAGTGAAACGAACAATTACATTAAACATGAAATTGTAATTTTGTAACACTTATTAAATAGGAGATATTTCAACTAAGTTGCATTGAAGCAAAATACATTTATCTATTCTTTTTCTGTTGTTCTGTACAACCCATCATAATATTTCCGGCGAAATTTCAAAGCAGGCTTGTCGGATCCTCTCGCATAGGCCCTCTCTGTTTCGAGGTCTGGTTGCATACACCTTATTTTTAATAGTTCCCCGAAGAAAAAATTCCAGTGGGGTAATATCTGGCGATCTCGGTGGCCATTGGATTAAAGTGCTATTACGACCTATCCATCTTAACTCTTACTGTAGCAGTGGTCTAGGTACCATACCACAAAATCTTCCGCTCGAATGGAGTGGTGGTTCAAAACCTATACCACCGGTAGTAAAATATACTATTACTGTAGCGATGGTTGTTTTAATGAACCACCAACTGCGAGCCATCTATTGACTAATAGTGAAAGCGCTAGTGACATTTTCTGTGTAAAATAGCTGCTGCATCCGTACTTTTTGAATAAATCAGTTGATGATGACACGCGCAGGTAAATCTAGAACCTATACCATGTTTTTCTTGAAAAAAAGGGAAAAATGTTACTTTCTAACTATAAATTAGTAATTTTTATAGTGTTATTTAGACATGTACAACAGTTTATAACCTTGTTTTCTCAATGTCATAAAAATATGTCATTTTAATCTTTGGGTACAATATTAGTACCACCGCTGCCGGTGGCGATAAAAATTAAATATTAATAAAAGAATATGGTAATATTACACTTTCAGAAAATGGATTCAAATTGGCTTAATTTAGTGAATTTAACTTAACGATGAACTTACGGAAGAAATAGAAGACATAGATATTGAACCTCTTCCGTCGAATGATGATTCAGGTAGTGAGGTAGATATCGTAGAATACGAAGATGGACCTGAAGTTAAGAATACCGATAGCACCGATTCAGAAGATAACATTCCACTGATTGAAGTTCTTCGCAAGATAAACAGTAAGAATGAATACAAACCACCGAATTGGCATAAATTGGACAGGGAGAGAGAATTTTTTATTCACTAGTAGAAGTGGCGTACCAGATTTTGTCCGAGACTTGAAAACTCCAAATGAGCTATTCAATTTATTCTTTACAGACGAAGTAATAAATAATTTAGTATTCCAAACCAATTTGTACGCCCAGCAGGAACAAATGAAAACAGGAAATCTTATTTGAAAACTGATTTCACTGAGATGAAAGCCTTTTTAGGTTTAAAATATATTCAAAATAGAGCGGTGGTAGGCTATTAGTACCACCAATTTCCGGAAACTCCGGGACATGGATAAGATTTTTAACTACATATTAAGATATTCTAAAGCCCTATAAGGTGCATGATGTTAAAATTACATTAATTTTTCTTCCAAACATATATGGCTCCAGTTGAGTTTTTTTTTGGCGCGAATGTTAGCTCCAGTAAGAGTTAAAGGAAAATTCTCCTCCAAGCATGCACGTACTATTCTTGCGTTATGAAATGGAACTCCATCCAGTTGTAAATACAGTTCTCGCCTTACATTGAGTGGTCAATCATCAATCACATCCATTAATTCTGTATTTAAAAAAATTCAAAAACCTTTGCGTGTTTAATGTATCGAAAAAGAAAAATTTCAAGATTAAAATTTTCCAGCGAAACTTCGTATTTGTATTATTTTAATGATTAGCAACAACGTTTCTTACTACTACTATGACTTTACTAGAAACCCTAGTTTTTATTTTAATCATAGTTGGCCAGATTTAGACTCAAACAAAAATTCATTCATACAAAAACTTTAATTGTAATAATAATAATAATAATAATAAAAACTGAAACACATTGTATATGAAAACGTCGAGAAATGCCACAATATAAAAAACCAAAAAAAACAGCATCGTTGACGAGGTATTGTGGCATTTCTCGACGTTTTCAAGTGTTATGTCGTGGTAAGCCGTACATGGAATCACCATTAACTGCTTAGCAGATCGAGACATCTAGTGGGACTGACAATCCACGAATTGTTCGAGCTAGATCGGTATGGAGTTGCAATTAGTACGTTGCGATTAAGGTTGAGGAGCGACTTGCGATCAAATTAGGTCTTGAATTGCACTCGTTCGCATGGTGATTAAACTTGACTTGCATTATTTTCTTTTTTTGATATGTCTGTATCTACATCTTATGTATGTACTTACTACGTTGTTTTTGTTTTGTCTTATGTACACCACTGTATCTACATCTTCAAAAGAAAGAACATAACTTTTTTCCAGTCGTTGCGATATATGATTACTACGCCGATAAAGACGACGAACTGAGTTTCCAGGAGAGCGCCGTCATCTACGTGCTGAAGAAGAACGACGACGGTTGGTGGGAGGGCGTCATGGATGGCATCACCGGTTTGTTCCCGGGGAATTACGTAGAACCGTGTGTTTGAGAAAAACTATTTTTAGGATTTTATAAAAAGATTAAAAAGTAAAAAAATGGTCACGTGCATATTACCTATTTAATAGAATTTATTCGAATAGAAACATCAAAACCATAATCTTAGTATGTCTTTAAATTAGTGTATTTATATATATAGTAAAACCGCAATTGTTGCAAACGTAGATAAATAGAGGATCTTGCTTCCGATATAATTAGTGATATTCATAACTAAATCTATTCTATTACCATTAACGAACATGTATAATAGGTGTAATGTAGTTAATGTCAAGAATAATTGTAATAGGAGTAATGCTGTTTTCTACTTTCTTTATGGAACTAATTTATTTATATTTGCATTTATTTTCATGTACATTATACAGTTATATAATACATCATAGAAACTATAAACGTGTAGTTTTATTTTATTCTATTCTGTACTTTTTCCTCTAAAGATTTAAACGTCAACGTCAACTTCTGTGGATCAGACTTTGAATAAGTGAATACAGTTGTTGAAATATTTGCCAACCTATATCGTATATTCTGGAGGCGGTCTCTCTAACTCGCATGGCCTTCTAAATAGTTGTCCGTCCTCGTGAATCCATTTATTCGATACTGAAAAAAGATTATTGTTATAACATTGATACACTCGTGTATTAGATTACTTCGAAACATAAATACCCCATTTAGATCCGGCTAAAACCGGGCAAGCAGCATGACCAGTGGATCTGTCTCCTTCTCCATTTGAATGTAAATTATACCAAAAAACAGCTGTTCCTTTTTTCGGCCGAACTACAACATCGAGATCAATAAAAACGGTTGCTCCGCCTTGATCGACATCACTCATCTTGAAATGAATATGAACCAAATTTAAAATGAATAATAAGTATGCAGACAAACCTGGGGTAGAACTGCGCTGAATCGACAGCAAGCCGCCTCGATACTTTTCCCACACTCCGCTTCTCCCCTTCCCTTAAAGTGAATAAGTGCTTTAGGGAAAGGAGAACAGTGGGGTGTGGTAAAAATGTCGAGGCGACCCGTTCTCGATTTGGCGCAGTTCTCTACCTGACTTACATAGAATAAAACTGTTGCTATTCTATTTCCGGTTCCTAAATCTTTAAAGCCGTTTTTTTCTCCTTTCTGAAATACATAACAAGTTGGTATTTATCATAATAAGAAACGTTTATAAATAAATCTATTTACTCTTGCAAAATCATAATGGGGTTCGTAATGACCACCAATTCCATAATTAAGGACCTGCAAATCTTCAGCGGTTTTCATCGTTAGACCGGTCATATCTTCAACTCTTTGTACTACGTCCGCTACGTGTTTGTGCTCTGTTTCTTTCAGCCATGCTACTTTACCAATCCGGTAACTGCTGGGTTGCATGACACCGGTGGTAAAGTTTTGCACTACAGCTCTTTGAAACTTGAATAAAACTGTGATTAGTGGTTAAATATAATTTACATATTTCGACTTACACGTGGTTGGGCTAACGCTTTTATAGTAGCAATCTCATCATCTGCCATTACATCATGGAATATCAGTATTTGCGGATCCAAATACGCTTCCTCGACTTTAAACGGTGCAATCTTCAAAAACGGATTTCCGTTATCCATGTAGCCGCATTTCAATTCGGCTAAAATTTCATCCGACGGCTGCATTTCTTCTCTGCAAAGAGCTTCGTAAAACAACTTTGCCTGTCGGTTCCAAAATATATTTTTAGCTAGATTTACTCAGTCGGAGAAGCTAATAAAAATCTTAATATGAAAACGTAAATTACCTCAGTTATATTATCCACTGATGGTACTGATCCATCCTCTCCCTTTCGCTGTGCTGTATTACTTTTTACAATTTCAACTTCATAATATACTTTATTATTTAATGCTTTTTCGTGAGTTGGTACCAATTCTAATAGTTTATTCGTTAGATCTAATGCTAATCGAACATCCCCTAAAATTTTTGAGTAAAATAATAAAATATAATCCGATAAATTTAAAGATGTTCTACCTAATTTAAAGGTCGAGAACGCTAAATACTCCAATATTTTGCTACGCTCAACACTTTGATTTACTTCAAGTTTCAGCCTTTTAGCAGCTTCCATCATCCATAACTGAGTGTGGTAATGGTCATCGTTAGTATACGATTGTCTACCAAGCTCGAAACAATCCGCTGCTGTTAATTCTGTCGCGTATTTGACGCCGTTAATTTCACCATTTGCCAGCGAGGATGTATCCAATTTATATGTCTTTTGAAGACGTGTTAAAGCCACTGCAGCACCGTTTAAATCCTCATCCGATGGAAACTTTAAACTGCCCTTGAGTTCGTCGAAATCAGCAATAAATTCTGCGACAGAATTAATTAGATCTATAATATTATCTCTCAATTGTCAAAATTGTAATCAATGTTTTGTTTAACGAATGTGGTAGTTTTTCTGCGGAGAAGAAGATACCTAGATGCTCATAAACCTTAGATTTCAGTGACACCGTTAAAAAATATATGATTGTAATGCACGTCAGCAGAACGATTGTAGAAAGTGGTGAAGGTGTTAAAGAGATTAGATCTGAAAAGAGGAAGAGAGAATGAAGCAAAGAAACCAGGTGAAAATCTGGGAATATGAAGGGTAAGGGAAGAAAGAAAAGATAGGCTATCGATTACTTCATTTCCACGTAAATCAGGCGCCTCCACATTCAGGGCGAAGTCCAAGAGATTTCATACGATGTCTATTGAGTACATATATAGTGATGTGTAATCAATTCCTCGTTTTGGATACAAAGTATCGGATTTATAAGATGGATATTTAAGGAAGCGGAGCTGTATTTATTCAATTGAGAGCTGCAGATAAATTTATAGTAGGATGTCCAAACTTGCGACGCATCTTCCAATTTAGTAATACCGTTTTTTAAGTGTTCATTTGGAAAATATCTTGAAGATCGTATATTGGATGCAGACAAGGAAAGTTTTTTAATATGTGGAGAGAAACTCAACACAGAATCGAAAAGGACACCTAGATTATTGAACGTGTCGACTTCCTTCGAGGAATTATAGACAGAAGCAGTGCGATTTCGCTTACGAATATAGCAAACAAAGCAGCATTTATTAATATTCAGGTTCAACCTGCACTTAGTACACCAGTCATGGATATTATACAGGGTGTTCCTAAATATAATGTACATAAGGAACGGGATAATTATTTGATTTATTTTGTGCCTAAAATTTCATATAAACATAGATCTGCAAACGCTTCGTTACCAATCTGCAGGGTGTTGAAATTTCAAGATTTTTTCACTTTTTACTGTATGGCTCGTACAGTTTTTGAGATATTTTGCTCAAATTTGGAAGGTAGGTTACCCTATAAGACCTGCATCATTAGCCATGCCAAATGATGATGTAAATCTACAGGCTAATAATTTTTTCGGGGTCATGCTCTCTTTTCTCACCCTGAACTTTTTTGCGATGCGCCACTTAGAAACTTTTTGATCTCTTGTATTTTTTTCTTATCTCTGACCGTTATCGAGAAAAAAAAATAAAACAATTTTCTGTAATGCGCCAGAGAAAATTAAATTTTTTAAAATGGTCTAGCAGGCTCTGGCTTTATTCAGATAACCACTTGAGTTTATTAATTTGACAACTGACATTAGAAATCGTAACTTGCGTCTGTATAAGTAAAGTTTTAAATTGCAAACTGTAAGGTGTAAAAGTGTTTTAAATACTCGTTATAATTTTGTAAATATGCCAAATTTCACTAATTCTGAAGTGGCTGGCATCTTCTACGGCTTTGCGAATGGAAATGCAAGAGAAGCCAGGCGTCTGTACATGGAGCGCTATCCCAATAGAATGATACCCGATCATCGAAAAATTTTCAAAAATTCATAGGCGTCTTATTGGAGAAACTGGAACTTTTAAAAAGAATACTAATGATGCAGGTAAACCACGCACTGTTAGAACACCACAGATCGAAGAGGCTTTTCTGAATGAAATAGATAGACCTCCTCGCACCAGCACCAGAAAAATCAGTGAACATTTAAATATTAGTCAAGTTGTTTGGCGTATTCTACGTGTTTTCCTGCTATACTCTTACCACATTCAGAGAGTGCAGGCTCTTCTTCCCCGAGACTTCCCTTTAAGGATTGATTTCTGCCAATGGTATCTTAATAAGCTAGCAGCTGACCGCATTTTTAATTGTAAAATCCTTTTTACCGATGAAGCGAATTTTTCGAGGACTTCAACTATGAATTTCCACAACAACCACACGTGGGCAGATGAAAATCCACATGAAATTGTACAAACGCATTTTCAAGAACAGTTCTCATTAAATGTATGAGGTGGTATAATTGGAGATAATTTGATTGGTCCTTGTTTTTTGCCTAATCGACTTACTGATCAGGCAGGCTGTTTTTGCAGAATGAATTGCCTTTATTACTTGAAGACTTGCCCCTTTTACTTAGAAATCAAATGTGGAATATGCACGATGGCGCCCCATCACATTTTTCTATTTTGGCTCGGGAGTATTTAAATGAAGTATATGAGAATAGGTGGATAGGACGAGGTGGACCTCAGCCTTGGCCCCTTAGGTCCCCTGACTTAAATAGTATAGATTTTTTCCTGTGAGGGCATCTCAAATCTCTAGTGTATACAACACCTGTGAATCCTGTTGATGACTTACGAAATCGGATAATCGATGGAATTGAAACGATAAGAAATACTCCAGGAGTATTTGAGAGAGTGCGAGCATCAATGAGAAGAAGAGCGGACGCCTGTATAAGGGTTGGAGGAGGACACTTTCAACAATTGTTCTAGCATAGTTTCCTTGTCATTGTTATTAATTAGGGTTTTTATTGTTATTAGTTATGTTACTTTGTATTGTAATAAAACAATGCTACGAAAACCGGTCATCCTATTTTTTAACAGGTAGTAGCACCTGAACTCTTAAAATTAATAAACTCAAGTGATTATCTGAATCAAGCCAGAACCTGCTAGACCATTTAAAAAACATTAATTTTCTCTGGCGAATTACAGAAAATTGTTTTCTATCTTTTTTCTCGATAACGGTCAGAGATAAGAAAAAATACCAGAGATCAAAAAGTTTCTAAACAAGACAGAAAATTTATTGCGTATTTTAGAACCTAGCAGTGGCGCATCGCAAAAAAGTTCAGGGTGAGAAAAGAGGGCATGACCCCGAAAAAATTATTACCCTGTAGATTTACATCATCATTTGGCGTGGCTAATGATGCAGGCCTTATAGAATCACCTATCTTCCAAATTTGAGCAAAATATCTCAAAAACTGTAGGAGCTATACCGTAAAAAGTGAAAAAATGTTGAAATTTCAACACCCTGCAGATTGGTAACGAAGCGTTTGCAGACCTATGTTTATATGACATTTTAGGCACAAAATAAACCAAATAATTATCCCCTTCCTTATGTACATTATATTTAGGAACATCCTGTATAATGAACATCATATCTACTGTCAGCCCACGCATTCTTACTGTGTCTGAGAACGGTATAGAAATATTAATGTTGTCTGTGTTAATACTTATTCGATTAAAAAACAACACCGCAGATGTTTTGTCCATCTCGACATGTAGTTCGTGTTCGTGCGTCCACTGAAACAACTTTGCATGTACCGTGTTAACTTTCCAGACAATAGTGCGTCGTCTTCTGTCGTAATTAAAATGTTAGTGTCATCCACGTAATTAATTACAACTCCATACCTTGTAATTTTTTAAGCATTCCCCGAGTTCATTGATATGTATATATCAAAAATAGCACCGGTCCTAAAACAGAACATTGCGGAATACAATCCCCAACCCAGCTGATGCACAACCATTCCCTTCAACAAATTGTGATCTATTGCTGAGATATGACCGAAACCAAGTAAGAGAGATCCCTCGAATGCCACATCTATGTAGTTTATCCAAAAAAATCTCGTGGTTTACACAGTCAAATGCCTTCGTAAAGTCGATGAACATGCCTACTAAAATAAGATTTCTATCAAGTGATGACGTAATATGGTTAATAAAAACGTCGAGAGCAGTATCGACACTCCTAGACTCCCGAAACCCATGTTGAAAGATATGCAGCACATTATTCTTGCCCAAAAAACTGGACAATCGTTCAGCGACAATGCTTTCGAGGAGTTTGGAAAAACTAGATATTAAGGATATGGGACGATAATTCTCTATGATTTCTTTATTACCTTTCTTATGGACTGATAGTAGAATGTACTAATACTAATCTAACTAATCAAAAGAAACAAACAGTTAAACGGTCTAAACTTGAGCCGAGTAGAACACCTGAAGATCGAAATAAGTTGACAAATTTAAGTATAGGTCTATAATCGCTAACATCTGTTTTTGCTCATACCTTCACCAGTATTTGTAATTATGAGATCCTGAACTACTTCCCAGTCCGTTGTAAGTCGCTTCACTAACAAATACGCGTTAATTGGATTTTCAACGTAAGCTTGAACGTCTTCAGAAGCTTTTTTATATTGGTCCGTATACGTCTCAACATACCTTAAAAAGATTTTTGTTCAATTCGATGCAATTCTTAACGGAGAAAATAGTACTTCCTAAGTAATAGCATCTTTTGCTCTTGAGCAGTAACGTAGTTGTTTATTGCTGTTATTACAGCATATTCTGTATGTAGGAGCCCTTCTAGTTCTACGAGAGCCGTGTATAATTCGGAATAACTTCTTTTAGTGCACAACAATACGAGTAAAATTATTGCAAAATTCTTAATCATATTTCCCTATCTGCAAAAGAAAATTAATTAATAATAAATAAATATGTATATTGCCACGTCTACATTACGAATGATGTGGCATTTAAATCGTAAAACAGAAATATTTCAAAGCTTAATAAATCTCTTAATTCATCATACCCATCCTAACTAATGAACTTACCTCTTTTAATAATAATAATTGGAAAAATAAATGTCGAATACAACAGTGTGCTAATACATTATACCTATGTATATTATAACCATTATGAAATACTGCAAAACAATGATACAAAGATTTTTTACGCAATTGAATAGAACGTAAAACTAATTATTATGCAATGCACAAAAGTTTATTTACAACTACACAATACACCTGCGGCAAAAGCTATAAATGTGTAGTTTTATTTTATTCCTAATTTGTAAGAGATTTCTTTGAGGGCTGTATAAACATTTTATTGCCATTATTTCCCATTTTATGTTTGTTTTCCTTTTCTGGAAGTTAATCGTTCATCTACCTAATGTTTTGCTTCGAGAGGCTGCTGCTCTGGATCGTAGATACTTGTCTGTTGACATGACCCCATTGATGATATTCTCAGAAGAAAGTTGTAGAGCATTTTGGGTTATAATTGCTAAAAATTCAGGTTTGGAAACATTCTCTCTTCTGTGATTTTGTCTTTGCCCCACTTAGATTTAATATTCTTGATAACGACCACGTCAAGTGCTTGAAGAGCATGGGTAGTATGCGGTGATAGTTTCATAAAATTCATGTCAGAACCAGTTGCAAAAAAAAAGTTTAGTCGTTCATCGAATCAATTTTCCATAAAAATCTTCTCTTTAAAGCGCACACAATAATAGCAACACTGTCCAATCAATTAGTGCAAAGAGTAACACTGTGTTTTGCTTGCCAGTTGAATTTGTTTTGCGTTTGTTCTTCTCATTTACTGTATCTACAATTTTTTTTTTTTTTTTTTTTAATTGAAGGATCGTGAGAAAATCTTGTTTCATCACAGTTTCAGTTGATCCAAATTTTCCTAACAACTGTCGTTAATTCTTCAATAAAGTTCTATCTATGGGTTGGTCTAGGCAAAGCGAGAATGCTCAATATTTTGTGGAAGTATAATATTCAAACGATATCGTTTTAGAAATGAAATGAACCAATCTGATCAAGGGAGTTGGCTTTTTAATCTGGTGACTAAGACCAAACCCATTTTTGCCTCTCATCCTTATACTGTTTGCCAGATCGTTCTCATAACCCTTTCCACAATTCGCTGAATCAGCTCTTACAGTTAATAATAATAATAATAAATCATTTATTGGCAACAAAAATAAATACATACATCACAAGAAAAAGCAAAACAAAAAGCCAACAGGATCGTCGTCAGTAGCTCAAGAGAGCATCCTGCTATTAATGACGACCCTTCAAGATAATACATCAGAGAAAGAAAAAAAAATGCAATGAGTAGTAACGTAACTAAATAAAGTATTCAATTAAAGGTTGCAAAGAATTGCTCACTCTTAAGCAGATCCGAAACAGAGCGTCTAAAAGCAACATAGCTGAGTTGCTTGACAGAGACAGGTAACTGGTTAAGCATACGTGCACAATGGTACCTGAAACCTCTCTTAAATTGCTGGGTGCGGTGTTTAGGAATATCAATAATATCCTTCCTACGGATGTTAATATTGTGCACGTCAGTTCTAAATTTGATTTTATTAGTAAGATACGGCGGAACATTATTGTTAACAATTTTATAAGCAAAACAAAGAAAATGCAGTTTCCTGCGTCTAATCATATTGAGCCATCCCAATTCTACAAGCTTATAAGAAATTCTATGTTTTCTACGAATACCAAAAATAAATCGCAAACATGAATTCTGCGCCACCTGAATCCTCCGAATGTCGGCCTGATCCAAGCAGCTTCCATAAACTGTATCGGGTTTCTGGTTTTAATTCAGAGAAACGAATACTTCTTACAACTGAAGCATACACACAATACATTTAGATGCTCGTTTGTTCCCGGGGAAGTACGTAGAACCGTGAGTTTGAGAAAAACTATTTTTAGGATTTTATAAAAAGATTAAAAAGTAAAAAAAATGGTCACCTGCATATTATTTAATAGAATTTATTCGCAATTTATTAACCGCAATTTGTTACAAACAGATAAACAGAGGATCTTGCTTCCGATATAATTAGTGATATTCACAACTAAATCTATTTTATTAGGTACCCTTATTTAGGTCTGTATTATGTCTGAACGCCTAAAGATATAAAAAAGACATCTTATGGACGTAGTTTTAAGGACGTCTCTTGGATGTTCATTTATGGCACTCATAAGACGTTTCTCAAAAGTCTAAAAACCACATTTTAGACATTTTACATATATAACAAATTCGACAAAATGTGAAACAAGTTAAGCACTTTAGTGTATTTGAGATTATGTTCATGTTTCTAAAGAATATGATGATGAATATATGATGATCACGTACTTCAGCGCCATCTCACGTCGTCTTCGAAACTATACGATAATTTTAATGGCGATCGACTTGGTTTGACTATGGACAGCGTTTGAGTTTAATTCTGGTTTCAATTTCACAGTTTTAGTTTAACAGCTTTGACTCAGTTTTACTTTCTTTGTAGTTGAGATATATGTACTGTCAGTGTTTAGATATTTAACTTTTTTATGAGATTAATTGTTACGAGTATATCCAGTAATTTTTCATTTGTATTAAGAAGTGTTTGTATAGACCAGGGATCGCCAAACTTTTTTGACCATCGGACCCCTATATCATTTTTCGAAATCTGCATCGACCTCCAACAAAAGTAATTTTCAGTTAATTAAGAAAAAACTATCTATTAGTATTTGTATATTGTGATTTACTTTACGATTTTAAACATTTATTAAAGTAATTTTATATTGTGTAACAATAGTTTTATAAAATATATCTTAATGTTGAAATTTAAATACCTTAATTTTTATTAAATAAGATGATTTAAGATATTAAATATGAGATGGGTGTGCTTGGTGTTTCTTTGCAACGTTCGCTATATTGGGTTCGAAATTGGTCAACTTCAATCTTAAATCCCCTCGAAACTCCACATTTAATTTGTCCTGTACTTGGTTAAGATTGAATTGGAAACGCCAGCATAAATGGCTGAGCTATTTCGTAAAGTTTGACATATTTTTATATTTATATTTCTCCAAAATTTATTTATTGTAAAATTTTTTATAAGGGTCTTTGCTTCAAGATCTGATAATAATTCAGCAAACTCATGTTGCAGGTTGACGTCCACGTTTTCAATTTAAGCGGAAAATGGCGTAATAATCCACTCAGGGATGTAAACGTTTTCCAAATCAAATCAACAAAGCGCAGTTTAAAATTCTCGCTTAATTTTTAAAGATGGCTTGTTTATATTTTCAAGTCTTCTTCTTTTATTCCTAATTGTCACAGATCGACCCCTACTTGTGTTAAATAGACCCCGGGGGGTCTATTTAACACACACTTTGGTGACCTCTGGTATAGATCATTAACTATTGTCGAAGAACAATAAGGATGTAGAGGTTCATATTCAAACATGGCCCAGAAGAAAAATTTGATCATGTAAATTCAATCTTATAAACTCTTTTATAAAGAGAAAAGTTTTTATTTTGCTACGTCACAATATATATACAGGGTTTTCAAACTTAAGTCGGCACTATTGCTAACTTTGTTATTATTGGAGCTACAAAGTTGGTTAAATAGGCAAACTTGTGTAGTTTGATAAGCAAATTACAATGGCATTAAAAAAAATAATTGACGTACTGGATCACGTGATATTGTGAAAAATGTATTTTTTTTTAATGGGACACCCAGTATACAGTTCTCACGGTCGACAGAAAATTTAATTCTGAACAAAAACTTTCCTATGAACTTTTATCCTAAAGTCAATAATAACAGAGTTATTGATGATTTTTCAAATTTGCCAAGGTGGCTGTTATTTCATAAACAAAATTCGATTGTTTTGCAAATGTCATCAACATTGAAATATTGCATTAAACCTCTGTCAGTAAGCAATTAACATTTAGTGTTTATTGATGAAAACATGCCTTTCACGTATTTAGAAAAATGTGATATGATGGAATGTTACATCGTTTGTAATAAAAATTCCCTGCAAGCTCGTGAACGTTACGGTGTTTTATTTCCTACGCGCAACTTGCCAGATCGAAGGTACTTTTTACTTTTGTACCGTAAGTTTCGATCAAATGAAAATGTGTTCAAGAAAACTAGAACCAAAAAACAATTTATAATAAGTGAAGCAACTGAAATTAACGTCTTAGCTTTCTTTGAAGCTAATCCTAATAATGCAATTAATGATTTAAAGGAAGAAAGTGGACTATCTTTGGAAACTATTCACAATATTCTAAAAAAACATAAGTTTGTGCCTTTCAGATACAGACCTATTCAGACGCTGGTACCGGGAGATCAAGAAAGACGGACTCAGTTTTGTCAGTGGTACATTAATCAAGTTAGACTTAACCATAATTTTTGGCGTTTGGTTCTTTGGAGTGACGAATCAAATTTCTTCAACAGGGAGAACAGCCACTATTGGAGTCGCGAAAACCCGATGCTTTTCCGTCCTTGTAATCCGCAGAGACGCTTTAGTGTTAATGTTTGGTGTGGCTTGATTGATGCAAGAATTGTAGGCCCCGTATTTTATCAAGGTGCATTAACTGGCGAGAGATATGTCGAAATGTTAACCGCTACCCTTGGAGAATTCTTGGATGACCTGAATTTAATGGATAGACAACAGATATTCTTTCAACAAGATGGCGCTCCTGCCCATAATGTTCGCCAAATTCATAACTTATTACATGACCTTTTTGATGGCCGATATCTATCAACTAACGGGCCTATTCGTATGCCTCCCCGATCACCGGACATAACACCTTTGGATTTCTTCTTTTGGGGATTTGTGAAAAGTGCAGTGTACATATGAAAGAGGGTATGATACTCTTGAAGATCTCCAGCAAAGCATCAGCCATGCTATTAATAATATTGATGGTAGAATCATTGCTAAGGCTACTAGAAGCGTTAACAGGCGGGTTCAAAAGTGCTTGGAGCAAGAGGGTGATGTTTTTGAGCATCTGCTCTGAATCTAAAATTTCTTGTTTTTTTTTTATTTTCGAAACTAATAAAATAACTTAAAATAAACAATACTGTTTTTAGTTTCTGTAAAAACAATCATCAATAACTCTGTTATTATTGACTTTAGGATAAAAGTTCATATGAAAGTTTTTGTTCAGAATTAAATTTTCTGTCGATCGTGAAAACTGTATACTGAGTGTCCCATTTAAAAGAATTACGTTTTTCACAATATCACGTGACCCAGTAAAGTTAGCAATAGTGCCGACTTAAGTTTGAAAACCCTGTATAAGAAAAAGTTCCAGTTAATATCGAATACTTCTCGTGTGTACTATGTATCCCAAGTGTCCTAAATATTTTTGGGTGCTGAGATAATTTACAAGGAATTGAAATACGAAGTCATTCATAAGACGACTGTGGTAGGTATATGTATCAGTACTGTTGGCTTAAACATGTGCTATTCAGTGTATTATTTTGAATACATTAAAAGCCTAGATAATGATGTCTGACATATGTCCAAAATAGATATCCATAAGACGTTGTAAAACGATGTCTTATAAACGTTGACATTTGTAACAATGGATGTCTATACGACATCTTATGGACGTCCTTCAGACGTAAACAGACATCCATAAGACGTCCCGAATATCGGATTCAGACATCTTATGGACGTCTATAAAATATCTTTGTGCTGTCTGGGTAGTTAATGCCAAGAATAATTGTAATAGGAGTAATGCAGTTTTCTACTTTCTTTATGGAACTAATTTATTTATATTTGCATTTATTTTCATGTAAATTATACAGTTATGTATATAATACATCTATGACAGAAACTATAAACGTGTAGCTTTATTTATTCTATTCTGTACTTTTTCCTTTAAAGATTTTAACGTCAACGTTAACGTCAACGTCAACTTCCGTGAATCAAGCTTTAAATAAGTATAAATACAGTTGTCGAAATACTTAGCACCCTATGTCGTATATTCTGGCGGCGGTCGCTCTAAATCGCACGGTCTTCTAAATTCTTGATCGTCCTCGTGAATCCATTCACTGCATACTAAAAAAATGATTATCATTATAACATTGATACACTCGTGTACATTAGATTGCTTCGAAACGTAGATACCCCATTTAGATCCGGTTAAAATCGGGCAAGCAGCATGAAGAGTGCGGCTGTCTCCTTCTCCACTTGAATGTAAATTATACCAAAAAACAGCTGTTCCTTTCTTTGGCCGAACTGCAACTTTGAGATTAACAAAAGCGGTTGTTCCGCCTTGAGCGACATCACTCATCTTGAAATGAGTGTTAACCAAAATTAAAATTAAATGATAAGTGTGCATTGCAACCTGACTTACATAGAATAAAACTGTTGCTATTCTATTTCCGAATTCTTCTTTCTGAAACAATTAAAAAGTTGGTATTTATCATAATAAGAAACGGTTATAAATAAATCTATTTACTTTTGCAAAATCATAATGGGGCTCGTAATGACCACCAATTCCATAATTAACGACCTGCAAATCTTCAGCGCTTTTTATCGTTAGACCGGTCATATCTCCAACTCTTTGTACTACGTCCTTTATGTGTTCGTGGATTGTTTTTATCAGCCACGCTGTTTTACTAATCCGATAGTTAGCGGTTTTCGAGGTACCGGTGGTAAAGTTTTGGACTATAGCTCGTTGAAACTTGAATGAATCCGTGATTAATGGTTAAATCTAATTTGTTTGAATACTTACATGTGGTCGGGCTAACGCTTTTATAGTAGCAATCTCATGATCTGCCATTACATCATGGAATATCAGTATTTGCGGATCCAAATACGCTTCCTCAACTTTAAACGGTGCAATCTTCAAAAACGGATTTCCGTTATGCACATATCTACATTTCAATTCGGCTAAAATTTCATCTGAAGGCCTAATTTCCCCTCTGCAAAGAGCTTCGTACGGAAACCTGGCCTGTCGATACCAAGATATATTTTTCCCTAGATTTATACAGGGTTGTCACCTAAGCGCGCGCTGGTCTATAGCTCCTAAACTAATGATGTTAGGAGTTTCGTTCATATACTAATCTATATTACTTCCAAGACTCTATTTCGAGAAAATATTTTTAAGTATATAAGGTGACCCAAATAAGTGTGAAGATATGGAAGTAATTTTTTTTAAATGACACCCCTTGTATTGTGTTGCACATTTCAGTTCATCTCAATGCACTTTATCAATTCCCAAAAAATTATTTCATTACTCCTGATATTTCCGGAGAAATAAATTAAAAGTCATTAAAATGAAATTTTACGCACTAAAAATAGAAAATAAAAAAAACGTAGGAGCAATTTTTTGACTCACGATTTAGTATGGTGCAGTGAGTCGAGAAAGGTCTAAGGTTACTCTCACCTTGTTTACATTTCGTAAATTTTCTACAGGGTTACCAAAATTATGGTCGAACAATGACATATTTCAAACTAATTTTTCTCACTTTTTCAAATGGAACACTCTGTATATTTTTTCACCACTTGATGCAGAATTAAAAAACAAATATTTTTTGTAAGTACAACTGCATTTAAATTCTCGACGGTTTTCTAGATATTTATGGAAAACCATTTATTTGGTTTTCCACGGTAAATTTTTGTTAATAGATCAAATCGGTTATGGAAAAAAAATTACTCGTTGGTATGACAATGTTATTAATTATTGTCGTATTATTCTGACACTCGGCGACATCCTGCACATATTATCTTTCTTTCTTAATAAAAATGAACTATACGATCCAAGAATCAACTGATATGATTTACATTATCGGAGAATGTTTAAAGAATTGTCTTCTAGCATCCAGAGTGTACGGCGAGAGGTTTCCTGATAGAAGGCACCCAGATGAAAGAGCATTTCAAAGATTAATGGATCGATTTAACAGGACTGGGACAGTTAAAATATGAAAAACATGACAGAGTAAAGCCCATATTAAATGATGAAAACGAATTTAACATTATTGCAAGTGTTGTTGAAAATCCGCATAGGAGTACAGCCGACATTAGTGATTTGCTGCACATAGGTCAAACTTCAGTTAAAAAGATTTTGAAGAAGCATTATTTCCATCCATATCACGTACAAGTGAGTCAAGCACTTCTAGGGCAAGATTTCGAAAACAGGATAAATTTTTGTAATTGGGGTCTCGCTCGAATTCAAGATGTACGGTTTTTTAATACTGTATTGTTTACCGATGAAGCAACTTTCCACAATAATGGTCATGTGAACAGGCATAATATACATTATTACGCCAATGTGAATCCAAATTTTAAGAGGGCAGTTGACCGGCAACACAGGTGGAATGTAAACGTCTGGGGAGGTATAATTGGAGACCATATTATAGGAGCCCATTTCTTTGATGGACATCTCAATGGTGATATTTTTCAAAGATTTTTGGACGAAGACCTTGATAACCTTCTAGAGAATATACCATTAGGGCTGTTAAGAAGAATGTGGTTCCAGTTAGACGGGGCGCCTGCTCATTTCAGTATTCAAGTTCGACATACTTTGAATGAGAAGTTTCCAGGTCGCTGGATTGGAAGACAAGGACCTGTTCCATGGCCCGCAAGGTCACCAGATCTGACCAAAGTTGATTTTTTCCTGTGGGGGTATGTTAAGATCTGGTCTACCGTATACCACGAACTACACCAGAAAACATGCGGGAAAGAATAAGAGAAGCCTTTGATACAGTTACTCTTTTAATGTTACAAAATACAAATAGGTCTTTAACAAACAGGTTAAATCTGTGTTTACAAGATGGTAGATTGTTTGAATACTTAATTTAATCATGTGTAAAATTCTCTAATGTTATTCATAGTTAAATGTTAATACAAATTTACCGTGGAAAACCAAATAAATGGTTTTCCATAAATATCTAGAAAACCGTCGAGAATTTAAATACAGTTGTACTTACAAAAAATATTTGTTTTTTAATTCTGCATCAAGTGGTGAAAAAATATACAGGGTGTTCCATTTGAAAAAAGTGAGAAAAATTAGTTTGAAATATGTCATTGTTCGACCATAATTTTGGTAACCCTGTAGAAAATTTACGAAATGTAAACAAGGTGAGAGTAACCTTAGACCTTTCTCGACTCACTCCATACTAAATCGTGAGTCAAAAAATTGCTCCTACGTTTTTTTTTATTTTCTATTTTTAGTGCGTAAAATTTCATTTTAATGACTTTTAATTTATTTCTCCGGAAATACCAGGAGTAATGAAATAATTTTTTGGGAATTGATAAAGTGCATTGAGATGAACTGAAATGTGCAACACAATACAAGGGGTGTCATTTAAAAAAAATGACTTCCATATCTTCACACTTATTTGGGTCACCTTATATACTTAAAAATATTTTCCTAAAATAGAGTCTTGCAAGTAGTATAGATTAGTATATGAACGAAATTCCTAACATCATTAGTTTAGGAGGTATAGACCAGCGCGCGCTTAGATGACAACCCTGTATACTAGGAAACGCTAATAAAAATCTTAATATCAAAGCGTAAATTACCTCAGTTATATTGTGTATTGATGGTACTGCTCCATCTCCCCCTTTATGCTGTGCCGAATTATTTTTTGCAATTTTATCTTCGTAGTATACTTTATTGCCTAACGCTTTTTTGTGAGTTGGTATTAATTCTAATAGCTTATTCGTTAGATCTAATGCTAATACAAGATCGCCTAAAATGTTTGAGTAAAAAAAAGTTCATAACCCGATAAATTTAAATATGTTGTACCTAATTTAAAAGCCGAGAACGCTAAATACTCCAATATTTCGCTACGTTCAACAGTTTGGTTCACTTCCCTTTTCAGCCTCTCATCAGCTTCCGTCATCCATAATTGAGTGTGGTAATAGTCAGCGTTATTATACGATTGTCTACCAAGCTCGAAACAATCCCCTGCTGTTAATTCTGTCGCGTATTTGACGCCGTTAATTTCACCATTTGCCAGCGAGGATGTATCCAACTCATATATATGTTGAAGACGTGTTAAACCCATTGCAGCTCCGTTCAAATCTTCCTTCGATGGAAATTTCAAACTGCTCTTGAGTTTGTCGAAATCAGCAATAAACTCTACGGCAAAATTAATTGTTTAAATTTGTATGTCCAGTGAAAGTTATGTATACTTCGTTTTTGACGTGTTGAAGGATAGTTTGTTAAAAGTTTTTCAAAGATTGGTTTAACTATTAAAAAAATATCTGTGTATGTGTGTATGACGTGTAATAAATTGCTCGTATTGGATACACTCTATCGGATTTAAAAGATGGATATTTAAGGAAACGAAGCTCAATCGAGAGCTGAAGATAAATGTAGTGGTATGCCTAAACTTCCAATTTGGTAATAATGTTTTTTAAGTGTTCATCTTGAAAAAAATCTTGAAGATCGTGTAATGGAACTTAATGTTTTGAATGCAGATAAGGAAAATTTTGTAATATGTGGAGAGAAACTCAACGCAGAGCCGAAAAGGACCTCTAGATTATTGAACATGTCGACTTTCTTCAATGAATTATCATCTATACTATAGACAGAAGCAGTGCGATTACGCTTACGAGTATAGCAAACAAAGCAGCATCTATTAATATTCAGTTTCAATCTGTACTTAATACAGCAGTTAGTGAGGTAATCAGCGCCGGATTAAAGTGCTGTGGTGGTGTGTATTTAACTGTTACTGAGAACAAGAACGAATATCATTAAATTTTAGCAGAATTTATGAAGCAACTTTATTAAAAAACTATATCCTATGGTAAACTACAACAACGAAATTTCTTGTTTTTTTTTAAATAAAATACGTTTATTATAATTATTATTTAATATAATGACTTCATAATGGTTTTTTTCTTGCTTTCATGGAAGCAAACTCTTCAACGATATTATCAAAATTTAATTTAAAGGTTAGCTTCTGTTAACGCTTTCGTATTAGTTATATTGACGACTATTCTTTGACTTGCTTTTGTTTGATCACCATTGTTTGGTGATTCAATAACGAATACATGTTCTTGTAAATCTTTGTTGATTCTGTTCTCAACGGTGCGGAAGAAAGTTGTTATCTTTGGTAATTTTTTAATTTCCTCTCTCCTCTAATGCAAGAATTAAATGTAATTTCGTACATAATATATACATATGTATATTAAATTAATTCGTTATCGTACGTTTTGGTAAGCCATACTTTCTCGATGTCATCGTCCCCGTAGAACAATATTCACTATACGAGGGAGCGTTTTTATATTCGAGGAATGGGGGATAAGGGGTGGAAATAAAAAAACCAAATTATTTTTCTTTTTCAATATATTCACCTGCAAGACGGATACATTTTTCACATCTTTCAATTAATTTATTTATACCCTCATAAAAAATGATTTCTCTTTATCTGCAAAATACGCCGAAACTGCCGCCTTGACTTCATCATCGGCAGTAAATTTTTTACCCCGCAGCTCTTTTTTCATTTTCGGCAACAGGTAATAATCACTCTGGGCCAGATCTGGGCTGTAGGGTGGGTGATTCACAATTTCGAAGCCCACCTTATGCAGGGCAGCTAACGCAACGCGGCTCTTGTGGACGGGCGCGTTGTCGTGCAAAAGCACCACACCTTTCGTCAATTTTCCCCGTCTTTCCTCTTTAATGGCTTCTTTTAGTCGCTCTAATATTAAAGCGTAATATTCTCCGGTTATAGAAACACCTTTATCTTTATAATCAATCAACAATATTCCTTCCGAGTCCCAAAATACCGTTGCCATGAGAGTTTCCCAGCTCGGGTCGTCTTCACGGGATTCCCTTCCTTGTCTAAATAAACTATGCCACTTGTACACCATGGTTTTTCCTGGACAAGAGTCGCCGTAAACCACTGACATCTCATTCATTATGGTCGCGACTGATTTTCCTTGCCTGGCAAGGAACTTTATAACGGCATGATATTCGATTTTTTCCATATTTCACTTTTCACTCCTGATTGTTACTTGGTTGACGATAGCTCAAAGACTAACTGTCTAATAACAATGAAACTTCGTATTTATACTAATTATGAGTCGCTGCACAGGGCACGCCCCCAATGCGCCTAATCACCCCCCTACAACCCGCTCATTCCGCGAATATAAAAACGCTCCCTCGTATGTTCAATAATAAAGTACCTTTCCAAACGTTAATTGTATATTTTTTCCATTGTTCACTGTATCAGAGATTAAGCTACACTAAACAGACACTTGATTAAAAACACATATTTTTCCTTAAAGCCAAAAAGAAATGACAGATGTGTAGATAGGTACATTGGAAACAAAAGCTTAGATATTTTTTTTAGAATTAGAGTTCTACTATACAATTAAAGCATACAATCTAATAAAATGTCCTATGATACCCAAACATTTTCATTCCTAGAACCATCTTGTCTCTGCCTTCAAACGTAATTAATATATTCTGCTATGTTATCATTTAATACAACACTATTCCTTTTGAACTACGAGGGAGCGTTTTTATATTCGGGGAATGAGCGGGTTGTAGGGGAGTGATTAGGCGCATTGGGGACGTGGCCTGTGCAGCGACTCATAATTAGTATAAATACGAAGTTTCATTGTTATTAGACAGTTAGTCTTTGAGCTATCGTCAATCGTCAACAACAGCGCTTAGGGTGTTCGCGTGCATTTTTGGACCTCTGTAATGAAGACAAGGATGGTGTATTGAGTCGAATTGTTACTGGAGACGAAACTTGGGTTCGTCATTATGAACCTGAGTGCAAACAAGATTCCATGCAGTGGCATGAAAAGGCTACAGCACCTCCCAAGAAATTTAAAGTGTCACAATCAGCTGGGAAACTCATGGCAACGGTATTTTGGGACTCGGAAGGAATATTGTTGATTGATTATAAAGATAAAGGTGTTTCTATAACCGGAGAATATTACGCTTCAATATTAGAGCGACTAAAAGAAGCCATTAAAGAGAAAAGACGGGGAAAATTGACGAAAGGTTTGCTGCTTTTGCACGACAACGCGCCCGTCCACAAGAGCCGCATTGCGTTAGCTGCTCTGCATAAGGTGGGCTTCGAAATTGTGAATCACCCACCCTACAGCCCAGACCTGGCCCCGAGTGATTATTACCTGTTTCCGAAAATGAAAAAACAGCTGCGGGGTAAAAACTTTACTGCCGATGATGAAGTCAAGGAGGCAGTTTCGGCGTATTTTGCAGATAAAGAGAAATCATTTTTCTATGAGGGTGTAAATAAATTAATTGAAAGATGTGAAAAATGTATCCGTCTTGCAGGTGTATATATTGAAAAAAAAAATTTGGTTTTTTTATTTCCACCCCTTATCCCCCATTCCGCGAATATAAAAACGCTCCCTCGTAAGTAAATAGGTATATAGTTTAAATTTTATGTCTGACAGCTTTTTTGAAAAATTGAAAAAATAATAATGTAGTAGGTAATCATGAGAAATTAATTGTAATTTTCGACAAAGTGTAGTTATTATTGTTTTTCCTACTCTGTCTATTGTATTTTCTACAACACAGTATGTTTATGTTCTTAAAAAAACAACGCCATCAATAATCAGTTTTGTTAAACAATCCAGTATATATTGTTATATGTATTTGTTTTGAAACTGTAATATAAACGTCGTTCAACTCGTTTTAAATAGTTTGATGTATACTGACTTCCAGAAAAATTGCAACACCTAGAAGCTGTTTAACGATTTTATTGAAATTTTCAGAAAACGTCTATTTATATGAAACAAAGTTATGATTAAGTTTTAAAAACAAAAGAATAAAAGCTTTAAAAGTTTTTTCAATAATGAGTTGCTCCGCCAGGATTTGTAATGCACTCATCTAGACGCCTTGGCATGCTATTAATCAAGTGATCTATAGCTGCTTGTGGTATAGCGTCCCAGGCTTCTTGGATCCGTTGTTGAAGATCGTGTAAATTATCTGGAGGGTGCGGTAAATTACCTATTCGCCTACCAATCATATCCCATACATGTTCAATGGGCGACAAATCAGGCGACCGAGCAGGCCATGGGAGGACGACAATGTTAGATTCCTCCAAAAACCGTGTTGTAGCCCTTGCCGTATGAGGGCGCGCATTATCCTGCTGGAAAATGGGATTTTGCAGCCCCCGAAGATATGGAAGGCCAACTGGTTGTAGCACATTAGCAATGTAACCAGGTGCGTTAAGGTTGCCGTCAATAAAGACCAAGGGTGATCTGCTACCATAACATATTGCACCCCATATCATAACTCCTTGAGTGAGGGCTGTGTTGCGTTCCACAAAAAATGTTGTATTTTTACGTTCTCCACGCATCCGTCTGACTCTCCTACGACCATCGTGGGCCCACAAGCAAAATCGGGACTCGTCACTAAACACAATTTGATGCCATTCCTGCGCCCAATTAACCGTTAAGTTGCTCCACTCTAGTCTGCGTAGACGGTGAAGTGGTGTAAGAGGAAGACATAAAAATGGACGATATGAACGCAATCCATAAGATCTTATCCGGCGATAAACAGTTGACATTGACATTCTGACTCCTGTACCTCTCATCCAATCATTTGCAATTGATCGAGTTGTTGAAAATCTATCTCTTGTGGCCAAAAGTCTTAAGCGACGTTCTTCGTGATCTGTAGTCCTTCGAGGACGTCCAGATCCACGGCAACGATGTTGAACCCCTTCTTCGTACCATTTGGACCAACACCTCAATACCGTTGAAACATTTCGGTTTACACGACGAGCAATTTCTCTTAGCGAAAGTCCGGCCTCTCTCATACCAATAATACGGCCACGTTCAAAATCACGTAATTGGACAAAATGTTGATGTTGACGTACTCTCGGCATTGTTATCAAGTGCAGAATGAAATTGTGACGTAACAACAACAATTTGCAAACTTGGCAGTTAGTAAATGGTCTAATACTTCAAATTTATAGTTACTATGTGCTATGGAAACAACATGCAAAAAAAAAACTACTGGCTAGATTTTATTCAAATTTTAATCATCAATTTGTTTAATGAAAATAAACGTTTCCTGAAAATTTCAATAAAATCATTCGACAACTTGTAGGTGTTGCAATTTTTTTGGAAGTCAGTATATTTAGGGTAGGTCAGTCAGCACGTGACACATGTTATTTGCAATGTGTACATAGAAAAGGTTTCCTAGGTTTCATTAGAAGTTTATGGCGTTCTGGTCAAAATACAAATTTGAAAATTTAGAATTATATATAGTCGATTATGTTCTCTTCAATGAAAATATGATTAGATCTCTAGCGCTTCCGGTTACACCGGAAGTCGCCATCTACTTCATTTTTTTTAATGGAACAGCCTGTATATTTTTATGCATTTGGATTCATCTATTTTTAAGCATTATGAATATTTTTACTTTTTGCTATTAGCTTCGGGCGTTTTGTAATTATTCCATTTTCTTCTGAAAAAATTTGCTCTAACAGAGATTTATTAAAAAAATCAGAGGACACTCGATTTTTCGGATATCAATTTAAAATTCGTACTATACTTAAACAACATGTTGGAGTATATTTTAACGCCGAGAACGTCTGTCTATATTGCGTGGTTATTTTACTATGGCACGTTAATTTTTCGACATTTTGAAGAACCATAACTTCATTTTTTCAAATAGAACCCCCAAGTCGTCTTCGTCCAATTCTACATTGGGTAAAATTAATAGTTTAGGGGATACACACATAACTCATAGATACTTATACAGTGTGCCATGGAAAATAAACGTTCTCAAAGATTTATTGTCAAAGTCGAACGCCAAAATCACACTTCGTTGTTTGATACTTGTGAATTAATAATTACGCGTTAAATATGTGATTACATTTATGCAATAAGGAGTTAAAATGGATAACAATATTTACACCTTAATATTCGAAAACAGGTGAGTAAGTCAATTAGGAATTGGCCTGTAAGATCTCTGGATATGACATGTGGACTTTTTCCTTTGAAGACCATGTGTGCGAGCAGGATTCGACAGACTCTCTTCTCAAGATCTACAAATCTTTCTAGCTTTTTACACCCATTTCATAAAAAATAAATTAAGAATTTCTTGATTTGTGGAAATATTGTTTTCGTTATTGTTATACATTTACATTCTTTATAGCAATAGTTACAATTAATATATGTATTTTTTGACCTTTATGTACTTATCTTTTAATTCCTGATTTATTTCCACTTAGAGGTCAATAAAACAATAAATAATTAAATACCAATTTATTATAAATTGGTATTTAATTATTTATTGTTTTATTGACCTCTAAGTGGAAATAAATCAGGAATTAAAAGATATAGCAATAGTGAAAAGGCATTTAACGGATAATTATTAACCGACAAGCATCAAACGACGAAGAATGATTTTGATGTTAGACTTTGACAATAAGTCTTTGAGAACGTTTATTTTCCATGGCATACTGGATAAGTGTCGACTTTCTTCAATGAATTACCGTCGATACTATAGACAGAAGTAGGCGATTTTGCTTACGAGTATATAGCAAACAAAGCAGCATTTATTAATATTCAGTTTCAATCTGTACTTACAATTAGTACATCAGTCATGGATATAATGGATATTGTCTTGTAAGTTTAAAACATTGTTCCAGCTTGTAATCGACTGATAAACTTTGAGATCATCAGCATATGCAAGCGCAGTGTAGGATAAATTTTCTAAAAGATCGTTTATAAAGAAAAACCAACAATAAAGGGCCTAAACTTGAGCCTTGTAGAACACCTGAAGATAGAGATAAGTTGAAAAATGTATAGGTCTATAATTACTAACATCTGTTTTTGCTCCTTTCTTGAAAATCGTATAAATACTGGTAATAATAATATTTCATACCTTTACCGGTATTTGTAATGATGAGATTCCGAACTACTTCCCAGTCCGTAGTAAGTCGCTTCACTAACAAATACGCGTTAATTGGATTTTCAATGTAAGTTTGAACGTCTTCAGAAGCTTTTTTATATTGGTCCGTATACGCTTCAACATACCTTAAAAAGATTTTTGTTTAATTCGATGCAATTTTTAACGGAGAAAATAGTACTTCCTAAGTAATAGCATCTTTTGCTCTTGAGCAGTAATGTAGTTGTGTATTGCTGTTATTACAGCATATTCTGTATGTAGGAGCCCTTCTAGTTCTACGAGAGCCGTGTATAATTCGGAATAACTTCTTTTAGTGCATAACAATACGAGTAGAATTATTGCAAAATTCTTAATCATATTTCCTTATCTGCAAAAGAAAATTGATTAATAATAAATAAATATGTATATTGCCACGTCTACATTACGAATGATGTGGCATATAAATCGTAAAACAGTAATATTTCAAAGCTTAATAAATCTCTTAATTTATCATACCCACCCCAATTAATAAACTGACCTCTTTTAATAATAATAATTGGAAAAATAAATGTCGAATACAACAGCGCACTAATACATTATATGTACACTACTTATAACCAATGTGTAGTACGACGAAACAATGATACAAAGATTTTTTACACAATTGAATAGAACATAAAACTAAATTATTATGGAATGAACAGAAGTTTATTTACAACTACACAATACACCTGCGGCCAAGGCTGTCAACGTGTAATTTTATTTTATTCATAATTTTAAAGAGATTTTTTTGAAGACAGTTTAAACATTTTATTGGAGATATCTTCTTCTTTGCCTTTTCTGGAAGTTAACGATTTATCTACCTGATGTATATATGTATATCCCTAGCTCGGGTAATCTCTCCTTCAGCTAATTCGCTAAGAAAAAAATGTGTTACACTGTGTGGTGAAGCAGAGAAGGAAGAAACATAAAACGCTCTAATAAATAAACCTCTTGTAATTGTGGCCGACGAAACCTCTGACAGGTTAGGGAGATGCGTATTTGCAGTTTTGTTCAGAAGCCTAGACTCAGGACTTACACAATCGTGCTACTTGGCAAGCGTAAGCTTCTTAGAATCAGCAAACTCAACTACTTGTTCATAGGCAATTATCGACACTCTTAAACAGTATGAAATAAATTACAATCAAGTAAAAGGATTAGTTTCAGACTCAGCAAATTGCATTAGTGCTTGTTTTAAGATGTTAAAAGTACTTATTGGTGAGGATATCCTTCACTACCAGCGTTGGGTCCATAAAATAAACCTAGTCGGAGACGTTTTCAGGAAAGAATTCAAAGAACTCAATTCTATAACTTGGAATGTTATATCTGCATTTTTGCTGTTTCGCAAAATGTCTTAAGTTGATGAATTTAATAGATAACTTAGAAGGATCAAAGTATCCATATGGGCATATGTTGTGGACCAAACTATATAGAGGAGCTTAAACAATGTTTATCTCGACAGAGCACAGGATATTTCAACGAAAAAATCGAGAGCACTTTAAAAATGAAGAATGGCAAAACTTGCATGCCTTTGAAATCGATGCTTCAAGTTTCAACTGAAAAAAGTCTTCAAAAATTCCAACAAATGAGGCTTTCAAACACATCGCCCGTTTGTTTCATCCTACTGTGGCCGGAGCTGTGCAAACTTTGAACCTCGACTTTGTGCTTGAAGGTGTTTCGAAGATTCCTTTTTTTAAAGATATATCTCGCGATGAGCTATTTGATGGCTATTACCATTTTCATCAATCGGTAAGGAATGTAATTAATTGTTGTGGGTGACAAAAACTTCCCATATTACTTTTTCAAAGGCTGCATTCTTTTTAGCTCTTATAATCTTGTGGTAACCGATAGACGTACAAGAATGTCAGAAGAAAACATTAAGACTTCCAGCATGCTGACTTTTAATTAATATTTTTAAAAGTTGTAAGGTTTTTGCGAATAAAAGCGAAATTTATTTTATTTATATACAACTAGAATGGACAGTCTTGGTTGTGAAATTTACAAGGTAAAAATTTATTTATTATTCTATTGTATATTCTAGGGGCGGTCTCTTTAAATCGCATGGTCTTGTAAATTCTTGACCGTCCTCTTGGATCCATTTATTTGATACTGAAAAAAGATTAGAAATTTAGCCAATAGTGATTAAAAATTTTACATACAATATATTCACCAATTTTCATGTTTTTTTTAAATTTTTTCGGCATGGAACGCTTTGGTATAAGCTTGGGGACCGAAATAGATAAAGAAATTGTAGATTTGACACCGCAAAATACTGTTAAAACACATAAATATGTTTGGAAACAGTTCACCGAATTTTGTGAACATCGAAATGATAAACTTTGTGCTCAAACTTCTGACGAACAATTTTGAAGTATTTTGAAAGATTGAGCATTCAACATGAAAAGGTCAGACGGCACCGAATACAAAGAAGGTAGGTACCGTGAAAACAATTTGGAATATTTCCGCTAAACTTGTCCAGAAAAAGTTTTCTGAAGAGTTTAATCGAGAAACATATCCATTCAGAGGCGTGATTTTTGAAAGAAGAAGTTACAAGCAATTCCTGAAATGAAGCAGTCTTCTGCTTAATTGACTATTTCAGAACAGAATGAGTTATGGTCAACCCACAGGACGTATTGAGTACAATACCATATTTGCAAAGACAGCACAAGGTGGCGAAAAACATACAGCTGAATCTAAATGGTTGACACCGAATAAAAATTGTGAAGATCAGTGCCCAGTACGACTATCGAAGAAAATGTTAAGTAAAAGAACACCAAAGCGTTCTATGTCGAAAAAATTAAAAAAAACATTATGAAAATTGCTGAATATATTTTTGACGTTTATCAACAAACTTCAAAAATTTGTAATTGCTATTGGCTAAATTTCACATGAGTTATATAATCGTTACAACATTGATACACTGCTGTATTAGACTACTTCGTATCGTAAATACCCCATTTAGATCCGGTTAAAACTGGGCAAGCTGCATGTGCAGTGTGCAAATCTCCTTCTCCGCTCGAATGCAAATTATACCAAAAAGCAGCCGTCCCCTTCTTTGGCCAAACTGCAATGTTCAGATATGGAAAAACGGTTGCTCCGCCTTGAGCAACATCACTCATCTTGAAATTAATGTTAATCAAATTTAAAATGAATAATAATTATATATCAAAACCTGTCTTACATAGAATAAAACTGTTGCTATCCTTTTTCTTTCAAATCTGTTAAAGGCTTTTGGATCTCCTTTCTGAAAAAAAGTGAGTATCAACCATAATTAACAACGGCTATAAATGAATTTATTTACTGTTGCAAAATCATAATGAGGCCAGAAATGGCCACCAATTCCATAATTAACGACTTGCAAATTTTCAGCGGTTTCCATCGATAGACCAGTCATATCTTCAACTCTTTGTACTACGTCCGCTACGTGTTTGTGATCTATTTCCTTCAGCCATGCTGATTTACTAATACGATAGTTACTGATATTTAATGCATCGGTAGTATAACGTTTCACTCTGGCTCTTTTAAACTTGAATAAAACCATGATTAATGGTTAAATCTAATTTACATATTTAGATGTAAATATCGATATGTTTGAATACTTACATGTGGTCTAGCTAACGCTTTTATAGTAGCAATCTCATTATCTGCCATTACATCATGGAATATCAGTATTTTCGGATCCAAATACGCTTCCTCAACTTTAAACGGTGCGATCTTCAAAAACGGATTTCCGTTATCCGTATATCTACATTTTAATTGGGCTAAAATTTCATCCGAAGGCTTTATTTCTCCTCTGCAAAGAGCTTCGTAAAACAACATGTCCTGTCGGTTCCAAAATATATTTTTAGCTAGATTTACTTTAATATGAAAGCGTAAATTACCTCGGTTTTATTTTGTACTGATGTTTGTATAGATCCATCTTCCCCCTTTGGTTGAGCTGCATTTCTTTTGCAATTTCATCTTGGTAATATACCTTATTTATTAATGCTCTTTCGTGAGTTGGTATCAGTTCTAATATCTCATTCGTTAGATCTAATGCTAATCTAACATCGCCTAAAATTTTTAAGTAAAAAACAGAATAAAATCAGATAAATTTAGAGAAGATGTACCTAATTTATAGGTCGAGAACGCTAAATACTCCAATATTTCACTACGCTCGACAGTTTGGTTAACTTCACGTTTCAGCCTCTCATCAGCTTCCATCATCCATAATTGAGCGTGGTAATGGTCTGCGTTAGTATACGATTGTCTACCAAGCTCGAAACAATCTGCTGCTGTTAATTCTGCCGCACATTTGACGCCGTTAATTTCACCATTTGCTAGTGAGGATGTATCCAATTTATATGTATCTTGAAGACGTGCTAAAGCCATTGCAGCACCGTTTAAATCTTCGTCCGATGGAAATTTCAAACCGGGTTTGAGTTTATCAATATCGGAAATAGATTCTGCGGCAAAATTAATTTTTGTTAAACTGAGATGGGACGTAATTTAAAATCTTAACTATGTACACCAAAAGGAATGTTGAGTTTTGTGAGTTTATATTTTATGGATGTGCTTGTAGAATCATGCATCTCTAGATGTAAGAATTGGGTAAACAATAACAAAAAAAAAACAAGATAAATTGTTTACCCAATTGACCGAAAATATTCGTCGATGGCGAAGTTAATATTTTCTTCAGATGAAGCCGTCAATTTTGAGCTCTCAGAGAACCTCGAGCAGGTAGTATTGCGTGTACGAAACGGCCGTTATTTTTTCACAATCGTCGACTATGTACCGGGTGTCCAACTAAGAATGTCGCTCGGCCATATCTCAGGAACGGTTTACAGTACAGCTTTGGGTAAAAAATATTACTGACTAAAGTGACCCCGGAAACATCTGGAAAATTATTTAGAAAAACGTAGGATAACCGCTAACTGATCGCCTTAATATCTATCATAAATATGAAAATCGAAATCTACTGAAAATTTTGCATATTTTACGTAGGACAACTTTTTTATATTTTGCTAAATAAGGGGGAGGAGGAGGGGAAAGTTTGTATTGAAGGAACGCTTATAATTCCGGTTCTGTTGAACCGAATTTTGCAAACTTAGTCTTTTTGAAAACAGCATTAGGCACTCCTTCAATCTAATGCTTACAAATTGGAACCAAGCTAATAAGTGACATCCATGCTAGAGAGCGCTGTTTAAATTTTTCGTGGAATTTTTGTCAAAAATTTTAAATACAAAAAAGTAGGCTAAATTATCAACAAATCAGCGAAAACCGGGTATCGCTATCTTTGATCAAATTTACGTATTTAAATTTCTTTATCGCCCTCTAGCGGTGACGGATAAGATAAAATTAAACAGCTTCAATCACTAGACATAGCGCAATGAAAATCCTTTCTAATAAGATCAAATTTGCCAAATTCCGTTCACAAGAAGCAGAATAATTTAAATTCATAAAATAATTTTTTACAATCCACAGGTTAAACAATAAACATCGGTATCACCAAACACCACAACTTTAATTAATTATTCGGGACACGTGTTTCGAAAACGCATGGGTTTTCATCATCAACCGAATACCGAATGAATAAATAAAATTAAAAAAACCATCATTATAAACATCCCCTATTTCTTGTATAAACAAGCAATGCATGCGAACTCTACTAACCGGACTAATCGTTAGCACTTGTTGAGAAGACCTTCCAAGAATCGATGATTCTCTATTCATGAGATTATTTTCGTGTTTATACATAAAAATACTTTCATAGGCGTCGAGTTCCCTTCGCTTATCAACGGCTTTTAATAATTTGACACTTTCTGTTTCAATATGTTTTTGTTCAATGTTCAATGTTTTTTCTTAATGTGAATGGTTGATGATGAAAACCCATGCGTTTTCGAAACACGTGGCCCGAATAATTAATTAAACTTGTGGTGTTTGGTGATACCGATGTTTATTGCTTATTACGAGCCCACAGTCCTTGAAATCACTCTGATATAATCCACAGGTTTCTGAAGATATCTGCGGATTGGTAAAAAAATAGAGAGACCCAGTTTTCGCTGATTTGTTGGTAATTTAGCCTACTTTTTTAACTTTTTATCAAAAATGCATGTTTGCATTTAATATTCTATAGAAAAAACAAAATTCCCGGAAAAAATTAAACAGCGCCCTCTAGCATGCACGTCACTTATTAGATTGGTTCCAATTTGTAAGCATCAGATTGGAGGAGTAATACCGGTTTGAACGACACTAAGTTTACAAAATTCGGCTTAACAGAACTGGAGTTATAAGCGTCCCTTCAATACAAAGTTTCCCCTCCTCTCTCCTCTTATTTGACAAAATACGAAAAAGTTATCCGATGTAGAATATGCAAAATTTTCAGTAGATTCCGATTTTCATATTTATGATAGACCTTAAGTTGGTAAATTTTGCGTAAAATAAGAATTAAATTTTTGGTGATCAGTTACGCCCTCTAGCGGTCATCCTACGCTTTCCTAAATAATTTCAAAATGTTTCTCGGGGTCATTTTAGTCTATAATATTTTTTTCCCGAAGCTGTACTGTAAATCGTTCCTGAGATATTGCCGAGCGACATTGTTAGTGGGCCACCCGGTACATACATCCATACTCTTATCTCTTAGAGTCGATAGCCGCAATGGTTAGGCGGTTGACTATCGTTATGGTGGGACAACAGGAACAGGGTTTCAACTCCCTGGAGGGACGGTGACAACAGAGTTGTAATCCGGATAGACTTGGAAGCGGCATTTTAAACTGCAAAGCCATTTGAACACAATTTATACACACAAAACTATACCGCAAGAGTTACATGATAGCCATACAAGCGATACACCTTCCGGAATCAATGCAACTAAACTCCTACCACACTTAAAAAGAAAATCACCCATGACGATTTTATAAATAAGGCGATAATCACCTCCTTTAACATTTTCAATTTTAAAGCTAATTTTTACACACTCGTTTAGATTATGTGGCACCCATTTCGACATAAGTTTTTTTTACATGTGTGTAAATCTTCATTAAGGATTTGCCTAACTGCTGGAGAGTGTCCTCTCTCATACCGTGTGTGTGCCTTCCATTAGTTTTCTAACATTTTATGAATACGGGGCAGAATTTCGCAGGCGATTGCTGACCTGGACCTCCTACATGTTGATGTGGTAATTTAATTACAGCTTGAGAAGGTCCTGCCTCTCCACAAGCTGTATGCAAATGTTGCATACATTCTTTTTCATTAAGACCCACTTTAAAAGCATACTGTATACTCTGAAATGTTCTTTGGCTTAGAGAGTTGCCGTTTATTGTAAAGGAAATGAGTGTAATGAACAACAGGTAGAAGCCATGGATACAGAGAATACAGTAAAGAATGTAAAAGGTAACTAATCAAAGACTTAAGCCTAAATAACATACAACGCTATGTATGTATGTATCTAAGTACAAGTATTATTAATATATCCTATCTTTACCAGTATTTGTAATGATGAGATCCTGAACTACTTCCAAGTCCGTAGTAAGTCGCTTCACTAACAAATACGCGTTAATTGGACTTTCAACGTAAGCTTGAACGTCTTCAGAAGCTTTTTTGTATTGGTCCGTATACGCCTCAACATACCTTAAAGAGATTTTTGTTTAATTCGATACAATTTTTAATGGATAAAATAGTACTTCCTAAGTAATAGCATCTTTTGCTCTTGAGCAGTAATGTAGTTTTTTATTGCTGTTATTACAGCATATTCTGTATGTAGGAGCCCTTCTAGTTCTACGAGAGCTGTGTATAATTCGGAATAACTTCTTTTAGTGCATAACAATACGAGTAGAATTATTGCAAAATTCTTAATCATATTTCCTTATCTGCAAAAGAAAATTGATTAATAATGAGTAAATATGTATATTGCCACGTCTACATTACGAATGATGTTGCATATAAATCGTAAAACAGTAATATTTGACCCCAACTAATGAACTTACCTCTTTGAATAATAACAATTGGAAAAATAAATGTCGAATAAAACAGCACACTAATACATTATATATATATTATAAGTATGTAATATGATGTACAGCGAAGCAATTAAACAAAGATCTTTGACGCAATCGAATAGAACATAAAATTAATTGTTATGTAATGAACAAAAGCTAAATCACACAGTACACCTACGGTAAAAACTATAAACGTACAGTCTTATATTATTTTTATAAAAACATTATTGGACATATTCAATGGTAGGTAAGTTTTCTCTTCTGGAAGTTAACCATTCATCTATTTGATATTTTGTTTTGAAGAGTTTGCTCCAAGCTATATGCACTAACGCTGCTTGTCGATTTATAAGTTCTCGATCTACACACTCTATTTTATTTATACAATTGGAAAGGACAGTCTTGATTATAAAAATTGACGAGATAAAAATTTATTTAATATTATGCCGTAAATTCTGGGGTGGTCTCTCTAAATCGCACGGCCTTCTAAATTGTTGTCCGTCCTCGTGCATCCATTTATTTGATACTAGAAAAAAGATTATCGTTATAACATTAATACAGGTGTGTATTAAACCATTTGGTAACGTACTCCATTTAGATCCGGCTAAAACAGGACAAGCTGCATGCCTAGTACGCTTATCTCCTTCTCCGCTCGAATGCAAATTATACCAAAAAGCAGCTGCCCCTTTCTTGGGCCAAAGCGCAACGTCCAGATATGGAAAAACTGTTGCTCCACCTTGAGCAACATCACTCATCTTGAAATGAATATTAACCAAATTTAAATTGAATAATAAGTATGCATTGAAATCTGACTTACATAGAATAAAAGTGTTGCTATTCTATTTCCGGCTCCTAAACTTTTAAAGGCATTTGCGTCTCCTGCCTGAGAAAATTAACAAGTTGGTATTAACCAAAATTAGGGAGGCTTATTATGAAATATATTTACTACTGCGAAATCGAAATGAGGCTCGTAATGGCCACCAATTCCGTAATTAACGACCTGCAATTCTTCAGCGGTTTCCATCGATAGACGGGTCATATCTTCAACTCTTTGTACTACGTCCGCTACGTGTTTGTGCTCTACTTCCTTCAACCATGCTGATTTACTAATACGATATTGAACGATCTCCATTGCTCCGGTGAAAAAGTTTAGAACTGAGGCTCTTTGAAACTTGAATAAAATGATGATTAGTGGTTAAATCTAATTTACATATTTAGACGTAAATATCGATATACAGTTGACTCCGTTTAATTGGGTCGTCGGCTAATCGGGATAACCGCTTTATTGGGACATTTTTAACGAAACGCAATCAAAAAAATTTTACCGTTTTATCCGAATAATCGGGACTCGCTAATTCTCCGTATAGCGAAATGTAACCCGAGGGGACAAAAGTCGACTCAGTTCTTAATGTGCGCTTTTCCAAGTATGTAATACAAATTGTGTGTGGGCTTGTTTGTTCAAAATGCCCCGTAAAGACTTAAATGTTGTTCAAAAAGTGGAACTCTTGAATAAAATAAAAGAGCAACAACAACACATTAGCATCGCAAGTGTAAAAGAGACTGAAGTTCACGAAGCGCTCAGGAAATGGTTTGGCATTGTTACTGAAAGAGGTGTTCATGTGTCCGGGCCTATGTTAAAGTGATAAGCTGAAGAGTTTGCCAAGAAGCTGGGCTAGTAGCATGAAATTTTTAAGGCGATCGAGGGATGACTCTCTCGCCGAAAAAAGAGACACATCAAGTTTAAAAAAGTTCAAGGGCAAAAAGCGAGTGCTGATATTTTGTCTGCTGATAAGTGGAAACTCGAAAGGGTTCCTGAAATTATGAACAAATTTTCACCAGAAAACATTCATAACGCCGATGAGATTTTAGAGCAACTCCAGATGGTGCTCTTTGTTTTATAAAAGACAATTTAGCAGGTTCAAAAAAAGCAATAACTGTCTTATCCTGTACAAATATTACCGCCAATAACAAGAAAAACTGCCTGTTATTGGAAAAAGCAACAGCTAAAGATGTAAGCAGTAAAGTCACCATTCTGCAAGCTATAAACTTCGTCGCAGACAGCTGGAGGAATATTAATAGCAAATTTGGAAGACAGTAACGGAGTACTAGTAACTAAAATAGTATTAACGCTTGATACTCCAAATAATGAGTCTCAGTTCTTTATTGAAGTGCCAAATTTTCGTTCGGGAATGCGAACATCTTCAAGACAACTGTTAAATAACAATAGAAGAAAAAATACAAAATAATAATTGTATAAAGCACATTTCCAAGAAATTACTTTTTGATTTATTACGTTCAAAATCCAAGACCTGAACATTGTCAAAATTAAAAGTGTGGTTTATCTCTTTAGGGGCAGCAGGGGCGGCAAGGGACGGTGGATAAGGTTAGATTGTTATAGCATGGGAAACTTGTCTTTGAGTTGAGAAAAAAATCTTTGAATTTTTTGATGGGGTATGTACAAATTTGTATGTTTTCAAAGTGACAAAACAGATTCACAATTTTGTCGTTGAGACCAGGAATGTATTGTAATTTTCTGTAAATTTTACTGTTAAGGTCGTGGTTATTGTTGTTGCTAATAGATATATTATTGGAGATAGGATTAGTGGGTTGCATGTTCTGGGAGGCAGATTTAGTCTCTCGAAAGAGAACTTTGTCAAGGAGGGATTTCGGATAGGAATTAGATTTAAGTATCTGTTTAAGACGGTTGAGATTGGTTAAGTGAAAATCGGGTGTGAAATATTAAGAGCAAGAATCAAATTAATTTTGTATTTCAAAGAGTGGTTTGACATAAAGTGAAGAAATCTTCCAGAACTAGTAGGTTTACAGTACCAGAGGTATCCAAAAAGGGTACAGTGCGATCTTTCTTTCGCTGGTGAATTTAAGATTTACGTTGAAGTTGTTGAAGATGTTAAGTATATTATCAAGCTCTGCTTCAGGAAGAGACAGAAGTAGGTCGTCAACGTACTGATATGCGAATGGAAACTGAAAATTAACATTGGATTGAACATGAAAATACTGTTCATAAGTATTTCTGCCAAGGAAGGACTGAGGGGGGAGGGAGGGTCCTCCCCCCTCCAGAAATAGGTAGAACAAAAGAGAAACGTAATTATCTGGGTAAAAAGATCTTGAGGTATATTGCGAAATAGAATTGTAATTTTGGGAAAGGATATCAATATGTTAGTGAATAACGAGAATTTGCAAATTCAAAACCATCTCTGACCCTAAAACAATTATGGTCAGCAAAAGCCCTGTCAATTATTTTGGCGATGTATTTCCCAAGACTTTAAGTGGGGCCATTAGTACAAGATATGATAGGTGTAAGAGAATTACCCTCTTTGTGGACTTTGACTAGGCCATAATACTTAGGTGAAATAGAATTATATGTTTTGAGGTCTTTGGCGTCATCGTCGGTAACATGCCCTTTAGTCTTGAGTTGGTTAATTAAAAAATTGTTATTTCTCTCTATTTTGAGAGTCGGGTCTATTGGAAGAACCTTGTAAGTAGTAAGATCAGAGAGAAGTTCAAGAGACTTGTGATAATAAGAATCCCTGTCAATAGCTGTTAGCTTTGTCAGCTCTAAATATCAAAATATTAGGATTCTGTTTCAAAACATACTTCTTTTTCAATTGGTGTGCTGATTAAGTACGTGGCTTTAGCCCGGATTCTGTCTCACTGAGAAACAGGGACACTAAAAAGAATATGTTCTAGTTCTGTAAGATATTTAAATGTATAGGTATATATCTTTAAAAGAGATAGGCAAACTAATTTTGCCACCCAAAGACACATATTCTTATATTATACATAATATAGTTCTTTCGTAATTTCATTCATTTCAAAGTTTTGTGTCTCTTTTGATACTTGATTGCATTCATTCTTTGCATTTTTCTTTTTACAATTGACTGTAATTTGTTTCGTTTTTAAATCTCTACACGGATCTGTTTTTTTGGATGTTATTGAATATTGTTTTTAATATCTTTACTCTGGCAAAACCTCGACATAACGTCTTTGCATTTAAGTATGGTTTTAACATTTAAACAGTTGTGTCTTCATAATTTTATAATGTATTTATTCATAAAAGTTACAACATCGATTAATGTTAATTATTTAGTATAAAAGCTCAATTGTGTAAGTATAATCTCAATTATTATTCTATTTTATGTTCTATTGTTATTTAACAATTGTCTTGAAGAAGCTTGCATTTCCGAAAATTTGAGAGTTCATCTTGCCTAAGATTATTTGGAGTATCAAGCGTTAATACTGCTTTAATTAATAGCAAACCAATAAAAAATTGTTTTGCTTATTGCAATTTTACACTACAATCAAGAGGAATTAGACAAAGATTTAAGTTGCTGCGACGAAAAGGAAAATCTTGATGAAGATATCATTGATGAAAATTTTGATTCTGACAGCGAAGGAGAAATCGAGTTTACGCCCGTTTCTTTGCCAACCAATCAACGCACATTGAGATGTTTTTCTTTGGGTTTATTCATGATCTCTGATTTATTGGGACCTCCGGATTATTGGCATTTGTGTCCCGATTAAGCGGAATCGACTGTTTTTGAATACTTACCCGTGGTCGGGCTAACTCTTTTATAGTAGCAATCTCATGATCTGCCATTACATCGTGGAATATCAGTATTTGCGGATCCAAATACGCTTCCTCGACTTTAAACGGTGCAATCTTTAAAAACGGATTCCCGTTATCCGTATATCTACATTTTAATTGGGCTAAAATTGCATCCGAAGGCCTAATTTCCCCTCTGCAAAGAGCTTCGTACGGCAAGCTGCCCTGTCGGTTCCAAGATATATTTTTCGCTAGATTCACATATTAGGAAAAGCTAATAATAGTAATTATATACCAAGGGAGAGAAGACATTTTTCTCAGCCGAGTAGCATTATTAATAATGGCTAAGAGGCTGAGAAAAATCTTCTCTGCCGTGGTTTATATACTATTTTTTCCACTACTAGCATATTTAACCGCTTTCTCAATAATAATGTAATATAATAAGCCGTTCCGATAAATGTTTAATTTAAGATATCCATAGAAAACATGTTAGTCTGTAAAAACAAATGAATAAACATTTAATGTCAAATTGAGATTTTATTCATGTCTTGTCACAATACCAAAAAATATGTCAGACAGTAGTTGTACCCCTGCAGAAATCCGCAAGGAAGCAAATCAAATAGAGTATGAAAAATACTGGTACACTGGCTTGCAATAAAATCTCGTACACCTTAATGTCAAGCAAGCTAATTTTTGAAGATTATTTTTCAATGTAAGCTGACTTTAGATTTGACGGATGTGACACTATGCATAGAGGTTGTGGTGACTTATAAAAATAGTGTACTTTTGGAAATGAAACGTCAAATTAGAAATGTCACAAAAGGTGAAATCAATATAGGTAAAACTAGGTGTACGAGATTTTATTATAAGCCAGTACGTCAGGAATTAACATAACCTGCCATAATTGCGCTATTAATTATTATTTTAATAAGTAGTGTTTACCAAATTACGTATTTCCTACTTTGTTTATTTATGTTAAATGTTAACCTAACCTTTTTTCTTGAATTGCGGATTTCATTCGTGCATCTATACGACATCTATGGTTTTATATTCAAATTATTTCTATTCTATACATTTTTATTCCAGTATGGAAAACAGAGTGATCATATCCACAATAGGGGAAGCCACCCTAACAGCAAGGCCAGGGGGGGCTGCCCACAGGGAGGGGTACTGTCGCCTCTACTGTGGGCAAACCTAGTTGATGAGCTGCTAGAGGAACTGTCAGCCAAGGGCTTTCATTGCCTCGGATATGCAGACGACCTCGCAATCGTAGTGAAGGGGAAATTTGCAGGAGTGATCTCTGAACGAATGCAAACAGCCCTAAATATTGTGAACAATTGGTGCATTCGAGAAAGGCTGTCTATTAATGCCATGAAGACACAGATTGTTGCATTCACAAAAAAGAGAGACCTTAGGGAGCTTAAACCGGTAAGATTAAGGGATATAGAAATCCCAGTGGCCAAGGAAGCAAAATACTTGGGGGTTACCTTTGATCAAAAACTCACCTGGAATACACACATACAAAATACATGCAATAAGGCATCCATGGCCATCGGCAGATACAGAAAATTGTGTGGAAAAAACTGGGGATTAAACCCAAAAATGACCTTATGGCTATACACAAGGGTGATCAGACCTATCATAACATACGGGTCAGTGGTGTGGTGGCCAAAGACCCACCAGGCCGGAGTAGCGAGGCTCCTAAATGGTGTACAAAGGCTAGCATGCATGTGCATCACGGGGGCCATAAGAACTACTCCAACAACGGCTATGGAAGTCTTATTAAACCTACCACCTCTACATATCCATATACAAAGAGAAGCAAGGTCTGCCACGTACAGGCTGATACAAAATCAAACACCCATCACACACACACATGGGAGAATATATCAGAAGTTGATTAAAGAACTAAAAACCGGGGAGGTAACCTGTTTACCCACAGACGTAATGGTTCCAAAATACAACTTCAACAAAAAATATAAAACCATAATACCAGAACGAGAGCAATGGGAAGGTGGCTCTCCCGTTAAAGCCTCTCTACACTGGTATACAGACGGCTCGAAAACGGAACAAGGTGTAGGAGCCGGAATACTCGGAGTTAAACCAAGAACGGAAATCAGTTTAAGTCTATCGAAGGAAACAGAAGTTTTCCAGGCAGAAACAGTTGCGATTTACTACTGTGTCAGAGAAATATTAAGGCAAGGGACAGAACAAAAACCCATAGCCATCTTCACTGATAATCAAGCGGTGATAAAAGCGCTTGACGCAACAAAGATCACATCAAAGCTGTTATGGGACTGCGTATGCGCACTAAATGAACTAGGGGCGCACAGCAAGGTGACCCTAGCTTGGGTACCGGGGCACGAAGGTATGAAAGGAAATGAGAAGGCTGATGCTCTGGCCAAAGAAGGAACATCTAAGCCACTCATTGGACCTACACCATCGTGTGGAACCACGAAAAGAGAGGTAGCCAAAACCATGGAGAAATGGTCGGCAAGTAAATCCCTCGAATGGTGGAAAAACTCCCCAGGACAGCGGCAGGCTAAAGAATTCATCAAAGAATACATGCCTAAATACACCGAGGACCTTCTGAACAAAAGCAGGAGAACGGTCAGGCTAGTTGTAGGCCTTTTAACAGGACATAACAGACTCAACAAGCATATGAGCAACCTTGGTCTGGCGGAAAACACCATGTGCAGAATATGTCAGACAGATGAAGAGACCTCGCAGCACATTCTGTGTCAATGCGAGAGACTAGCCAAATTGAAGCTAGAGTGCATTGGCGAACCATACCCACACGCGGCGAGCTACATGAATACCAACCCGGCAAAGCTGGAAAGCTTTATAAAAAAGGCTAAGCTAGACCAGGTGGTCTAGATAATAGGGAGCTACAATAGACCTATGGGTCGCAGTAGCAAGAGGCCACATAGCCATCCCACTTAATTATCTATCTATCTATCTACATTTTTATTGAATAAATCATAATTTTATTACTGTCAATTGTTTTTATTATTTACTAGTAGGAGATAATTTTTATTATTGACTACTAGGAGAGAAATTCATCTTCTCGGCCCGAAAACATACCAAATAATGACGTCTTCTAACGCTAGTAGTGGAAAAAAATCTTAATATGAAAGCGTAAATTACCTCAGTGTTATTTTGAATGATCAGTATTGATTCATTTTCTCCTGTAGACTGTGGTGAATTAGTTTTTGTAATTTCATCTTCGTAATATACTTTATTTCGTAATGCTCTTTCGTGAGTTGGTACCAATTCTAATATCTTATTCGTTAGAGCTAATGCTAATCCAACGTGGCCTGAAATTTTTGAGTAAAATAATAAAATATAATCCGATAAATTTCAAGATAACGTACCTAACATAAAAGTCGAGAACGCTAAATACTCCAGTATTTCACTACGCTCAACAGTTTGGTTCACTTCCCGTTTCAGCCTCTCATCAGCTTCCATCATCCATAAATAAGTATGGTAATGATCAGCGTTATTATACGATTGTCTACCAAGCTCGAAACAATCCGCTGCTGTTAATTCTGTCGCGTATTTGACGCCGTTAATTTCACCATTTGCCAGCGAGGATGTATCCAATTGATATGTGTCTTGAAGACGTGTTAGAGCTACTGCGGCACCGTTTAAATCTTCATAAGATGGTAATTTCAAATCAGTTGTGTGTTCATAAAAATCCGTAATTAATTCTGAGACAAAATTAATTTTAAATTGAGATGTTTGATAAATTCAAGACATTGCTATACCTTCACCAATATTTTTATTTATGAGATTTTGAACTACTTCCCAATCCGTAGTAAGTCGCTTCACTAACAAATACGCGTTAATTGGATTTTCAACGTAAGCTTGGACGTCATCAGAAGCTTTTTTGTATTGGTCCGTATACGCTTCAACATACCTTAAAGAGATTTTTCTTTAATTCGATGCAATTTTTAACGGAGAAAATAATACCTCTTAAGTAATAGCATATTTTGTTCTTGAGCAGTAATATAGTTTTTTATTACTGTTATTAGAGCATGTTCTGTATGTAGGAGCTCTTCTAATTCTGCGAGAGCAGTATATAACTCTGAATAAGTACTTTTAGCGCATAAGAATACGACTAGAATTATTGCTAAATTTTTAATCATGTTTCCTTATCTGCAAAATAAGAATAATTAATAAAAAATAAATATACGTGTACTGCCACATCTACATTACCAATTTTATTGTAAAATAAATCGTAAAACAATATTTTAATTTAAAATTTTAAAGTTTATAATCCCAATATTTATAAATAATAAATTTTTAAGTTATCAGTACCAGAACGGACTTCTTCTTTTGATAACAATAATTCGACGAATCAAGGTCGTGAATATTATAACTGAAGCGAAGATTCCAAAACAATTGTATCAAGTGTTATATATATGGAACATAAAATTCTTATCCATCGAACAAAAGCTAATTTATAGGTGAAGTGAGCGTAAAATCGTAATAATATTATTAATTGTAATTTTCAATAACATTGTGGCACTGCGTGTGTTCGGTTAGTAGCATTTGTGAGCAAGCAGTGCATCATTGGAAGTTCTATATTGTTAAAAATTCTGAAATAAATTTATTTAATTACGACAGTTTTTCTTTGTAAGATGTATAAAATTATTTTATTTGCGAGGTAAGCACGCGCTTAATTGTTTTTTGTTAAATTGTGATCCGCTTTATCCCTTAATATGGGGGCTAAGCAGATTGTTTCCATAGTTTTTGCCTAAAATCCGGTTTTAACGTTAATATGAGGAAATATTTGAAACCATTGAGTAGACAAAAACGTCTTCTTTGGCGCCATATTTCTTCCTCAAGATGTTTAATAAGTAGGGAAAAGGTAAGTACAGTGAGACAGTGGGAACAGTAAGACAGTAGTCATATTTCAAATTCAGAGAAAAGAATTGAATGCGTCGTTAAGGCCAACGTGGGGTGGTTTCAAGAGGTAATACTATCTCAACATTGCATCATTGTAGTACAAAAATAAAATAAACTAATTTTATGGTGTCCATAAGCTTCAATGCTTACTTTCTGAAAGAATGGCGTTCACTAATTTTTAGTATGGAATTTATAAAACGTAGTGAAGGGAATAGTTCCGATATTTTAGATTACACTTTCATAAGTTTCTTGTTGTAAACTTTAAGTATTTCTTTTTAATGAAACCCGTTAATTTCGTTTTTTTTTACATTTAGATTGCCTAAAAAGAAGAAAAAGCTGCGCGATAAAGCGATAAAGCTGTAGGAAGGTTTTCTGCGCAAACTATGAAAGAAGCAATTTAGCTCGTTATTGGTGGTAATTACAGTATTCGTAAAGCGACCACATAAACAAGTATAGCATTCCAAACGCTAAGTAGATATGTGAAAAAAATATAAATTTGATCCAAAGATACATTTGTGTCCAAATTATAAAATTAATAAAATATACTCGTATCCAGAGGACCTTGAAAAAGCTTTATGCGATTATATCGTTAAATGTTCCAAGAAGTTCTCTGGCTTGACTTTGAAAGATGTTCAATCACTTGCATATGAAATGGCAATAAGAAATACAAGAAGAAAGAAAACCTTCCACGTGTGCATTTTAAAACGCATATGTTGGCTTAGCAACTAAAGGGGGGTGGATAAATTCAGAATGTTTTATAAAAGTGATTGAGCATTTTACTCAACATACGTCTGCTTCTAAAGATAATCCAGCATTATTAATAATGGATAACGATGAGAGTCATTTATCATATTGACTATATTATCATCATTGTACCAATAAGCTTCAGCAGTTGGACGTTGGTATCTATTCTAAATCCTTTTCAAACTCTCTACAATGCCGTCAACTGGTATTTATCCCTTTGATCGCCATGTTTGCAATGATGAGGATTTTATGCCCAGAGATGTTACGGGTAGAGAATTCGTAGTTGAAGAAAATAAGGACATTCTTGTCGGTTCCTCATTTTGCAACTCTCAAGTAGAAATAATCACACCACCGAAAGAAGCTCAAGATGCAAAGGAACAAACTCCACCACAGCAGACAAAATTTTCCCAGAGGACATTCACATGCTGCCAAAAGCGATGCCGAGAAAACAAATTCAGAAAAACAGAATACCAGGGAGATTAATTATTGCCATAGATACGCCGGAGAAAAATTCTATTAGAATTGTCGAAGAAAAAAGGAATAGATACAGTTAAGAAAGCAGTTATTAAAAAAGCAAAGAGAAAAGTTATTACAGAGGAGGACGACGTTCTAAATGCTCAGTGATTTCCTATTTATTTGTACATGCATTTGGATTTGCATCCAAATTTTTTAAATCCTTGACCACTGCCCAGAAACTGATTTACTGATTTTGAAATGAATTCGTTGCAAATACTGAAATGAGATCGGACATACAATTGCTTCAAGACACCTGTTTTAGTACCCATTGTGTAACACCCGTCTCCTGATTTATTAAAGACGAATGTCAAAATTGAGCGAATATTAGTCTTCGCTCTATCCACGTCGGGTATCATTATTCTTACAGTGGTGCGGTTTCATTAGCCACTGGGTGCTCGGCATCAATCATCACTCCTAAACTTTCTTTGGTGTTATTTCGTTGGTTTTCCTGATTGATCTGATTTACGCATATGGAGCACACTAGTTTTTGCTACCAAGGCCTTCATCAGCTTGAGTTACACCGCAGATTACCTGAACGTTATTGTTACATTTGTAGCATGTGTGGGCTCCTGATGTTTCTTCGAAACATACAACACAAACTAAAGCTATGGATGATAGCGTTTCTTGTCCTGATTCATTGCCATGTTCTCCTGTTTGTTTATGCGTTGAATGTTGAGAATTAATGACATTTTGATTATCGTCTCCTTCATTAACAACGATGCGTCGTGTATTGAATACGTCTTTAGGTATGAAAGATGACGAAAATCCTATCTTTGCAGGACATCCAACCATTGCTTCGTAACGGCTCCTTTTTATACCAGAATGGTGCGCTCGATTTTTCACTCAGCATGTTTTCAATATCTTGGTTGGCCCGCTCTACACTACCCTGACTCTGACTGTGCTGAGGTTTGCCATAAACTATTTTTAGCTCCGGCCACATTGATTTTAAACTTTCCAAGATGTTGTTACAAAATTCTCGGCCTTAATTAAACTGCAGTACACCTGGCATACCTGGTAAAACAACAAATTTTGTTAAGTGATCTTCATATACCATTACAAATTTGTATGTTCTGTCAGGCTACGACTGGTAATGGATCAGGGTCACTTAGCATCTACTGTTAAAAGTAGAAATCATTGGTGTCACTACAATGCCCTTCCTTTCAGCCAGAAAGAGGTTCTATGATTTCTTCGGAACCTTGGAAGCGCACCTTTCGAAAGTAATTTCGAAAGTACCATTCTGGAGCTTACCACCAGTCGAAAATGGGTAAAAATTTCAAAATAATCAAGATATCTAAGAAATAAATGAAAATAAGTATAGGGAAACTATATAGAACTCATTATGAAATTTTCTCGGAAATTCAAAAATTAGATAATATATGGGGTGTTCCAATTACAACAAGAAAGTTAATGGCGCCTTCCAGTGTTATCGGAAGCGACACGACCTTGAAAATATTTTAGAATAACAGAGCATCTCGACTAACCCTCAAAAAATTCAGAATTCTAAGGCTTTTCTAACGGCGAAAACTTCTAACGAATGCCTACCGTGAGAAGCCCTGTATACATAATATTTTGATATGTTAATTAACCTAGCACAATAAAATTTACACAATTCGGTTTATAAAAGTTTTTTTTTTTGATATAAAACTCTATTTTATTTATACAACTTGAAAGGACAGTCTTTGTTGTGAACGTTGACGAGATGAAGATTTATTTAAGATTATGCCATATATTCTGGGGATGGTCTTTTTAAACCGCACGGCCTTCTAAATTGTTGTCCGTCCTCGTGAATCCATTTATTTGATACTAGAAAAAAAGGTAATCGTTATAACTTTGATACAGTTGTGTATTAGACCGTTGCCTAACGTACCCCATTTAGATCCGACTAAAACTGGACAAGCTGCATGCCTAGTGTGCTTATCACCTTCTCCGCTCGAATGCAAATTATACCAAAAAGCAGCAGCCCCCTTCTTGGGCCAAAGCGCAACGTCCAGATATGGAAAAATGGTTGCTCCGCCTTGAGGAACATCACTCATCTTGAAATAAATATTAACCGAATTTTAAAAAAATACTAATTATTATCGAAACCTGATTTACATAGAATAAAACTGTTGCTATTCTATTTCCGATTCCTAAATTTTTGAAGCCGTTTTTTCTCCTTTCTGAAACACATAACAAGTTGGTATTTATCATAATAAGAAACGGTTATAAATAAATCTATTTACTCTTGCAAAATCATAATGGGGATCGTTATAACCACCAATTCCATAATTAACGACTTGCAAATCTTCAGCGGTTTCCATCGTTAGACCAGTCATATCTTCAACTCTTTGTACTACATCTTTCACGTGTTTATGCTCTGTATTCGTCAGCCATGCAACTTTACCAATCCGATGTTGGATGGCTACCATTGTGTCGGTGTTAAGGTTTTGTACTGTGGCTCTTTGAAACTTGAATAAAACCGTGATCAGGGGTAAAATCATTATCGATATATTTAAATACTTACACGTGATTGGGCTAACGCTTTTATAGTAGCAATCTCATGATCTGCCATTACATCATGGAATATCAGTATTTGCGGATCCAAATACGCTTCCTCAACTTTAAACGGTGCAATCTTCAAAAACGGATTTCCGTTATGCACATATCTACATTTCAATTCGGCTAAAATTTCATCCGAAGGCCTAATTTCCCCTCTGCAAAGAGGTCCATATAGCAACCTAGCCTATCGGTTCCAAGATATATTTTTTCGTTAGATTAACATTTTAGGAAAAGCGAATACAAATTTTAATATGAAAGCCTAACTTACCTCAATATTATTTTGAATTGCCCCTATTGATTCGTCTTCTCCCTTACGCTGTACTGAATTAATTTTTGCAATTTCATCTTCATAATATACTTTACTTCTTAATGCTCTTTCGTGAGTTGGTATCAATTCTAATATCTTATTCGTTAGAGTTAATGCTAATCCAACATCGCCTACATTTTTTGAGTAAAATAATAAAATATAATCCGATAAATATAAAGATGACGTACCTAACTTAAAGGTCGAGAACGCTAAATACTCCAATATTTCACTACGCTCAACAGTTTGGTGTATTTCACGTTTAAGCCTTTTATCAGCTTCCATCATCCATAATTGAGTGTGGTAATGATCTGCGTTAGTATACGATTGTCTACCAAGCTCGAAACAATCCGCTGCTGTTAATTCTGTCGCGTATTTGACGCCGTTAATTTCACCGTTTGCAAGCGAGGATGCATCTAACCGATATATATCTTGAAGACGTGTTAAAGCCATTGCAGCACCGTTTAAATCTTCATTCGATGGAAATTTCAAACTGCTCTTGAGATTGTCGAATTCCGCAATAAATTCTACGACAAAATTAAATTTTCTTAAATTGAGGCGGATTTAAGTTCTGACAAATTCAAGATCGTATAAAAGGGGGTGGTTTGATAGTCACGTGTACTTTAAAGATTAATTTGTCTGTAATAACCATCATGGATAAGATTAAAGAAGAATCGATCGAAGACGAATTATTGTCGAATTTTATTCGAATCATACTACCACAAACCATCTACGGTATTATAAAGAGAGGGAACAAATGGGCAGTCGCTTGAAAGAGCAAAAGGAAGTGGATGCTAGAAAAATGAAGGAAAACAGAAAAAGAAAGCTTTGGAGATGAAGTCAAACTTAGAAAAGATCAACCTGTAGCCTGTTCGAGCAATATTTGAAGCATTCGTATGAAAACTACGCAATTATGGATGACGATTCTGATTTAATTGTTGGATGGGTCTGCTTGTGCAGAAAATAAGACTTATTTTTATTAAAACAACATTGACATACCTCCTGAAGGTAAATACAACCATGCCATCGAGGTTATACATATATTAATCAAAATACATATACAGTACGAGTCTGTAATCTGGAATAAATTCAGTAAAGCGGAAATATGCTCGGACACATCGATTAGTATTTTAAATTGCTTTTTTATCTGACAACATTTTATACAGCGTCTCCCAAATTTGAGATATGACGTCATCGATAATTTTTTAAATGGCAGCCCTAATTTTTTTAATAACTATTCTTAAAGGGTACCTATATCAAATTGCATATGCGTACCAAATTTCAAGTTTTTATTCCTTGTCATTAAAAAGGTATTTCACAATAACTAATTCGAAAAATGAAGAAATCTGATTCAACTTTATTTTTATGAAGTTTAAAAATGGCACGTCAAAAGGCTTTTGTTTATAATTTTTTCGTCAAACCAGGTTGACGTCTTATCACAATGTCAAAAACAAGGTAATAAAAATAAGTAAGAAACGAAGCTAATATTCGATCAAAATGCTGTATTTAACCGAAACCCACAAAATTGAAATTTTAATTATGATTGGCTAAAGAGATTGGACAAGAACACAAAATGAAGTTTATTCAGAGAGAAGCTTCGGGAAAACGAGTATTTAAGGAAAGCAAATAACAATCGCCAGAGTGCGCTCAATGAAGAAGTAAAACTTAAAGTACCTACTTTTTTTCTGTGCAAAAAAATCCGAATATCTCCACTAGGCGGATAGGTAGGGAACTCGAAATTAGCCAATCTTCGGTGTCAATAACTCTTAAAGCGGACACATTTTATCCCTATAAATTGACAATCCTCCAGAAAATCACCGAAGATGATCCGGATCGAAGACTTCAGTTTTCCGAACGAATTATGGAATGATGGATGTACTAGACAGAAATGTTGTAAACATTCTATTTTCTGACAAATCAACGTTTATGTTAAACGATGAGGTAAATCGTCAAAACTGTCGTTATTGGGCTGTGACAACAACCCAAGTTGGATAAAAGAAGGCCACACTCAACATCTAGAAAAAGTAAATGTTTGGGCTAGTCTATTCCCTGATCCGCTTGAAGCTGATATCCAGAATAGAAATATCTGGTAAACGTAGCTAATGTGCTTGAGTACCCAGAAAGATTTTGGTATCAACTTAAACCGGTTTATTTGACTATATATTAATAATTTGAATGTTGAATAGGCGTCCCATTTAAGTTAAACGAGTTGCTAAAATACGAATTGTTATGTTGGATGTCACAAAGTGAATACCAAAATACTCTACCTGTTTATTGTACTTAAATGTGAACTCTTCGAGTAATCCAGTTTTTATGTTTCTAACTTTTTCGTGACCCTCTACATTTTTGCAAAAATGAAATTATCCCGAAATTACAATATCCTTAGCTATCAAACTGGAGAAAATAAACAAGTATATAATGTTATTATTTAATAATTCAAGATCGTATAAAAGGATGTAGAAACTCCTCTTCCACCGCTCCCCCACCCCCCAAGGACCCCAAAAATCGACGCTGGTATATATTGATTGCTTAATTTCAATGTGTGGTGGGTGCTTAGTTGCGGTGACTGCATAAGCTGTATTACTTGTCTGGCTATCACGATGTAGTTTTGTCTGTGTAAATCGTGTTTAAATGGCTTTGCGACAGCATTATATCGCCTTTTATAATGCCGCGCTGTTAATCACTTTGCTTCCAAGTCGATCCGGATTTCAACTCTCCGAAAAAATTTCACCGTCTCTCCGGAGAATTGAAACCCGACTCCTATCGTCCCACCACAACGATAGTCAGCCATATACAGACTGGCCCATTAGTGCGTGGAAGGCCGATTAATGTTCTATAGCGCCGTACCAGACCGAACTTCTTTTTTTTTTAATGGAACGGTCAAACGTCAAATAGTCAACGCGATATTTCACACATACAAAATATTAGTCGAACATCCATTCAAAGGATATTAAAAAAGCGCAAATTCCATCCCTACTACATTCAATTATATCAAGAGTTGTTGGATGAAGATTTTCCCCGTAGGGTTGCGTTTTGCGAATGGGCTTAACAACAAATCCATGATCGGGTAAATTTTGATGAATGTCTTCTTTTTGGCGATGAAGCAACGTTTCACAGAAATGGAAGCGTGTGAATAAGCACAACTTCTATTATTATTCTACCGACAATTTTCCTATCATTCAAGAACACAGCCAAACTAGGTGGTCTTTAAACGTTTGGGGTGGCATAGTTGGAAATTGTATTATTGGACCACATTTCTTTGATGGACAAGTAAATGGCCAAGTTTATTTAGACTTTCTTCGAAACAGTTTACCACTGTATTTGGACACCTGTACCTTTGAACATACGTCAACGAATGTGGTTTTTGCATGATGGGGCTCCGGTACATAACACTGCAGTAATTAACAATCACCTCAATACTAAATTGCCCAACAGGTGGATTGGAAGATGAGAACCAGTGGCATGGCCAGCTCGATCCCCAGACTTGACAAAAATTTTTTCTTGTGGGCCTACGTAAAAGTACCAGTAACAACACGGGAAAATATGATGGAAAGAATAAGAAAAGCTTTTCGGATTATTGGTACAGAAATGTTAACAAATCGTTTGAAAATTTTATTTAGTATACTCTTTCTTTTATGTTATACTTCTTCTTTTATCTAACTTGTTAATTCAAACAATTTAAAAATAAATCAATTTTTCATATTAAATTAAAAATATCTTCTAAACCCGAAGAGTTAGATATAGGGAATAGTTCACAAAAATAAAAGAGCCGATAAATATCTATCGAACCATCATAAAAAATATATGGTGTTCCATTTAAATTTAATGAGAAAATTAAGGACCCGAGTTTTGACTCACCCTGTATAAATGATTTTTTTTAATTAAATTCTTGACCCAGCGGAAAGAGAAGACGTAGCCAAATCATGTAATGGTACGAAAAAATTTGTATATTTTGTTTCTTGCCGGAACTAACTCTCTTAATACACCTTAATTTAGACGTAAAAATGATCATAACTTTTTAAATACTCAGTATAGATTCGGGAAACCATATATAAAAAGGGTCGTAAAAATAAGCTGTCGGATTAATCAAGCTTCCACGCACTAATGGGCCACCTTGTATATAATAATAATAAAATATTCTACCTTCTGCAGTATTTTCAGTTATTAGATCCTGAACCACATCCCAATCAGTAGTAAGTCGCTTCACTAACAAATACGCGTTAATTGGATTTTGAAGGTATGTTTGGATGTCTTTAGAAGCTTTTTTGTATTGGTCCATATACGCCTCAACATACCTTAAAACGATTTGTGTTCAATTGAATGCAATTTTTAACGGAGAAAATAATACCTCTTAACTAATAGCATCTTTTGCTCCTGGGCGTAAATATAGTTTCCTAATTTTGTTATTACAGTTTGTTCTGTATGTAAGAGCCCTTCTAATTCTGCGACAGCCGTGTATAACTCGGAATAACTGCTTTGAGAGCATAAGAATACAAATAGAATTATTACTAAATTTTTGTTCATTATTCTTTAGCTGTAAAAAAATTTATTAATAATAAATAAATACGTATAATATTGGCACTTTTATATTACTAAAAATATTGGAAAAAGCTCGTAAAATGGTAATTAAAATAAATATAAACTTATTATAATGCTTACGTGAATGCGGTAACATTAATAAATCTCTTAGTTTAACACATTCAAATAGACTTATTACTGTTAATAATAACAATTTAACGAATCAACGTCGAACACAAAAAAGCCTATTAAAAATCTGCATAGCAATGGTACCAAGTTCTCTTAACGCCGTTGTATGAAACGTAAAATTAAATGATATGTAACGAGAAAAAAAGCTAATTTATAAGTGTAGTGGGCGTAGAATTGCATCGTATATAACTTATATATATTTCAAAAGCGTACGAAATTATAAATGAAAAATCATAATGTTATTAATCGCAAACTTAATTTTATTCATATACATACATACCTATGTAAGTACATAAAGTTGGCACAGCATGTGTTTGCTCAGTATTAGCGTGTGTGACCAAAAAATACGAGGAGTTTAGCAGAAGTTATAGTCGGTTGATTGTCAATCAGCTATCATTCTAAAGGCCGAACATTGCCGCGGATTGTAGGATTCTTTTATTATGTTAATAGTTCTGTAAATTTGAACTAACAATAAGTGACAGATCTCCTGAGCAGCTGTTTACTTCATTTGTACTTGTGCAGGAGCTTGGAAGTTGGCGATTGCTTCAAATTGTAAAATTTATTCGAAAATTGACAAAAATATTCAGTTCTACGTTAAACTATCGTATCACTATTTCAAACAAGGTGGTACAGATGCCGCTATACGCTGACGAATGAAGGACGATCTCCAAATCCGGTTAATCCGAGATTGTTAGCATCCATCACCGACTATACGGTGAGGAATTCTAAAACATCATTAGCCCTACTTTCTGTTGAATTCGGCGAGTCAAAAAGATGCCTACGACACATTATTAAAACGCGTTTTCGGTTCAAAAATATAAGTCAAGTAAAAGAAGGAAAGAGTTGATTTTAGGTGAGTATGGTGCCGAATGGGATAATTTATTGAATCAATCTACTGCAAACCACCACAGACCCTAAATTCAGCTTCCCAATGGCAGCTGTCCGCTCAGCCACCGCCAAAAGTCGAGCATATCAAACTGCATTCAAAAAGATCATCGCCATCATCAGGTTGGACGCTACTGAAAGACCCACCCTATTCGCTCGATTTGACACCCCCTAACTATACTGGCCAACAAATTTCAACTTTTGATTTTGCCATAAAATAATTTATACGAATTTCAATAGAAAACATATAAACATTTATTTTAGTAGATAAACTAAGCGACTATGAGCGCAGTCACTCGACGTGGACACGCTGTATAAGCTGTAGTTTTGACAGCTAAAACCTGTGTAACACCAGCAAATTGTCATAATTATGACAGTTTGACAGGTTTTAGCTGTCAAAACTACAGCTTATACAGCGTGTCCACGTCGAGTGACTGCGCTCATAGTCGCTTAGTTTACCTACTTATTTTAATAAAAGGTAGAAGGTAAGGTTAGCTGGATTTTTTTGTATTCATCAATGAAAAGGTTTTTTAGATTAGATCATAATTTCATGTAGGTATATTTCAAATTATTATAATTAAAAATGTGAAGTAATATTGCTCTGTCTCTTATAAACAACATCTACAGCATCTCTTCTCAACGTCCAACAGTAATCTTCTAACATAACATTTTCCATTCCCATGATGTCTTTGTGGAAGCGACAACTATCAAACTAAAGTTTGATAGTTGTCAGTTTTTTTGTTTCCCAAGAAATTCGTAAAAACTTCTACCATGGAGTGCCAAGCTGTTTTTCCTTCGCTGTTAATTTGGTTTCAAAGGTTTCATAATTTATTATTTCTCGTATCTAAGGTCCAAACAAAAATCCCTTCTTTCAGTTTTCCTTCTGTTATTTTTGGAAACTTTTTACGAAGGTATCTAAAACTTTCATCTTCGCAATCCACTGCCCTTACAAAGTTTTCCATGAGCCCAAGTTTCACATGGAGAAAGAAGCTGCTGTTGTACATTGTCTTTTCCTGGTATAAACTGTTTTCGTAGTGACCACTCTTGCTTATGGTAAAGTTTTTCCGTGTTATGACTGTCCCAAAGAGATAAGAAGCAACAGTATTTGGTGTAACCAGATTGCAATCTTTGTACTTTATCTTTTCTAATAAAATTTTCAGATTTTCGTAAGTTTCTTTCATAGAAACAATATGACCTATTGGAATAGCAAGATAATACTTTCCCTTATGCAACAAAACTGCTTTTAGGCTCGTTTTTGATAAGTCTATGAATAATATCCCAGAACTGGGATCATGATGTTTTCCAAAAGCTTCAGAAAGTTTGTAAACATTGCAGTAAACCAGATTACCGGCCATAGTATCAAAATCAACAACATTTTCATGTCTGCTGCGAAAAATACTTATTCTTGTGTCTTTTGCTAAGAGATTGAGGTCGAGGTTTCTGAGCTGAGTCAGTTTCCACATAATTAGATTTTCTTTTCTTACGGGTGTTAAGTCCTGCAGTTTTGTTAAGGCAAAAATAGCAATCTTCAAGATAATTGTTTTGTTCTTTCCATCGCGTAGGGATGACAAACGATAAATAATATCGTTGTCCACATAACTAATCTCGCAAATATCTGCTGCATGTAGTACAAATTACATGTGGAACCCACTGTTTGTCCTGATTTTTGACGGTCATATCTAAGTATAGTTCATATGCCCGGCAAATGTTCACTTTGACCTAATGGGGTAAATTTACCACATACGTAACAAAAGATATTTGGATTACTTCTACACGAACGGGGCATGACTGTGTCTTTAAAGAAGGAACTAAATTATCTCAATTTTTAATTTCGTTATTAAAAATTCTCACTCACGGCTTTATGATGTGCTAGCGCTATTTCAGTCAAAGATCTCTGATATAAAATGTATCTGCTTATTCCCTCCCTAAATCCTATCAACCAAGCAGATTAAAGCATAGCAATGCAAACTTGTACATTGTTGAGTGAACGAGTCAAGTCACAACTGCAACAAGTCGCGACCTAGCATTTTCTCTGTAACCAGAGCCACTTTACGAATCATTTTTACTTTATATGTATATGCTGTTCAATTTCATCAGTTACCGTTAAACGGTGTAAAACGGATCAAAATTCAAGGTATTTTATAAATATGTCAGCTTTCTTATAAAGGAAAAAAATATGTTAAAGCCTTACTCTTTAGCTCTACAAAAAGCATATTGTTAAAAATTTCGGCCGTCAATTACTGCTACTTTTTATTGTTGAATAGTGATCCGCTTCACCCCTCATATGGGGATGAAGTAGATCACTCCTTTAAATTCATGGTAAATCCACATTAGCATAACTATGAAGTGAAGTGGATCACAAATAAATAAATATTTCTTACCATACCGCTCCTCAGTTGTAAATTTTGTGTCCAATATTGTATTCAAACTTCAATTATTAAAAGAACACAGTGAAATTTAAAGACTTTATTTCAACCTTGAACATTTTCCATGGCTATTTACGTGATATAAAAAATCTAAATCTAATAAATTAGAGAAAAGGAAAAAGTAACAAAACTCATACATTTTCCCTCTTTGGATATAAAAATAGGAACAATTCTAAAAAACGAGCCTATTCTAAACATGTTGAAAAAAACTTGTTTTGTTGACGAAAATTCCTCATCTGGGTCACCACATTTGGCAACAATTTTGGCTGCGCAAAAACTTGTCCCTCTTGTTTGTACTAAATTTCACAATAAAAAAATCATCAAGTTCAATTCCATTATCCACACTTTAATGGTTCTCCGAATGAGACGAACACGGTACTGCTTCCTGCTCTAATATTTAAGCAGCATCATCAAAAACCAAATCTTGATGGTTCTTGTCACGTTCCATATCATCATCTATAAGGGTTGGTATAAGATTAAACGCCGAAAGACTTTTTCCTGCTATTACATGCATTCATTTTCTTTCCACGTTTTGGAGCTTCTCTACTCTCAATTCTCATTTAATTGAGGTGGTTGAGAACTGTACTGCACCATCCTTCCTCTTGGTGCTTGCATTCTTGATCTGGATTTATTATAATAGATGCTTAATTTTTTTCACATTGTTGACTAATAGTGACCGTCAAGTGACTATTCAAATTGTCGCCAATCATTACATTCGGACCATCCAAATTTCGCAAATATGGTCCTCAAAAGCTTCACAGTCGAACCATCCATTAGTTGATCGATTGTATCTTGACCCTGGGTATAAAAGCTTGGCTTTGTAAACCACGTAAGGTGGAAGTAGAGTGCCATCACCAGCTTTTGCAAACATAACACTGGTACTAGATTTTGTTGTGTTGATAATTCGATGAGCATGTTTTACTTCTCGTTTAACCACAACTTTGGCGGCACCCGCATCATCGGAGAAGTTTGTCCAGTCATAATTAATTATGTTCTCTCTCTAACCTCAAAGGTATTGTAATAGTCAATTGCACATACTACAGGGTGGGCCATAAGTCACGATGGGGTTTAAACTAATCATAACGCACTTTTTTGTTAATTAGTTTTATTAATTTTTTGGTACAATAAAGTTAAAGAATTGGAGATATGTTTCCATTATGTATGAAAGGTGATGTCCTTCAGATGACGTCCATTGTTAGCTTCGCAGAGGTGAGCCCTTTCTACGGCGTGCTCCAGGACTTTTGTTAGTGTTGCAGGTTGCAGGCCTCTAATTTTAGCTCTGATATTCTCCTTCCGGGCCTGGATATTCCGCGGTTTATTCACATACACTCTCTCCTTCAAAAAACCCCACAAAAAGAAGTCCGGAGCCGTTAAGTCCGGGGACCGTGGAGGCCAGTTGATGTCAGATCTCCTCGAAATTATTCGTGCCCCGAAAAGTTCCCTTAAAAGCTGCATTGTGGCTTCAGCAGTATGGCAAGTGGCTCCGTCATGCTGAAACCACATATCAGGTCTATTTTCGGCAGGTTTCAAGCATGTTCCGATATCGTTGTCCATCGACTGTAATCGCATCACCATGTGCATTTTCGAAGAAAACCGGACCAATGATTCCCTCTGAGGTGACGCCACACCAAACCGTGCATTTTTCAGAGTAAAAATTAATACAAAAACAGTTATTAACTATTCAAACCCCATCGTGACTTATGGCCCACCCTGTACAACTGAAGATAAACGACAACATTGTTACAAAAAGCCCTGATCCACTTCACAGTGCATTTTAAACTTTTTACCAAAAAAAAAAAAAATTAAATCTAGACAAACGAGCCACGGTATCAAAACAAATTAAGCTCAGACCTGTTCTGGGAAGACTATTTTATGCATCTGTCACTACCACAGAACTACAAATTAAGGGATCATCCTCGTGGAATAGTTTGTTTTTAAATTTTTGAAAATATACGTATTTTATGTAACATAAATAATATTGTTTCAGACAGACCTACCTAACCGACATTTGTCACACAACGGATTCACCATACCTCGTTTGACGGTACTAGCTTAGGGTAAACACCACATAGACGTTTCAGTTAAATGGAACCAGTTATTTGTACCAACTGGGTGGTTTGCTTATTCAAACAATAGATGGAGCCATTCAAGTTTTAATTGGGATCACTTAAGGGACTATCTTTACTCATAATACCAAATCATGAAATAATAAATATAATAATATTTTTCTGCAATTACTTGACAAAGAATGCTTTTTTGCTTATCATTGGCAACGAAAAGTTGATGTTTAGGTACCGAAGACCGTCACATGACCGCCACTGACTGACAGTAAGTCCGAAAATTGCGTGTTGTCAATAGCAACCAGTATGTAACATTCAAATTGACATATCGCAAAGCACAATAATTTCTCGCAATTTGCGCGTTAACTTAAAATATATTTGAAGAAAATTATAGAAAATAGTGATAGTGATATTCTGAGTATACTTCCTGAGATCAGAAGTGCTGCAAGAGCCGTAAGTTTGAATTTTTTGTCACAAAAATTAAAGACAATGAGAAGCGACCACTTCATAGAATGGTGTAATGCGAAGAAAATATGTAAATGTTTGAAACCGTATTTGTTGCCTATTTTCCCGAGAAAGCCGAGGCATTAAAATCGTCACTTTCAGGTTCCAGGTTACAAATAATGCCGATAAGTGAATTATTGTATTCTATTCTATTGACCATTTGTTATAAATATTTTACAATAAAGTTTGTGATTTAAACAGTTTCGCTTTATTAAGTGATTCTAGAAAAAATGTTGTATGTATTACAGGCAAAAAGGGACATTATTGCTCTCGCGCAATAATGTGTCACTTTTCGCTAAATACACAAATAACTATTAAAAATCATTCACAAGTTATTACTGACGTCCGTTTGAATTTACCGCTAAATTAAATTACTTCTTTCCTTCAAACACCAGAGGCGCTCCAGTATTCGGTTTAAACCTAATGCATGGGCGTCGGGTATCTATAGATGTTAGTGATCTGTGGTAAACACCTTGTTGGCCAGTGTTATCACTTGTTTCGAAATTTCAAAAATGTTAAAATGCAAATTTATAAACGCTGACGACGTTGAAGCTTAAGTTTATATTGTATTTATATTAAAAATTTTTCGACAAAGTAAGACTGTTGATCCTCGCACACGGACTTGCCATTCAACCTGTATATTATTGCATCGCTGATTTTCTATTCATCACATCCTCCACTGTAAAACAGTATTTACCTCTTTTCTAGCTTGAGTAGATATTGCAGTGCTGTTACCTGCTTTCACAGCCATCTTATCAGCAATTCATAAAATAATCAAACTTACCTCTAAAAGTAATGCCTATTGAATTATTATGTTTGTACAGATTTACTTCATAAAAGGGGTTAAAATAAAAATATAAATCGTAGAAAAACAGATGCTATCACTTTATTAATTTCACTTAATTCGTCTCCACCGATTAGATACACACTAATGCTGTTTGTCGCCCACACAAGTTAAGTGTTATCGGCCCATTTTTTTTTTGTTTATATTTATATTAAATATAACTCATACGTGATTATATATATATATACATAATATTTTGATATGTTAATTAACCTAGCACAATAAAATTTACACAATTCGATTTATAAAAGTTTTCTTTTTTAATATAAAACTCTATTTTATTTATACAACTGGGAAGGGCAGTCTTGGTTGTGAACGTTGACGAGATGAAGATTTATTTAAGATTATGCCGTATATTCTGGGGGTGGTCTCTCTAAACCGCACGGCCTTCTAAATTGTTGTCCGTCCTCGTGAATCCATTTATTTGATACTGGAAAAAAATTATCGTTATAACATTGATACAGTTGTGTATTAGATCGTTGCCTAACGTACCCCATTTAGATCCGGCTAAAACTGGACAAGCTGCATGCCTAGTGTGCTTATCTCCGTCTCCACTCGAATGTAAATTGTACCAAAAAGCAGCAGCCCCCTTCTTGGGCCAAAGTGCAATGTCCAAATATGGAAAAACGGTTGCTCCGCCTTGAGCAACATCACTCATCTTGAAATGAATATTAACCAAAATTAAAATTGAATAATAAGTATGCATCGAAACCTGACTTACATAGAATAAAACTGTAGCTATTCTATTTCCGGTTCCTAAACTTTTAAAAGCGTTCGCTTCTTCTTTCTGAAACAATTAATAAATTGGTTATAATTATAATTAGAAACGAATATAAATAAATATATTTACTCTTGCAAAATCATAATGGGGTTCGTAATGACCACCGATTCCATAATTAACGACCTGCAATTCTTCAGCTGTTTCCATCGTTAGACCGGTCATATCTTCAACTCTTTGTACTACATCGGCTACGTGTTTGTGCTCTATTTCCTTCAGCCATGCTGATTTACTAATACGATATTGAGCGGTTTCCAATGCACCGGTCATAAAGTTTTGCACTGTGGCTCTTTGAAACTTGAATAAAATGGTGATTAGCAGTTAAATCTAATTTATATATTTAAATACTTACACGTGGTTGGGCTAACGCTTTTATTGTAGCAATCTCATCATCTGCCATTACATCATGGAATATCAGTATATGCGGATTTAAATACGCTTCCTCGACTTTAAACGGTGCAATCATCAAAAACGGATTTCCGTTATTCACATATCTACATTTTAATTTGGCTGCAATTGTATCCGAAGGGCTAATTTCCCCTCTGCAAAGCGCTTCGTACGACATCCTGGCCTGTCGGTTCCAAGATATATTTTTCGCTAGATTTACATGTTAGGAAAAGCTAATATAGTCTTAATATGAAAGCGTAAATTACCTCAGTTTTATTCTGTATTATAAGTATAGATTCATCTTCTCCCTTACGCTGTACTGAATTGGTTTTTGCAATTTCATCTTCGTAATATACTTTATTCCCTCTCGCTCTTTCGTGAGTTGGTATCAATTCTAATAATTTATTCGTTAGATCTAATGCTAATCCAACATCGCCTAAAATTTTTAAGTAAAAAAAATAAATATAATCCGATAAATTTAAAGATGATGTACCTAATTTAAAAGTCGAGAACGCTAAATATTCCAATATTTCACTACGCTCAACGCTTTGGTTAACTTCACGTTTCAGCCTTTCATCAGCTTCCATCATCCATAATTGAGTGTGGTAATGATCATTGTTAGTATATGATTGTCTACCAAGTTCGAAACAATCCGCTGCTGTTAATTCTGTCGCGTATTTGACGCCGTTAATTTCACCTTTTGCCAGCGAGGATGTATCCAATTGATATGTGTCTTGAAGTCGCGTTAAAGCCACCGCAGCACCGTTTAAATCTTCATCTGATGGAAATTTCAAACTGCTCTTGAGTTCGTCGAAATCCGCAATAAATTCTGCGGCAAAATTTAAATTCTGATAAATTCAAGATCGTATAAAAGGATGTAGAAATTATTTGATATTAATAAATCTACAATAGAAGCGGAAGTTTATATTAGTTGGTTTCCTTTCTTTCCTAGCATAATATCGCGTACAAACTAGAACTTGTAGATAAGTACAGTAAAGAAATGTAATATGTACTTGGTTTAGATATGATAATATAATTCTCGTACATTGTAATATATCTACGAGGGCAACTAGAGAAAGATTTATGAACTTATGAAAGAATGATTAGGGGTTTAGGAGACGATCGCGCGACATTTGAATTAATCGAGGATGATCCAATAAGTGGCAATAACCCAAAAACGGCAACAAATACGGAAATATGTAACTCAAAAAGTTGAAACTACGAGGCATTTGTCTAAACAAAAAACTATCTGACCTTAATTTTTTCCGGGCGAAGTACTGATTCTAAAGCAGCGCCACAGTGCACGGTGGAATAATGCGAATGCTTGAATTTTTTCACCGCGTTCGTCCCACTTTGTGCAAAGCCTAGAGAAAGTTGGCTGGTGGTCGTCAACATTTGAATTTAAGGTGCTGTTCGTAGAGTTTGTCGGATTTAGATCTTAATTTTTTCTCGAACGAATTGACCCAAGATACTGCATCAAATTCTATTAAAAGCTTTAATTGTGATTCTCAAAGCCAAATAATTCGTAAGATTCAGCAGGTGTTTGGAGAAGATGCGATGGGTGTAACACAAATTAAGGAGTGCTTCAACCGATTCAAAGATGGCCGCACATCAGCGGAGAGTGAGCAGCGTTGTGGAAGGTCCCAAACTGGTCGGAGTGCAGCTAATCTTGAGAGGGTGCAAAATTTGGCGATGGCAGATCGCCATTTGACAATACGGGAGATTGCAGAAGAGGTTAGAGTGAGTTAAGATCCTGCACATCCAATTTTGCGTGAAGATTTGAACATGAACCGAGTGACTGCGAAATTCGTACCCAAGTTGTCGCCGGAACAAAAAGGCCTCCGTTTTGACGTTGCACAGGACCTTCTGGACACCGCCACCACTGATCCTGGGTTTCTGAACACCGCGATAACTGGAGATGAATCATGGGTACGACCCAAAAACAAAAAGACAGTCGTGTCCAAGGCCGAAGAAAGCGCGGCAGGTGCGAAGCAAAATCAAGATGATGCTGACTGTTTTTTTTTGATGTCCGTGGAATTGTGCATCACGAATACGCACTGGAAGGACAAACAGTGACAAAGGAGTACTATCAAGATGTTCTCCGGCGACTCCGTGACGCAGTTCGGTGCAAAAGACCAAATATGTCGACGGCGAACAGCTGCACTTGCATCATGACAACGCCCCTGCTCATTCATCCCAATTGATCCACACTTTCTTAGCCAAACATGTAATTACAACCGTTCGCCAACCTACCTACTCTCCAAACCTAGCTCCTTGCGACTTCTGGTTGTTTCCAAAATTGAAGACGCCACTGAAAGGATCCCGTTTTGAGAGTAGAGAAGAGATAATGTGGAACGCGACGACGGAGCTGAACACCATTCCAAAAAAAAAGACTTCCAGAGGTGTTTTCGGCAGTGGAAGGCTCGGTGGGCTAAGTGTGTTCAAGCATAAGGGGCCTACTTTGAAGGGCATTAGGGTCCCAACTCCGTCAGGTATTCGAAATATTTTTTCTGGCCAAAGATCGGATACTTTTTAGACAGGCCTCGTATAATTCTCTGTAAACATTAGGAATATCTGAACCTAGCGGAATAAACAATTTAAACATAAGTGACCATTGTTAACACACGAGCAAAAATTGCGTAGGTTGGAAATATCGCAAAGCTGTTTGACAGCTTTAGAGAAGAATTCTGACTTGTTGGTACAAATTGTGACAGGAGACGAGACTTGGGCGTACCACTGGGACGCAGAAACAAAATTAGAAACAATGCAATCGGTCTCCACCGCCAAAAAAAGCAACGACTCAACTATCTGCTGGAAAATTGATATCAATAGTTTTCTAGAACAAACACTTTAAAGAATCGAACTTGCCAAAAGCAATTAATCAGAAACGTCTGGATTTCTGTAATTGAGAAGTGTTTCTGATGCAGGATAATGAGAGAATTAAACCAATTATACAGGAATGTAGCTTCGTAGAAACAGACCGTCCTCGTTATTATCCCGACCTGTCCTCATTTGACTTTGACCTTTTCAGTTTATTAAAAAAAACATATTTGAAGACAAAATATAAGAAGTAGAAACCGGAGGATTACTAGCGAGATTAAGAAATCCAGCTAATAAAGTGAGCCGACTGCTTAGCGAGAACGTGACCTTACGAACTGCAACCACACTATATTATTTTAATGACGCCCGCGCCTTAAAAGATGTGTCCTGGACTTTGGGATTAAACACTTTCTTAAAGCAGATATTGACTTCTATCTTCGTGTTTGGAACTGGCGTTTTCTAATTTATCTTCTTCCTCCTTCTTTTGTGTTCGTTTTTCTTCACGCTCAACTTCCACAGCTCACCTTTCTCAAGTATGTCAGCTAACATTCAGAACGTTTGTTAAGGTGATCACTGTTGATGCAATTTTGAAACACAAAACTCATCATTTCTATAAACATTATTGAGTTGAAAATCTCGAGATAAGCTTGTCCAAAGAGAGCTGCAGTATGAAAAATTGTTAAATTTTCTTTTGGATCTAGTCAGATGCAATAGAATTGTAGTGATCCGAAGACGGTTCGATCCAGAGGCTGCAGCTTATATGAAGTGTGTGGTGGCAGTGTTAATAACACTAGATGATTGTTCAATGTTTAATATTGAGATGGCTATCATGATTTACAAGGATTTTCTGAAACTGTTTCAGATATTTTATAAAGTTTCATTCCCAGTCATTCTTCCCAGATGCTCTGTCTCTGTATGCTTATTAAATGCTGAAAGAACTGATGTAGAAGACTGAAAGTAGCCAGATGAATTGTGCAATAAGGATTACAAGGATAACAAGTGGAAAAAATGAATGATAATAATAAAATATCATACCTTCTCCAGTATTTCTAGTTATGAGATTCTGAACTAATTTCCAATCCGTAGTTAGCCGCTTCACCAACAAATACGCGTTAATTGGATTTTCAACGTATGCTTGGACGTCCTCGGAAGCTTTCTCGTATTGCTCCATGTATGCCTCAACATACCTTAAAAAGATTTTGCGTCAATTCGTTGCTATTTTTTAATGGAGAAAATAATACTTCCTAAGTAATAGCATCTTTTGTTCTTGAGCGGAAATATAGTTTTCTATTGTTGTTATTAGAGCATGTTCTGTATGTAGGAGCCCTTCTAATTCGGCGAGAGCCGTGTATAACTCGGAATAACTGTTTTTGGTGCATAACAATACGAGTAGAATTATTGCTAAATTTTTGGTCATGTTTCCTTATCTGCAAAAAAAAAATTGATTAATTCCCATGTTTATATTGCCAACAATATTGTGCAAGTAACAAAAATTATAACAATAATTGAAACATATTTTAACGCTAACATAATAATCGTTACATAAACGTTACGTAAACGTTGTAATATGAATAAATCTTTCAGTTTATTACACCCAAAATTGACTTACTTGTGTTAATTATAACAATATGGCGAATCAATATGGAATACAAAAGCACACTAATAATGTGCATATATATATATATTATAACCAAAATAAAAATCGCCAAAACAATGGTACACTGTTCTCTTACGCAGTTATATGGAACATAAAATTAATTGTTACGCAACGAACAAAAGTTAATTTATAAGTGTGGTGGGCGTAAGATCGTATAGTATATAAGTTTTGTATCCGAAGAAAATTAAAACCAAAAAAATTTTACAACATCGTGGGCAGTACATTTCGATGCATTTATAAAATAACCGTAATAGCTGTTTAATTATAAAGCATCATGATATGCGTCAGAGCTATCAAGATCTAAATATAACTGATAAATTGTAAGAAACACTAACTGTCAGCATATTTCTGACGATTCTTAAATAATAAATTATTCTTCTCGTCGTAACAGTTTACTAAAATATTTTTGACAGCTGTCAAATTATTTATAGAAACACTTAGTATTAACTCATTTTGATAGTTGATCTTCCAATTTCCAAAAACATATATTTGTAACGGTTTTATTAAAGACTCATATTTATAGTTCGTTTACTGACGATTCTGCCGATATAAATAATAAATAAATATGCCATTTTGACGTAAATGTCATTACACATGTGTCAAAATCGCGTGCTCAAGCATCAAGTCAACCTCGAATATAAACTATAAATATGACCCCAAATGTTACTATCATAATTTGATAACTGTCAAACGATAAAAAAAAAAGTTAGGTCCGATTGTACAAACCTAAGTTCAAGTGGAGATCAACTAAACGGAAGTTCAATTGAACTTGAGTTTAAACTTTTTGATCTGTTGTACAAATGCTGTTTAGATTGAGTTTAGTTAAGATGATCATGTACTTTATCGTAGAAAATACAAAAATTGCTGAACAACATGGCATCACAAGTCGGGTTTCCCAGTGGGTTGAAGCCAAAAGTTAATTAGAGATTTCAAAAAATAAATTTGTGAAAAAAGAACATGAGCTCAAGTTACAGTTTATGAGACAAAAGCTTGAACTGGAACCTGAGCTTATGAAGAAAAAACAGCACATGAAATGAAGTTAATGAAGAAGAGAGAATAAAACGAACTAAATTTTTAGAAAATCGAAATCTTCGTATAAAAGCCAAATAATTCCATTTTTCAAGTTGGTTTTCACGGGAACGAAATACTTTGCGAACTCTCTGTCGATTTATAAGATCTACCAGTTCTAACATCTCTTCATCATCTAAATCCATAAATCTTTACATATTTTGAACAACAATATTAATAAATTATCATCGACCGCATCGTATCACAACACAAAAGTGAGGTTATGTGTACTTGAACTCAAGCTTAAGCCGTCAAATTTGGTGGTTCAAGTTAAACCAGAGTACAACTCAAGTAAAACTTGAACTTGGGTTTTTCTTCGGTTTAAGCTGAACTCGGGCTTAAACTCGCAATGTACAATCGGCCTTAAACCTCGTAATATATCTGTCAGTTGCCAAATTAACAAGTATTTGTTGCGGTTTTAACATGACATGTGTGACTGTCATATTACATATTAGTTGATAACTAAATTTGATCGGTGGGAACTCAGTTATCTTCTTCAATTTTGACAGTCGTACCGATCAAAATACTTCTGACAACTGTCAAAATATTAAAAAAATCCGTTATTTTTCAGTTTGAATGTTGATATTAAATCTTTGAACTATGTCAAACAGTATAATTTATTCGTATAGTTTAGTTAGAGAGACAAACAGTAAAATCTCTGCCCTAATATTGCTGGCAGTTCAAATTATAAAAATAGAATTGTCAAGTTGACAGTTGTAACTGCAAAAATTAAAAAACAAAATACAGTAGAACCTGGATTATCCGTGTGCGGATTAACCGTGTTAGCAAACAGCTTTGATTATCCGGGTTTCAATTATCCGTGCAGAATGCGAATTAGTACAAACGGTGCACGTCAATTCGCCGTACCATCATCGTATACATCGTACAACTTATACTGCTTTCCACGTTAACGTCTTGAATCGTTTTGCAATACCTCCTACAATTTTAACTTTTTCTAAATAATATTCATCAAAAACTTCTGTAGTTCTCTATCTTCAAATTTGTCGCTGGAAGCTTTTCGAAATCTAAACTTTCTTCGATTCAATTGTCAATGAAAGTTGAAGAAGCATTCCGATCGACTCGTATTAATTTACGTAAGTAGTCATAATAATTTATAAACCAACTTTTTTGACTAAAATAAGTAGGTGCGGATTAACCGTGCTTTTCGATTTTCCGGGCTTGGTTCAGTCCCGACCAGCACGGATAATCGAGGTTCTACTGTAGTTCTTTTTTTCATTTCGACAGTTTATCAAAATTTTCTTTTAAATTAATATATCTCATAACTGTCAAATTATAAAAACGGTTTTATTTTGACAGTTTTTAACGTTTAAGATATTTCCGGTAGCTGGCACACGGTAAAAAAAACTCTTACTTTTTTCCATGTTGACAGTTAAACTACCATTCTGATAGTTACACCTGTCAAATCTGAAACAACAAACAAATCTGTTTTTATAATTTGACAGGTATAACTAGCAAGCTAGCAAGTTCTGAACTGCCAAATTATCATTATAATTTTTTTACAAGTTTGACATGTTTACGCGTTATAATGTTAGCAACAGGGCATACGGTTGATTGATCCGGATTTGATTATTGAAACCGAAAAATTGCGTAAAATGGCTGTCAAATTGTTGTGTCAGCTGTCAAAAAGTATGTAACTGATATAGTTTTTCCTTGACCTTGACATTGTTTACGTTGTTCTTGTCTTCAAATAATCAAATATATTCGGAGAGTAATGACTTATTACTTCAAGTTAAATAAAGATTATAACGATTAAAGCTATCACGAAAAAATAACAAGGAAATACCTTTTGTAATCGTAAGCTGTCACGATTTGCACTCTTACTTAAAGATCGCCATTTCTTGCAGAATATAAATCGTGTAGGTATTTTTTCTTTTTCCTCATAACATATCTCACATATTACCAAGAGGAGATGCAACATCCACATTGATGTAAGTATGTTTGTTAGCGAGTTATGCGAGTAAAGTGTACGTGACCTAAAATGTACTTTGAATACATAAGACAATGTATGTGCTTAGACATAAAGTTGAAATGAAATCGACAGATCTGCCATGTGGTGATAACTTAGACACGGATTACGTAACACATCATCTGTACATCTTGTTCGAGCAATAAAATCTTCTCATGGTTAATGGGTTAAACAGAGGCTCTGTATAAGAAGTTCTGCCGAGGACTTTCTTCGAGTTTTGCTTTAATTTAAGTAGTAAAGAGTAAAGAGATGGAATGCAAACTATTAAATAAATGAAAACCATTTATAATATAATCTACGACACGCAGAAGCATTTAATGACTACATCAAGAGGTCGCAAACAGTGAAAGTTGCATCTGAACGCATCTTGAGTGTAATCTTTTTTTAATTCAATCTAATTACTCACGATTGTTGAAGATATACAATAGCTTACGCAAGATGTACGTACTGCGCTTATGGTGCACGAATCTTTGTATATCTGTTACAATGTCACAAATGGGATATTTAATACCTTCATAAGCATTTATAAATATGTCCTCTGGTAGGTACCTTGTTAAAGTTTTTAAAGAAAGCGTTGAATTGGTGAAATTACAACAATTCTCTTACACATACAAATTGTTATTGAATCTATTTAAAAAGTACAGCAATAACAGTCTTTTATGTTGCAGTCATTTACCCCAAGTCCGTACAAATCACCGTTAAAACAATTTACATATTCTATTGATGTTGGTTTCAGAATTATTTCAAAGCAATGCCAAAATATATTATACAATATTTTAGTTTGCATTGTGATTATCGCTTATTAACTAGTGAGTCTGAGTGCAATGCACTGTGTTACTATTATAAGAAGTTGTTTAAAAATGAGGTATCGCAAATAATTTTAATTTTGATATAATAAAGACTAAATTCGTATTCGCCCCAAAAAATTAAAATTGTTTATTCAGAAAAAGAAGATTTTATAACAGAAAAATTCTTTTTCTCAACATAAATATATAAGAAGAAATGTTTGCTGTGTAAAGGGATGATTGTCGTTCAAAGTCAACTATTTTCGAATGGTCAAAATTGTTCAAACATGGCCGAGAATCATTGGAGATGATTCCTCCTGTGATCACCTCCGATATTATTCAAAAAACTAAGTGTGTAGTCCTACATGATGCAAGATTAAAGAAGCGACAATGGGTAATAGGAATATTTTTCAAATTATATATAATCATATTGATGAATAAAAAAAATATTTTTAGTATTCATTGAGATATAAATGTTTAGAGTTTCGTTTATCAACGCCTTCATGAAAATGCGGCCAACTATTGAAATACAAAGATTTGGCTTAATTGCAATTTCTTTTTTAGTTATTGGCTACCATGACAATCGATGATGACAATCATGACATTATTTATCTAATTTTCGACCAGTTCTGAAGTATGTAACTTTCGATTACAAACTTTTGGGTTGTAATTCAAACATGTTGAATAATTCATCAAATCTAAGCTTCTCTAGTTTAGGTTTGTCACAGACAGTTTTCACAATTCGAAGTACAATGCGAGCATTCTCAAGTGAAGTGTAGGTATAGTGGTAGCATAAAAATCCCTGGTTCAATTGATTTTTACATTCTACAGTTAGCTACACTGAACAAATATGCGCTTTCTGTCATTTGGTTGTTTTCGTTTGCTGTCATTTTGTAGACTATTGACGTAGTATACATAACCTTTATAGAATCTGTCAAAACAATTTATATGCAAGTTATGTAGTTCGCGCTATGATTGCTGCCAATTACTCAGTATTCCCAACTGAACATTTTAGATGATTCACGCTTCATTTGACTTTGTTCACCCTGTACAACTTAAAAACTATCGCAGTGTCGTCAATCTTGATAAAAAATACTTTAAAACTTTATGTTGACATGCCTGATTTTAAATTCAAAAGGATAAACATTATAAACTTAAATATTTAAAATCTTTCTTGACATCGCTCAATTTTATTAGTCTGTTATGAGTTAGAAATGTCAGTCACGCTAACACAGTGATATTGGAGAATTAGAAACGTCAAGAACGTTTTGTTGATGTTTTTTTGCAAACGTTTGTATTCTTACTAGAGCAATAACACTGGATCTTAACGAGATTCATTGAAACTATTGATGATGTCCAACGAATCCATGTTATATAGTAATATTGTTGTAATGCTAGTAATACATATATTGACATGACATTGCTATGTAGTAAAGTGACGTATCTATGTGGTAAAGTGCCACTTTAATAAACGATTTTGATTGTAGTAAAAGTAGCACATTACTTGTCAAAATGCGAAAAAAAGTCATTAATATTGGTTGCGTTCAGCGGACGCAGCTGATAGATATCAGCATTAAAGTATTATGATTGTCTAATAGAACTTATACCTTATTTCAAAAAAGAGAGACAAAATTCTGAACAGACCTCCACCTAAATTACAATATATAATTTGCAAAATAAATTTTAGGTGACGTTCTCTGATAAGTAAGGTAAAAGAAGAACTAATCTACATCGGAAAAAAAAAACAGTGTCAGAATGTTTGACAATGAACAGAAATAAAAGAACGTTGCCTAATGTGATTTTGCCCTACTTTCGAACCACTAAGTAACAAGTGTCATTTGGGTCTGTTAGAATGTTGTCTCTCTGGAACCCAACTATTTTCTAACCTGTCTTTTAATTTTGAATTTCTGTTCGATTTTCAACAAGAGAATGGTAGTTGTGATAAAAATCATGCGGTATGGATGGCCTCCTGCTGAAACTAAGCATATCTGCTTTGAACAAGACAGTTGTCTAATAACTCAGCAGCTGTGTCCGCTGAACGCAATCATTGATAACCAAAAAATTTTCAGGGTTGCCAAACTAAATATTAACTTCAAACATTTATTTGTCATTTGACAGCTAGCAGTATATCTAACTTGCTACACTGTATCAACTGTTAATAATAAAATATTCTCATTGTTTTAGACTAGTGATGTAAAAATGGCGCATTTATTTGCCTCAAATAATGTCGATAATTTCTTACAACAATTAGCGTTTACTAAGGAGGTCTTAATTTAAATCAATTTGAGATCATTTTATGCTCATATTTTTTTCTTATTTGTAGTGTTAACATCTGGTTTGTTGGTTCTAACAACTTCTGATTATTAAGTCTGTCCCAATAAATAGACTGCTAAGCACCGTCATTTCTTCGCAACGTTTGGGACTTTAGAATTGGTCTAATAATAATATTTGCGAGGAAAACAGAAAGAAGTAATCTTTCATCTTCCACTAAACAAGCTCTTAAGAGAAAAAAAAAGCTCTTTCTAAAGCAGCAAGTTCTCAGAGGCACTAATCAGATTAGCTTGCGGAATCAAGATCATGACGAATTGCTTTCAAATATATCACCATCATTATAATTTCACGTCGTT
>CM043020.1:3004164-3176944 GCA_023690525.1 Holotrichia oblita | reverse complement strand
CTGAACGTTTGACTACCTTTCAAAGTTTGTGCAAAATGCCTTGAACTTTGAAAATTCTGTTGTGTAACTCAAAAGTGAATAAAAATTAACTGGTAGGTGAAAATTTTTGGATTTCTGTTTTACAGTGTACCAGCTTCAAAACTACCTTTCAAAGTTTGTGCAAAATGGAAAAAAATTCTGTTGTGTAACTTCAAAAGGTAAAAATTAACTGGTAGGTGGTCAAACGATGATTTTGGATTTTTCGTGATTTACAGACCTGTACCAGCAAGTTGTACCATTCTGAACGTTTGACTACCTTTCAAAGTTTGTGCAAAATGCCTCGAAACTTTGAAAATTCTGTTGTGTAACTTCAAAAGTGGATAAAAATTAACTGGTAGGTGGTCAAACGATGATTTTGGATTTCTTGTGATTTACAGACCTGTACCAGCAAGTTGTACCATTCTGAACGTTTGACTACCTTTCAAAGTTTGTGCAAAATGCCTCGAAACTTTGAAAATTCTGTTGTATAACTTCAAAAGTGGATAAAAATTAACTGGTAGGTGGTCAAACGATGATTTTGGATTTCTTGTGTTTTACAGACCTGTACCAGCAAGTTGTACCATTCTGAACGTTTGACTACCTTTCAAAGTTTGTGCAAAATGCCTCGAAACTTTGAAAATTCTGTTGTATAACTTCAAAAGTGGATAAAAATTAACTGGTAGGTGGTCAAACGATGATTTTGGATTTCTTGTGATTTACAGACCTGTACCAGCAAGTTGTACCATTCTGAACGTTTGACTACCTTTCAAAGTTTGTGCAAAATGCCTCAAAACTTTGAAAATTCTGTTGTGTAACTTCAAAAGTGGATAAAAATTAATTGGTAGGTAGTCAAACGATGATTTTGGATTTTTCTTGATTTACAGACCTGTACGAGCAAGCTGTACCATTCTGAACGTTTGACTACCTTTCAAAGTTTGTGCAAAATGCCTCGTTTGAAAATTATGTTGTGTAACTTCAAAAGCAAGTTGTACGATGATTTTGGATTTTTCATTCTGAACGTTTGACTACCTTTCAAAGTTTGTGCAAAATGCCTCGGACTTTGAAAATTCTGTTGTGTAACTTCAAAAGTGAATAAAAATTAATTGGTCGGTAGTCAAACGATAATTTCGGATTTCTCGTGATCTACAAACTTGTAGTAGCAGGTTCTACCATGTTTAACGTTGAAGTGCCTCTCAAAATTTGTGAAAAATGCCACCAATTTTGAAAATTCTGATGTGAGACTTCGAAAGTGGATACAAATCAACTGGTAAACGATGAATTTTGATTTTTTGTGATCTAAAAGCCTGTAACAGCAGGTTGTATCATGCTTAACGTTTAAGTACCTCTCAAAGTTTGTGAAAAATGCCACGAACTTTGAAAATTCTGTTGTGTAACCAAAAGTGGATAAAAATCTTTGAGTCAAACGATTTTTGGATTTCTGTTAAATGTAAGCAGGTTCAATGTTTAAGTGGATCTCAAAGTTTGTGAAAAATTAATTTGAAAATTCTGTAAATGTAATTTCAAAAGTGGATAAAAATTAATTGGTAGGTTGTCAAACGATGATTTTGGATTTCCTGTGATCTACAGACTTGTAGCAGCAAGTTGTACCATTTTTAACTTTGATAATTCTGTGTCTAACTTCGAGACCGGATAAAAATCAACCGGTGAGTGGTCACAACGATGATTTTCGGATTTTTGTGGCCTACAGACATGAAAGATCAAGCTGCACCATTTTCAATATTTGATCACTTCTATTACCAAGATTTTATGACAGTTATTTTGAGTTTTTAGAAAAATCATTTAATGGTCAAAACTGGTCAAACGATTGACTATCATTTGGCCATGCAATTTTGTCATTTTTGTGGACTTTGAGCCTCTTTGGGGTGACATTTACTGATTGATTTCTAACCAGCTGTCTTTACCTGTACAAAATGTTTGAAGAGTCGTTTTAATTGAGGGATAATCTAGCAGTTAATTTTACTAATCTAGTTCTCGTTGTCAAGTTTCTAAAGGAAATAATATTGGATTCGTTTCTTTCTTAAATGGGTAAATTTCGAGAATAATTAATTAATAAGTTTCTAATAAAATAATCTAAGTTTCATTCGAATCTGATTAAGACGGAGATGATTCACTCAATTCAGAATTGCCAAACAGAAGTTGCTCCGTAATTGAATACTAAAATAATAAAATTATTCAGTCGTTAACTTTGTTCTTTCAATTATGTTTCGATTATGTATGAATAAAGAGCTACATAATTGGTAACAAAATTGTCCGTGCATGTAATTCTTAAATTAGTATAACACAACGGTGTGAAAATGCAAAAAATTTGCATATGACATTGAGAAGCATTAAAAACTTTAAAACGCAAGAAGATTACAAACAAGTTTCGCAAGAATACTGGACACTAACTTTTACTTTCTTCTAAACAAACTGGTTTGTTACGTTAGTTACCAGATGAAACTATGTTTATACCCTACCTAATTTAAAAAGATATAATAATCTTAACAAGTTTTAGATATCTTCAATTTTTTTTTTCGTAATTTTCTAATTTTTTTTGTTTTTCTTACCTTTGACGTGTTGAAGCGGATCTAACGGTGAGGCGATGAGGTGTTCGGCGAATAAAAACGTACAGACAGACACTAACAAGAACAACTGCACAACACGCTCACTAGATCTTGGTGTCAACATTTTAAGCGATTAAAAAAATTGTATTTATCGTCCACGTTCTTGCGTAAAAATGGCATCTTACGTTATTTAAGTTGTTTTTTTCATTCACGACCTATTTTGTTTATGTTTTCACCTGAACATATCCATCACGTACCTGAGATATCACGTTTACAATTGTCAATCGCCGAACATAACCAATAACAACCTCACCGTCCAACGACCGCGACTTACTAATATTGCACGGATGTACGGCTGGTAGCATGGCTGTCAGGCGAAAGTGAACGAATTCAAACGAAGAAAGTCGGATTTGTGCGCATTGACCCTGAATTTTCCTATGTTATACTGTAAGATTCGATAATAACAAGGGCAGCTTCTCAATTATTAAACGTCCAATTTAAATGGAATTTATTAGAATACCGAGTCTTGAATAATGTTGCTTTCGATTTCAATGTTTTTTTTTGTTTTTAAGTGAAAACTTCCTCATTCTATATAGTCGAGATTAACCGGAATTACGACTTTTTCCAGCGAGAGTAGTTACGAGTTAAACGACGGGTCAGGGAAGTCTAGTTACGCACGGAATAATTGCAAATTGAAAGTAAGATTTTCGGACAACTTTAAAACTTGGCGACCAACCTTACGTAAATGCCATAATTTCAAGTTTTTGATCCAACCTAGAAGAATATAAGCAATCGTAAGATTCCACTAGATATACAGAGTGTTCCGTAGTGATAATTCGTTAGAAGTTTATGGTGTGTTTGATGCCACCGTTTTGAATGCGTTTCTTCCTCCTTCCTATGCTTCTGGTTTCTTTATCATCTTCTGGAATAGCTTTTCTTGATTGGTCCTTTAATCTTTAGGTCATACATACTTGTTGACTTGATCGAATTGGTGATTTATTCCGTTGTAGAGAGTTGTAGAGAGTTTTGGGTTATAATTGGTACGAATTCAGATTTAGGGTTTTTTTTTCTGCGCTTTTTCCTTCAGCAAGTTGTAAAAATCAGGTGATAAAGACAAAAATAATCGTTTTCTGTTTGGCTTGTGTGATTTTGCCTGATTTATCAGCTTTTTCTGACAATTTCCAGTAGTTTCCACTCATTGTTATGGACTTTACCATTAATCCAATATGTCAGTAGCTTATTTATCTCCTACTACTTAGAATTTGAAATCATCTGATATGGATTATCTGCTTAGTTTATTAATTTTCAAGTTTAGTTTTTTTGCGGACTGTTTTCTACTTTTTCCTTTTCTTTGGTCTGGCTATCTTCTTTAAATCTTCTTTGATATTCCACGAATTTGTAACTAAGTCTACAGAAAATTTTCAAAGCATCAAAGTAATATTCAGAACACGCAAAGCTATCTAAAGTGAGGGACACTCGAACATGGTTCTAAAATCAAAGATGCTACAATAGATAATAAAGTGCAGAGACAATTTTTTAAGCTTTGGTGGACCACCATTTTATGGAAAAACTGTCCAAATTGGGGACTTGCACAATGGCAATTATCTTGGAATTATTAAGTTCATTTCTTACTACAATATAATGGAGGACCAACACTTTACTAAAGCCAAAATAAAAAGCAAGAAACAAGAAGGAAAATGTCTCTTAATTTACTCAAATGTAGGTGATTGATTTAGGTCAAAAGACAAGATTTGAAATAACGAAAGGAAGCCAGACAATAGCAATTTACTCGCGTTGTACTGCCTAAACCTTCAACCACTTGCTACGGCATTATAATTGAGGGGTGTTTTGCAAAAACGACATATGTCCAAAAATATTATTTCTCAGAAAGTGAAGGAAACCTCTTGCATTATTTAACTTTGTAGTACTTTGTGTAGTAAACAATAATAACGAGAAACATGAGAAAAAAATAAAAATTAATAAACCATTGTTGTTTTTGACAGAAATAATATCAAAAACAATTGAATAAGTTCCAAAAATTGTGAAATTAAGAGTACCACTCAAAAACAAACAGGAAAATTTTAGTTCTCACAGCCATTGCTGTTGTCGTTTCTGGAACAGTTTCAAAAACATGGAGAATTGAACTGTTAAGTTCCAAAACATCCAGGAAGATTTTTTATAAAGAACTTTTTTGAATCACTTAGTACTAAGTTTTTTGATTTGGATTTGTGGTTTCGGAGATTTTAAATTAAGTTTCATCAACATTAAGATATCTGATACGTTACTTTTGAGCTTAAATGGCGAAGGTTTATGACGTGGTTTTCATCCCATTCTCCTGGTAATTCTACAATTCCATGTTTTTTCTTTTGTTTTTCAAAATTGTTTGCCAGAAAGTCAATGGACATATGTTGTTTTGTGGAATCGCTCTAGTTGTAAATCGTGTCTTAACGCTACATGTGCCGCTTTTTTCTAGAATCTGCGATGGTTCTAAAAACTCAGTTTTGGTAATTTTGACTAATGTTGTTTTTAATAACAATCTGACTAAAGAGAAATTATGAAGCAGAGAATTAAGTTTACCTTGATACTCAACCTGAAACAAGTTGGAGCTCAAGAAAACAATTCGCCATGTTAGTATGCATCTTATAACTATTTTTCATGTACTGGAGGACTGAATAGTGAAGAGATCCTAAAAGTTACTCATTCAGCTTTTGCTAAAGCTGTTGATCAATTAATCTTTATAGAATAAAAAAGTTATCGAGAATTTTGACTAAAAAAATAGTTTTGCAGTCCTAGAAGTGTTACACTAGACACTGCAGTAGCTAACTTTTTTAAAACTACAGGAATAAATTGGAAATTTAAGAAAAACTGGTCAACAGCTTTATCTGAAGTAACTAATAAGCTTGTGTAGTAAATAACTTGGGTATTAATGCACAGTTAAAACAAGGAAATAATAAAAGAAAATGCAATGAACATATAACATAGTTATTTTTGTAATTCTTTACAGTTACATATAAAATCTAAATAAAGAAATTAAAATTTAAATTAGCCAGTTTTTTAATTAAGTGCCCTCTTTCGGTCAACCTCCCAAATAAATAATCCGAAGTGACAGTTAGTGACAGCCAATAATATAGAAACCTGCAGAAACCGATAAATGATTGGCATTTCACATTGTTTCACATCACACCCAGTAAATCGACGTCATAGTGTTTTTTATGATTATTGTTCTAATTAAAACAATAAATTATAAATAAAAACCCAACATTTCGGTGAAAATAAACGTCTGTTTATTTTTTTTTTCTGGTATAACAATGACAATAAATAAGTTATTATGAATGTAGGATTTTATAACCACGGTAAGTCGTATTTTTCCATAGATAACGCAATATCTTCCGCGTTATCTAGGATGTACAAACATCGATAACCGTTTAATACGATACCAATTTCAGGAAGTCCAAGTCGTGAGTCGGGTGTTGTAAGCGATTGCGATACCATGGCGGAATTGGCAGCCTTATTGAGATCAGAAATCCCAGAGGGGCGAAATAATCTAACGGACAACCATACGAATTTGGAACGGGTGGCTGAGTACTGCGAGGCTAATTATTTCCAATCGGAGAACAAGCGAGTTGCCCTCGAAGAAACTAAAAATTACACGACACAATCGCTAGCTAGCGTAGCTTACCAGATAAATACACTAGCGTATAACTTCCTGCAATTATTGGAATTGCAGACTGCGCAATTGGCCGAAATGGAAAGCCAGATGAATCATATTAATCAAACGGTGATGATACATAAGGAGAAGGTTGCGAGAAGGGAGATCGGTGTTTTAACGGCAAATAAATCGACTACGAGGCAATATAAGATTATCGCACCTGCGAATCCTGAGAAACCCGATTAAATATGTTCGGAAACCCATCGATTATACAAGTAAGTTGATGTATTGATTAATACGCATACCTATTTACTGCGATCTTTAATTGCTTGTCACAGCATCTCAACATAATTCTCTCTTTCTATAAATCTCAAGACGTCAGCGGTGTTAGTTTTTGACCTCGCAAAAGGTGATTTGATCTTGCCGTAGGTCAAACCCTTATTGCTGTAAACATTAGATTAGTTTTCCTGAATCTGCTTGGGGCACAAGGAAATGTATTTTTTCTGCTATGTTTGCTCTACATCCTTCCAGCTGTCAAAAGTTCTCCAAAATGTATTTTGCTTATTTTGTAAATGGCTTAAAGGAATATTATCTTCATCTTCTGAACCTTCTGGATCCACTTCAGCTACTGTATATTGCCTCTTTATTATATTTTTAATACGAGATAATGTTGTTCTTTTTCTTTTACCGCTGTCGCTTCTTTACTACTACGCTGCCCAAAACATTCTGCAATCGTTCTTTTTCTACCAGCGCCCGTTTCCGATTCCATTCTATTTGAACTCTCCATTTAAATAGAATATGTTTATTTATTATTTATTTTATCTCTTCTAATTAACAGTCAAGTTTAAAATTAAAAGGCCGTGTTTTAAAGCACTAAATTTCGGGCCATCCACCCACTTAAATAGACAAAATGAAGGAATCGTCTAGTGTAGAACATTTGGTAAACATTAAAGGCTTTGATTGCCATGAAGTTGAAACTTTTTTTTTTAACATGTTTCGTAGCTGCTGCCACAATAATCTTTATAAGACAATATATTAACGCATCTTTCAGTATTGGACGATATTGGTCATGGAATTAGAAGTGCTGGTACACCTAGACAGAAACAAAGAGGTAGTAGTCAAGGTAGCATCCAGTCGATTAGCGCATTATCCGCAAATTCGATGGTCGGTCCTGCTCCAACGACAAAACCTCCAACACCTCCGCAAGTAACGAGAACAGGAAGCAAAGGTATCTACACTTATATCTAACTCATAAATTTTTATAATCACCCAAAATCAAGAAAAAACAATCAATAATAATTAAATCAAATAGAAATTGTAGTCGATTAAGATTATTTTCAAAATTTTATTTATTCTTTGTATTGTAGTATCGGTATCAGGGGGGAACATTAAGTAAGGCTAGTAGGGAATACCGAACACCACCAGCGGTGGCACCGCCGCAAGTACCAAGTCATTATGCACCAAATTATCCAATAGGTCATCGAGGCGCGGTGAAAGAGGTCAGGCTACAGCACCCTTCCGTTAGCGGGACAACATCAAGCTATGTCCCCGCCGCAAGTTGGTATGGTGCATCCTTTAAACGTGCAACAACAACATCAACAAATCCAACAACATCCCCAAACACCGCCGCCTCCACCACCTCCCGGAAACGTCATGTACATGCAAGATCAACATATGAATATGCCGCGTAAGTACTCCCCATCTGACGAAATAAATTAACGTAACGAAATTAATATTTGCAGCACCGCCTTCGCCGTTGGTTAATCAAGAGATGCCGATTCCATCGCACACGATTTCGCACCATTCCATGTTGATGGGTCAACATAATCCGGTCCCCCACGGTAGTTTAGGAATGCATACGTTGTCTCATCATCCGCACGGTCAGAGGTTGACTAGGGAAGTGGATCGCAATCGCCGCCGTTACCGCCACCGCCACCTCCTGAAGAAGAGCATGAGGATTTCGGCAGACCTCGGGCATCGGGTGTTATGCCGATTGTTCCCGATGAGGAGGATTTACCTGGTTGGGTGCCCAAGAATTATATTGAGAAAGGTAATATTTTTATAAGCTTCAAGTTAAATTCTTCAATTTGTGTTGTCTATTAGAATAAAAGTCTTTCCTGTTTTTCTTTTGACTCGTTTACCATGTCTTCTTCGAGATCTACCTTTCCTCTGGTGTAATTAATTTCGTATTAGGCTTCAAATTCATTGTAATGAGTGTATTTGGAGTAAGATCTGGGTTTATTTCGGACGTATCATAATTAGACCTTATTTAGTTTAGATCTTGGAATGGAATCTTATCTTACAGTTCCACGTGTTAACTTTAAAGGCCTGATTTCATTTTCTACATTTCGTTTATTCGTCACGGACGAAGGATGTATATCAGTCTGCCTAAATCTTCAAATACAACTAATAAAATGCACAAAAACAAGATAAACAAACGTGTTTCACACACACAGTGGCTTTGTCAAGTTGTACATATAATACTAAACTAAACTTAGGTGGTAATATCTGTTGACGTTGGTGGGGGTGGTTTTTTGAATAGGTTTAAAAGTGGGGAGTTGGATATGTCTAATTGGTTATTTAATAATAATAATAATAATGTTGGATTGAGTCGGTATTTACTTGATGTAAATCCATTTTCAATGTGAAATAAAACAAACAAAATGTTTCAGATTTACACTGTATTTGATAATCACGACAGCTGTTTCGCTACACTGTAGCTTCTTCAGGTTTAAATATACAATAATCTATAATTGGAATAAGCACGTCGGATATATTTGAGCACCTGAGATCGGAACCTGAAGCTGTTATCTATTGTCAAACCGAGGCTTACCGCGCTATCAACAATAGGCAGTTCTTCGGAATTAATAGTTATTCTTACTTTATCCCTATTCCTTTGAAGGTCATTCTGCTTACCGAAAAACATAACCATCGACTTTTTACTGTTCAACTTTAATTGATGCTCCGAACATACTCGTGATACTGTCATTAGTTCAGTGTTTATCCTGTTAACTGCTTCACCAACATCAGCAACGTCAAAACAATATTCCAGTAACGAGTCATCAGCATACATATGCACCCTGCCGTAATGTAATGATTTAAATAAATCACGTGTGGAACGAATGGAACCTTGTGGTACTCCCGCTTGCACTTTAACAGGAGGCGATTGCATTCCATTCGGTCGAACAAATTGACATCTATCACACAAATGTAGTGCAAAATGGACAGCATTACACGATGGTTTATTGTATCGAATGCTTTGCTAAAAATATAATAAAAGTAATAAAGTTAGTTTATTGCGGTCAGTAGAAGTAATAATCTTATCGGTTAGATTTAGTAAAGAGGTTGTGGTGCTATGGCCTGGGCGAAATCCAGACTGGTATTCTGGTAGTATATTATACTGCTCCAGGTTTTCTCTGAGTTGAGAATCCAGAACCTTTTCAAGTATCTTGGAGAGAGTGGGCAATAAGCTAATAGGTCTGAGATCGTTAAGCTCAACAGGACTGCTAATTTTAGGTATAGGAATGACGGCAGCGGTTTTCCAACTAACTGGAAATTTTTGTTCTGAGATATAGGTGTTAATTATGTGAGTGATGTATTTCAATATAAATGGATAGCACAATCTAATTATATCCACGCTCATTCCGTCGCAGCCGGAAGACCTAGTATGCATACTGGTGATTATCTTATATATAGTATCAGGATCAGTCAATTTATATTCAAACACTGATCCGATATTATTCTTAGTACAGCTAGAGCAGTAATGCAGCGATTCTCTATGATTCGAATTAACGTGATGAATATTAGTAACAAAATGCTGATTTAAATTATGAACGTTGGTGAGGTGTGGAGGAATAGAGGAGGTGCTGGAAGAATTTAACTGTGCTGCTGAAATAAGTTTGCTTATATATGCTAGTGGGGTTTCCGGGTACCCCGATATATATATATATAGGTATATACGTTAAACAAATAATTTCATAGAGAAACAAAATTTATTGGTGAAAGTACAAAAACTATATTTTGTTTTATACAATAAACAAGTTAGAAGCATTCTTCGCAAATAGTAGCCGTATGGTCGGGACAAATGTGTTTTCCGCATTTTTTGCATACCGTTATAACTTTCCTATCCTTAATTCGGGGACAGTAACTGCACCTAGATTTACGTGTTAGTTCTTCATTAGGGAGGGACTTAACTTGTTCTTGGCCTAATTGTTTAGAAATTATATCTTGCAATTCACGTGGTAATCGAGCAATATTTCTTTGTTGCATATGCTCCATAATTAATGCTTTTCCCAATTTGAATATCAGGTTTCTTCTTCTTGATTGATCCTCTGACTGGCACTTTAACAAAATTTGGCTGTTTACTTGTGCTATATTAAGCATTTGAAAAAAAAATCACCATTGGCCAACGTCTTGTACGTCTCGCTACGGAATAGTTAGCGCATAACTGGTCTAGAGCGTCCACTCCGGCTTTAGTTAGATTATAGTCGTGAATCATCGCTGGCTTACCACTATCAGAGTTTAATTTTTGGTCATCATGTATAGTTGATATAAGTGCTACTGCGCGATTCTTTTTAGGAACAAAGCAACATATTGTCTTATCACCATTATGACAAAATAGGGATGAACCCACTGGTCGTTTTCTATTTGGTTTGAATTCAAGAGGTAATTGTGGTTTGTTTACTCTAATGGTTCAAGAACAGTCAATCCGCATTCCATCATTTTGTTACATAACTCGAGTGAGGAGAACCAATTATCTGTTGGTAATATTAACGATTAGATTTTTTATGGGAGTTATCAATTTCATTACATCACTGGTTGGGACTGATACATCTGTGTTGTTCCTATTTTCTTTGCCTGTGTAAACGAATGCATTGCACAGGTAAAACGTACGTGCATCGCACAAACACATAATTTTTAAGCCATATTTGGCCGGTTTTTTCGGCATATACATTTTAAACGAACATCTACCGCGAAATGGTACCAGCATTTCGTCGACTGTTAGATATTTTCCAGGTATATATAAAGATTGACATTTCGTAATAAAATTATCCCGCAATTCATCTCATTGCTGCCAATTTATCCTCTTGTTTTCTTTGCTCTCTTGTTGCAGCTTCATCAAAACGTAAACATGACATTATGAACAAGAAACGACTTACGTTCATAGTAGCGCGAAATACATCACGGCCTGTGCCATCACTAGCAAAAAGCGAGGTTACGTCTTCATGATTAGATTTCATAACACCTGATAAATATAGGAGTCCAATAAAAGCTCGAAGTTCGATAATATTCAAGTCATTTGTATAGGATGGAAACGGTTGTCTGTATCTTGAACGACTCTCCCTATTTCATTATTTGTGTGGATCAGAATAATCTGTAGCATATCGTCTGTAACGTACAATTTCCAGGCTTCAATAATACCACTATCGTCTTGTCCAATATTTTTCGCTTCTCCCCTTGCCCCTGGTAGATGACGTATTAAATTGAACTTTCGCGTACGTGTGTGTTTCTTACACTGTTTGTTCCATTTATAAAGTTTATTTTTGGAGTAAAGAAACTATTCTATCCCTCTCTGAATCATCTTCGCTATCAGAATTTAGATCCTTTTCTAAGCCATCAGAAGATACATCCGAATTCGTATTATGATCACTAGCTTCAAATACATTTTCGTCGGCAGTACTTTCATCATCAGAGTAGAAATGTGGATCCTCTACGATATTTTGCAATTCTGCATCAGACAAAGGCCTCTCTAATTTCTGGTCAGGCATTCTGTAAAACAAATAATACCACATTCCGTATTGTTCTTGAAGTGCCCAAAAGAGCAAAAAAAGAAGCAGTAAAACATTAAACAAAAAACAATTTTGTGTACACTTATATGCTGGTGGGGTCCTTCAAAATTTTAAAAGAAATAATTAAAAATATATCAAGCGGCGGTTGACACAAATTCACGTGGCTGTTAAACATAACCTAAATAGAGATTATGTGGAGCCTCAAGCCCATCTGTATTAAACTGTGAAAATTACGCATAGAAAATTGTAATGCAAGGTCTACAGGAACCCCACTAGCACAGTTCAGGGTTAAGAGATCTAAGTTCTCGCCAATAAGTTTGTGTTTTTGAATTTGTTGATTTCTAAACATTCTAAATTGTTTAAAAGGACACTTTTATTTTGTGTATGTAGAATTTGTCGTTGAAATCGTGTTCACATTCTAACAAATGTTTAGCATAATGAGAGTCGGTTTTTTTATTTTCAAGGACCTTCTTTCCTTTCTTTAATTCTGGTTTTAAGGAATCGACCTGTTTGGCCTATATAGAATTTTTTGCAACTCCCACCCCTCCCAACATTTCACCTTTATGTTTATGTTTGTTTCCTTTTCAACATTTTATTAATTCCTTAGAAAGTAGGGTAGTAAATAAGTGAAGGATCTGTATATTTTTTGTTCTTTGTTTTGTGTAGGGAATATAGGTATTATCTACTATCATGCGGTCAAAATTGTTATTTACCACTATTTGTTTACTTAAATTAAATTCAGTTTCGAAATTTTTGTATTGAGGGGTACAGTTATTAGTCTATGTATTATCTTATGAAAAGCCGCTGGTTTGTGTTGTTTAGGGTGGTTTGATTGGTTATTTATTATAGAATCCGTGTGTGTGCGTTTATGATAGTTCGAAAACTTATGAGTGTTATTGCATCTTGTTATAGTCAAATCTAGGAAGTTAATGGAATTATTTATTTCGATTTTCATCGTAAATTTGATATTAGGGGTGGATGTTATTTATTACGTTAAAAAATTTTTTGAAATTAAAACACGTTGGTTTATTTCAAGTGTTTTTGTGCATTTTGTTAAAATGGATTTCCATCAAGTAAATACCAATTCAATCACAATGTCCAAGTACAACGTTTTTAGATTTGAATACCAATGGAAAATTTCAACGATGTTATATATTGTCATTTGGTGGCAACCACGTATCCTTTATAATAAGACTGCCAGTCATACTGCCTCGGGAATTTGAAACAACCTGTAGATTGAAACTTTAAACTGTGTTAGTAACATCTGTCTATCTGTCTATGTTTTTGTATGAATGAATTTTTGTTAAAGTCTAAATCTGGCCAACTATGATTAAAATAAAAACTAGGGTTTCTATGAAGTCATATTAGCGTTGAAGATAGAGCAAAAAAATTATTAAGAAAAGTTGTCGCTAATCACTAAAATAATACAAATACGAAGTTTCGCTGGAAAATTTTAATCCTGAAATTTTACATTTTTGTATGAAATAGCAAAAGTGAAACGAACAATTACATTAAACATGAAATTGTAATTTTGTAACACTTATTAAATAGGAGATATTTCAACTAAGTTGCATTGAAGCAAAATACATTTATCTATTCTTTTTCTGTTGTTCTGTACAACCCGTCATAATATTTCCGGCGAAATTTCAAGGCAGGCTTGTCGGATCCTCTCGCATAGGTCCTCTCTGTTTCGAGGTCTGGTTGCATACACCTTATTTTTAATAGTTCCCCGAAGAAAAAAATTCCAGTGGGGTAATATCCGGCGATCTCGGTGGCCATTGGATTAAAGTGCTATTACGACCTATCCATCTTAAATCTTACTGTAGCAGTGGTCTAGGTACCATACCACAAAATCTTCCGCTCGAATGGAGTGGTGGTTCAAAACCTATACCACCGGTAGTAAAATATACTATTACGGTAGCGATGGTTGTTTTAATGAACCACCAACTGCGAGCCATCTATTGACTAATAGTGAAAGCGCTAGTGACATTTTCTGTGCAAAATAGCTGCTGCATCCGTACTTTTTGAATAAATCAGTTGATGATGACACGCGCAGGTAAATCTAGAACCTATACCATGTTTTTTCTTGAAAAAAGGGAAAAATGTTACTTTCTAACTATAAATTAGTAATTTTTATAGTGTTATTTAGACATGTACAACAGTTTATAACCTTGTTTTCTCAATGTCATAAAAATATGTCATTTTAATCTTTGGGTACAATATTAGTACCACCGCTGCCGGTGGCGATAAAAATTAAATATTAATAAAAGAATATGGTAATATTACACTTTCAGAAAATGGATTCAAATTGGCTTAATTTAGTGAATTTAACTTAACGATGAACTTACGGAAGAAATAGAAAACATAGATATTGAACCTCTTCCGTCAAATGATGATTCAGGTAGTGAGGTAGATATCGTAGAATACGAAGATGGACCTGAAGTTAAGAATACCGATAGCACCGATTCAGAAGATAACATTCCACTGATTGAAGTTCTTCGCAAGATAAACAGTAAGAATGAATACAAACCACCGAATTGGCATAAATTGGACAGGGAGAGAGAATTTTTTATTCACTAGTAGAAGTGGCGTACCAGATTTTGTCCGAGACTTGAAAACTCCAAATGAGCTATTCAATTTATTCTTTACAGACGAAGTAATAAATAATTTAGTATTCCAAACCAATTTGTACGCCCAGCAGGAACAAATGAAAACAGGGAAATCTTATTTGAAAACTGATTTCACTGAGATGAAAGCCTTTTTAGGTTTAAAATATATTCAAAATAGAGCGGTGGTAGGCTATTAGTACCACCAATTTCCGGAAACTCCGGGACATGGATAAGATTTTTAACTACATATTAAGATATTCTAAAGCCCTATAAGGTGCATGATGTTAAAATTACATTAATTTTTCTTCCAAACATATATGGCTCCAGTTGAGTTTTTTTTTGGCGCGAATGTTAGCTCCAGTAAGAGTTAAAGGAAAATTCTCCTCCAAGCATGCACGTACTATTCTTGCGTTATGAAATGGAACTCCATCCAGTTGTAAATACAGTTCTCGCCTTACATTGAGTGGTAAATCATCAATCACATCCATTAATTCTGTATTTAAAAAAATTCAAAAACCTGCGTGTTTAATGTATCGAAAAAGAAAAATTTCAAGATCAAAATTTTCCAGCGAAACTTCGTATTTGTATTATTTTAATGATTAGCAACAACGTTTCTTACTACTACTATGACTTTACTAGAAACCCTAGTTTTTATTTTAATCATAGTTGGCCAGATTTAGACTCGAACAAAAATTCATTCATACAAAAACTTTAATTGTAATAATAATAATAATAAAAACTGAAACACACTGTATATGAAAACGCCGGGAAATGCCACAATATAAAAAACCAAAAAAAAACAGCATCGTTGACGAGGTATTGTGGCATTTCTCGACGTTTTCAAGTGTTATGTCGTGGTGAGCCGTACATGGAATCACCATTAACTGCTTAGCAGATCGAGACATTTAGTGGCACTGACAATCCACGAATTGTTCGAGCTAGATCGGTATCTGCCGTATCGATCCGTGTCGTGCAGTCCCCTGCGCTGTGCTACTTCCGATCTTACCCACTAGAGGGTATGGAGTTGAAATTAGTACGTTGCGATTAAGGTTGAGGAGCGACTTGCGATCAAATTAGGTCTTGAATTGCACTCGTTCGCATGGTGATTAAACTTGACTTGCATTATTTTCTTTTTTGATATGTCTGTATCTACATCTTATGTATGTACTTACTACGTTGTTTTTGTTTTGTCTTATGTACACCACTGTATCTACATCTTCAAAAGAAAGAACATAACTTTTTTCCAGTCGTTGCGATATATGATTACTACGCCGATAAAGACGACGAACTGAGTTTCAGGAGAGCGCCGTCATCTACGTGCTGAAGAAGAACGACGACGGTTGGTGGGAGGGCGTCATGGATGGCATCACCGGTTTGTTCCCGGGGAATTACGTAGAACCGTGTGTTTGAGAAAACTATTTTTAGGATTTTATAAAAAGATTAAAAAGTAAAAAAATGGTCACGTGCATATTACCTATTTAATAGAATTTATTCGAATAGAAACATCAAAACCATAATCTTAGTATGTCTTTAAATTAGTGTATTTATATATATAGTAAAACCGCAATTGTTGCAAACGTAGATAAATAGAGGATCTTGCTTCCGTGATATTCATAACTAACTAAACATATAATAGGTGTAATGTAGTTAATGTCAAGAATAATTGTAATAGGAGTAATGCTGTTTTCTACTTTCTTTATGGAACTAATTTATTTATATTTGCATTTATTTTCATGTACATTATACAGTTATATAATACATCATAGAAACTATAAACGTGTAGTTTTATTTTATTCTATTCTGTACTTTTTCCTTTAAAGATTTAAACGTCAACGTCAACTTCTGTGGATCAGACTTTGAATAAGTGAATACAGTTGTTGAAATATTTGCCATCCTATATCGTATATTCTGAGGCGGTCTCTCTAACTCGCACGGCCTTCTAAATAGTTGTCCATCCTCGTGAATCCATTTATTCGATACTGAAAAAAGATTATCGTTATAACATTGATACACTCGTGTATTAGATTACTTCGAAACATAAATACCCCATTTAGATCCGGCTAAAACCGGGCAAGCAGCATGACCAGTGGATCTGTCTCCTTCTCCATTTGAATGTAAATTATACCAAAAAACAGCTGTTCCTTTTTTCGGCCGAACTACAACGTCGAGATCAATAAAAACGGTTGCTCCGCCTTGATCGACATCACTCATCTTGAAATGAATATGAACCAAATTTAAAATGAATAATAAGTATGCAGACAAACCTGGGGTAGAACTGCGCTGAATCGACAGCAAGCCGCCGCGATACTTTTCCCACACTCCGCTTCTCCCCTTCCCTTTAAAGTGAATAAGTGCTTTAGGGAAAGGAGAACAGTGGGGTGTGGTAAAAATTGTCGAGGCGACCCGTTCTCGATTTGGCGCAGTTCTCTACCTGACTTACATAGAATAAAACTGTTGCTATTCTATTTCCGGTTCCTAAATCTTTAAAGCCGTTTTTTTCTCCTTTCTGAAATACATAACAAGTTGGTATTTATCATAATAAGAAACGTTTATAAATAAATCTATTTACTCTTGCAAAATCATAATGGGGTTCGTAATGACCACCAATTCCATAATTAACGACCTGCAAATCTTCAGCGGTTTTCATCGTTAGACCGGTCATATCTTCAACTCTTTGTACTACGTCCGCTACGTGTTTGTGCTCTGTTTCTTTCAGCCATGCTACTTTACCAATCCGGTAGCTGCTGGGTTGCATGACACCTGTGGTAAAGTTTTGCACTACAGCTCTTTGAAACTTGAATAAAACTGTGATTAGTGGTTAAATATAATTTACATATTTCGACTTACACGTGGTTGGGCTAACGCTTTTATAGTAGCAATCTCATCATCTGCCATTACATCATGGAATATCAGTATTTGCGGATCCAAATACGCTTCCTCGACTTTAAACGGTGCAATCTTCAAAAACGGATTTCCGTTATCCATGTAGCCGCATTTCAATTCGGCTAAAATTTCATCCGACGGCTGCATTTCTTCTCTGCAAAGAGCTTCGTAAAACAACTTCGCCTGTCGGTTCCAAAATATATCTTTAGCTAGATTTACTCAGTCGGAGAAGCTAATAAAAATCTTAATATATAAAAGCGTAAATTACCTCAGTTATATTATCCACTGATGGTACTGATCCATCCTCTCCCTTTCGCTGTGCTGTATTACTTTTTACAATTTCAACTTCATAATATACTTTATTATTTAATGCTTTTTCGTGAGTTGGTACCAATTCTAATAGTTTATTCGTTAGATCTAATGCTAATCGAACATCCCCTAAAATTTTTGAGTAAAATAATAAAATATAATCCGATAAATTTAAAGATGTTGTACCTAATTTAAAGGTCGAGAACGCTAAATACTCCAATATTTTGCTACGCTCAACAGTTTGATTTACTTCAAGTTTCAGCCTTTTATCAGCTTCCATCATCCATAACTGAGTGTGGTAATGGTCATCGTTAGTATACGATTGTCTACCAAGCTCGAAACAATCCGCTGCTGTTAATTCTGTCGCGTATTTGACGCCGTTAATTTCACCATTTGCCAGCGAGGATGTATCCAATTTATATGTCTTTTGAAGACGTGTTAAAGCCACTGCAGCACCGTTTAAATCCTCATCCGATGGAAACTTTAAACTGCCCTTGAGTTCGTCGAAATCAGCAATAAATTCTGCGACAGAATTAATTAGATCTATAATATTATCTCTCAATTGTCAAAATTGTAATCAATGTTTTGTTTAACGAATGTGGTAGTTTTTCTGCGGAGAAGAAGATATCTAGATGCTCATAAACCTTAGATTTCATTGACACCGTTAAAAAATATAAAATATAACGACACATTGTAGGAAGTGGTGAAGGTGTTAAAGAGATTAGATCTGAAAAGAGGAAGAGAGAATGAAGCAAAGAAACCAGGTGAAAATCTGGGAATATGAAGGGTAAGGGAAGAAAGAAAAGATAGGCTATCGATTACTTCATTTCCACGTAAATCAGGCGCCTCCACATTCAGGGCGAAGTCCAAGAGATTTCATACGATGTCTATTGAGTACATATATAGTGACGTGTAATCAATTCCTCGTTTTGGATACAAAGTATTTATAAGATGGATATTTAAGGAAGCGGAGCTGTATTTACTCAATCGAGAGCTGCAGATAAATTTAGTAGGATGTCCAAACTTGCGACGCATCTTCCAATTTAGTAATACCGTTTTTTAAGTGTTCATTTTGAAAAATATCTTGAAGATCGTATATTGGATGCAGACAAGGAAAGTTTTTTAATATGTGGAGAGAAACTCAACACAGAATCGAAAAGGACACCTAGATTATTGAACGTGTCGACTTCCTTCGAGGAATTGCCGTCTATATTATAGACAGAAGCAGTGAGATTTCGCTTACGAATATAGCAAACAAAGCAGCATTTATTAATATTCAGGTTCAACCTGTACTTAGTACACCATTCATGGATATTATACCGAGCGTTCCTAAATATCATGTACATAAGGAACGGGATAATTATTTGGTTTATTTTGTGCCTAAAATTTCATATAAACATAGGTCTGCAAACGCTTCGTTACCAATCTGCAGGGTATTGAAATTTCAAGATTTTTTCACTTTTTACTGTATAGCTCGTACAGTTTTTGAGATATTTTGCTCAAATTTGGAAGGTAAGTTACACTATAAGACCTGCAATATTAGTCATGCCAAATGATGATGTAAATCTACAGGCTAATAATTTTTTCGGGGTCATGCTCTCTTTTCTCACCCTGAACTTTTTTGCGATGCGCCACTGCTAGATTCTAAAATACGCAATAAATTTTCTGTCTTGTTTAGAAACTTTTTGATCTCTTGTATTTTTTTCTTATCTCTAACCGTTATCGAGAAAAAAAAAAATTAAAACAATTTTCTGTAATTCGCCAGAGAAAATTAAATTTTTTAAAATGGTCTAGCAGGCTCTGGCTTTATTCAGATAACCACTTGAGTTTATTAATTTGACAACTGATATTAGAAATCGTAACTTGCGTCTGTATAAGTAAAGTTTTAAATTGCAAACTGTAAGGTGTAAAAGTGTTTTAAATACTCGTTATAATTTTGTAAATATGCCAAATTTCACTAATTCTGAAGTGGCTGACATCTTCTACGGCCTTGCGAATGGAAATGCAAGAGAAGCCAGACGTCTGTACATGGAGCGCTATCCCAATAGAATGATACCCGATCATCGAACCATTTTCAAATATTCATAGGCGTCTTGGAGAAACTGGAACTTTTAAAAGAATACTAATGATGCAGGTAAACCACGCACTGTTAGAACACCACAGATCGAAGAGGCTGTTCTGAATGAAATAGATAGACCTACTCGCACCAGCACCAGAAAAATCAGTGAACATTTAAATATTAGTCAAGTTGTTTGGCGTATTCTACGTGTTTTCCTGCTATACTCTTACCACATTCAGAGAGTGCAGGCTCTTCTTCCCCGAGACTTCCCTTTAAGGATTGATTTCTGCCAATGGTACCTTAATAAGCTAGCAGCTGACCGCATTTTTAATGGTAAAATCCTTTTTACCGATGAAGCGAATTTTTCGAGGACTTCAATTATGAATTTCCACAACAACCACACGTGGGCAGATGAAAATCCACATGAAATTGTACAAACGCATTTTCAAGAACAGTTCTCATTAAATGTATGAGGTGGTATAATTGGAGATAATTTGATTGGTCCTTGTTTTTTGCCTAATCGACTTACTGATCAGGCAGGCTGTTTTTGCAGAATGAATTGCCTTTATTACTTGAAGACTTGCCCCTTTTACTTAGAAATCAAATGTGGAATATGCACGATGGCGCCCCATCACATTTTTCTATTTTGGTCTTCTTTAAATGAAGTCTATGAGAATATATAGGACGAGGTGGACCTCAGCCTTGGCCCCTTAGGTCCCCTGACTTAAATAGTATAGATTTTTTCCTGTGGGGGCATCTCAAATCTCTAGTGTATACAACACCTGTGAATCCTGTTGATGACTTACGAAATCGGATAATCGATGGAATTGAAACGATAAGAAATACTCCAGGAGTATTTGAGAGACTGCGAGCATCAATGAGAAGAAGAGCGGACGCCTGTATACGGGTTGGAGGAGGACAGTTTCAACAATTGTTCTAGCACAGTTTCCTTGTCATTGTTATTAATTAGGGTTTTTATTGTTATTAGTTATGTTACTTTGTATTGTAATAAAACAATGCTACGAAAACCGGTCATCCTATTTTTTAACAGGTAGTAGCACCTGAACTCTTAAAATTAATAAACTCAAGTGATTATCTGAATCAAGCCAGAACCTGCTAGACCATTTAAAAAACATTAATTTTCTCTGGCGAATTACAGAAAATTGTTTTCTATCTTTTTTCTCGATAACGGTCAGAGATACCAGAGCAATTTATTGCGTATTTTAGAATCTAGCAGTGGCGCATCGCAAAAAAGTTCAGGGTGAGAAAAGAGAGCATGACCCCGAAAAAATTATTAGCCTGTAGATTTACATCATCATTTGGCGTGGCTAATGATGCAGGTCTTATAGGGTAACCTACCTTCCAAATTTGAGCAAAATATCTCAAAAACTGTAGGAGCTATACAGTAAAAAGTGAAAAAATCTTGAAATTTCAACACCCTGCAGATTGGTAACGAAGCGTTTGCAGACCTATGTTTATATGACATTTTAGGCACAAAATAAACCAAATAATTATCCCCTTCCTTATGTACATTATATTTAGGAACACCCTGTATAATGAACATCATATCTACTGTCAGCCCAAGCATTCTTACTGTGTCTGAGAACGGTATAGAAATATTAATGTTGTCTGTGTTAATACTTCTTCGATTAAAAACAACACCGCAGATGTTTTGTCCATCTCGACATGTAGTTCGTTTTCGTGCGTCCACTGAAACAACTTTGCATGTACCGTGTTAACTTTCCAGACAATAGTGCGTCGTCTTCTGCCGTAATTAAAATGTTAGTGTCATCCACGTAATTAATTACAACTCCATACCTTGTAATTTTTTAAGCATGCCCCGAGTTCATTGATATGTATATATCAAAAATAGCACCGGTCCTAAAACAGAATATTGCGGAATACAATCCCCACCCCAGCTGATGCACAACCATTCCCTTCAACAAATTGTGATCTATTGCTGAGATATGACCGAAACCCTCGAATGCCACATCTATGGAGTTTATCCAAAAAAATCTCGTGGTTTACACAGTCAAATGCCTTCGCAAAGTCGATGAACATGCCTACTGAAATACGATTTTTATCAAGTGATGACGTAATATGGTTAATAAAAACGTCGAGAGCAGTATCGACACTCCTAGACTCCCGAAACCCATGTTGAAAGATATGCAGCACATTATTCTTGCCCAAAAAACTGGACAATCGTTCAGCGACAATGCTTTCGAGGAGTTTGGAAAAACTAGATATTAAGGATATGGGACGATAATTCTCTATGATTTCTTTATTACCTTTCTTATGGACTGATAGTAGAATGTACTAATACTAATCTAACTAATCAAAAGAAACAAACAGATAAACGGTCTAAACTTGAGCCGAGTAGAACACCTGAAGATCGAAATAAGTTGACAAATTTATGAGTATAGGTCTATAATTGATAACATCTGTTTTTGCTCATACCTTCACCAGTATTTGTAATTATGAGATCCTGAACTACTTCCCAGTCCGTTGTAAGTCGCTTCACTAACAAATACGCGTTAATTGGATTTTCAACGTAAGCTTGAACGTCTTCAGAAGCTTTTTTATATTGGTCCGTATACGCTTCAACATACCTTAAAAAGATTTTTGTTCAATTCGATGCAATTCTTAACGGAGAAAATAGTACTTCCTAAGTAATAGCATCTTTTGCTCTTGAGCAGTAACGTAGTTGTTTATTGCTGTTATTACAGCATATTCTGTATGTAGGAGCCCTTCTAGTTCTACGAGAGCCGTGTATAATTCGGAATAACTTCTTTTAGTGCACAACAATACGAGTAGAATTATTGCAAAATTCTTAATCATCTTTCCTTATCTGCAAAAGAAAATTAATTAATAATAAATAAATATGTATATTGCCACGTCTACATTACGAATGAGGTGGCATTTAAATCGTAAAACAGAAATATTTCAAAGCTTAATAAATCTCTTAATTCATCATACCCATCCTAACTAATGAACTTACCTCTTTTAATAATAATAATTGGAAAAATAAATGTCGAATACAACAGTGTGCTAATACATTATACCTATGTATATTATAACCATTATGAAATACTGCAAAACAATGATACAAAGATTTTTTACGCAATTGAATAGAACGTAAAACTAATTATTATGCAATGCACAAAAGTTTATTTACAACTACACAATACACCTGCGGCAAAAGCTATAAATGTGTAGTTTTATTTTATTCCTAATTTGTAAGAGATTTCTTTGAGGGCTGTATAAATATTTTATTGCCATTATTTCCCATTTTATGTTTGTTTTCCTTTTCTGGAAGTTAATCGTTCATCTACCTAATGTTTTGCTTCGAGAGGCTGCTGCTCTGGATCGTAGATACTCGTCTGTTGACATGACCCCATTGCTGATATTCTCAGAAGAAAGTTGTAGAGCACTTTGGGTTATAATTGCTAAAAATTCAGGTTTGGAAACCTTCTCTTTCTGTGATTTTGTCTTTGCCCCACTTAGATTTAATATTCTTGATAACGACCACGTCAAGTGCTTGAAGAGCATGGGTAGTATGCGGTGATAGTTTCATAAAATTCATGTCAGAACCAGTTGCAAAAAAAAGTTTAGTCGTTCATCGAATCAATTTTCCATAAAAATCTTCTCTTTAAAGCGCACACAATAATAGCAACACTGTCCAATCAATTAGTGCAAAGAGTAACACTGTGTTTTGCTTGCCAGTTGAATTTGTTTTGCGTTTGTTCTTCTCATTTACTGTATCTACAATTTTTGTTTTTTTTTTTTTAATTGAAGGATCGTGAGAAAATCTTGTTTCATCACAGTTTCAGTTGATCCAAATTTTCCTAACAACTGTCGTTAATTCTTCAATAAAGTTCTATCTATGGGTTGGTCTAGGCAAAGCGAGAATGCTTAATATTTTGTGGAAGTTTAATATTCAAACGATATCGTTTTAGAAATGAAATGAACCAATCTGATCAAGGGAGTTGGCTTTTTAATCTGGTGACTAAGACCAAACCCATTTTTGCCTCTCATCCTTATACTGTTTGCCAGATCGTTCTCATAACCCTTTCCACAACTCGCTGAATCAGCTCTTACAGTTAATAATAATAATAATAAATCATTTATTGGCAACAAAAATAAATACATACATCACAAGAAAAAGCAAAACAAAAAAGCCAATAGGATCGTCGTCAGTAGCTCAAGAGAGCATCCTGCTATTAATGACGACCCTTCAAGATAATACATCAGAGAAAGAAAAAAAAATGCAATGAGTAGTAACGTAACTAAATAAAGTATTCAATTAAAGGTTGCAAAGAATTGCTCACTCTTAAGCAGATCCGAAACAGAGCGTCTAAAAGCAACATAGCTGAGCTGCTTGACAGAGACGGGTAACTGGTTAAGCATACGTGCACAATGGTACCTGAAACCTCTCTTAAATTGCTGGGTGCGGTGTTTAGGAATATCAATAATATCCTTCCTACGGATGTTAATGTTGTGCACGTCAGTTCTAAATTTGATTTTATTAGTAAGATACGGCGGAACATTATTGTTAACAATTTTATAAGCAAAACAAAGAAAATGCAGTTTCCTGCGTCTAATCATATTGAGACATCCCAATTCTACAAGCTTATAAGAAATTCTATGTTTTCTACGAATACCAAAAATAAATCGCAAACATGAATTCTGCGCCACCTGAATCCTCCGAATGTCGGCCTGATCCAAGCAGCTTCCATAAACTGTATCGGGTTTCTGGTTTTAATTCAGAGAAACGAATACTTCTTACAACTGAAGCATACACACAATACATTTAGATGCTCGTTTGTTCCCGGGGAAGTACGTAGAACCGTGAGTTTGAGAAAAACTATTTTTAGGATTTTATAAAAAAGATTAAAAAGTAAAAAAAATGGTCACCTGCATATTATTTAATAGAATTTATTCGCAATTTATTAACCGCAATTTGTTACAAACAGATAAACAGAGGATCTTGCTTCCGATATAATTAGTGATATTCACAACTAAATCTATTTTATTAGGTACCCTTATTTAGGTCTGTATTATGTCTGAACGCCTAAAGATATAAAAAAGACATCTTATGGACGTAGTTTTAAGGACGTCTCTTGGATGTTCATTTATGGCACTCATAAGACGTTTCTCAAAAGTCTAAAAACCACATTTTAGACATTTTACATATATAACAAATTCGACAAAATGTGAAACAAGTTAAGCACTTTAGTGTATTTGAGATTATGTTCATGTTTCTAAAGAATATGATGATGAATATATGATGATCACGTACTTCAGCGCCATCTCACGTCGTCTTCGAAACTATACGATAATTTTAATGGCGATCGACTTGGTTTGACTATGGACAGCGTTTGAGTTTAATTCTGGTTTCAATTTCACAGTTTTAGTTTAACAGCTTTGACTCAGTTTTACTTTCTTTGTAGTTGAGATATATGTACTGTCAGTGTTTAGATATTTAACTTTTTTATGAGATTAATTGTTACGAGTATATCCAGTAATTTTTCATTTGTATTAAGAAGTGTTTGTATAGACCAGGGATCGCCAAACTTTTTTGATCATCGACCCCTATATCATTTTTCGAAATCTGCATCGACCTCCAACAAAAGTAATTTTCAGTTAATTAAGAAAAAACTATCTATTAGTATTTGTATATTGTGATTTACTTTACGATTTTAAACATTTATTAAAGTAATTTTATATTGTGTAACAATAGTTTTATAAAATATATCTTAATGTTGAAATTTAAACACCTTAATTTTTATTAAATAAGATGATTTAAGATATTAAATATGAGATGGGTGTGCTTGGTGTTTCTTTGCAACGTTCGCTATATTGGGTTCGAAATTGGTCAACTTCAATCTTAAATCCCCTCGAAACTCCACATTTAATTTGTCCTGTAGTTGGTTAAGATTGAATTGGAAACGCCAGCATAAATGGCTGAGCTATTTCGTAAAGTTTTACATATTTTTATATTTATATTTGTCCAAAATTTATTTATTGTAAAATTTTTTATAAGGGTCTTTGCTTCAAGATCTGATAATAATTCAGCAAACTCATGTTGCAGGTTGACGTCCACGTTTTCAATTTAAGCGGAAAATGGCGTAATAATCCACTCAGGGATGTAAACGTTTTCCAAATCAAATCAACAAAGCGCAGTTTAAAATTCTCGCTTAATTTTTAAAGATGACTTGTTTATATTGTCAAGTCTTCTTCTTTTATTCCTAATTGTCACAGATCGACCCCTACTTGTGTTAAATAGACCCCGGGGGGTCTATATAGACCACTTTGGTGACCTCTGGTATAGATCATTAACTATTGTCGAAGAACAATAAGGATGTAGAGGTTCATATTCAAACATGGCCCAGAAGAAAAATTTGATCATGTAAATTCAATCTTATAAACTCTTTTATAAAGAGAAAAGTTTTTATTTTGCTACGTCACAATATATATACAGGGTTTTCAAACTTAAGTCGGCACTATTGCTAACTATTTGCTAACACAAAATTTAATTCTGAACAAAAGCTTTCCTATGAACTTTTATCCTAAAGTCAATAATAACAGAGTTATTGATGATTTTTCAAATTTGCCAAGGTGGCTGTTATTTCATAAACAAAATTCGATTGTTTTGCAAATGTCATCAACATTGAAATATTGCATTAAACCTCTGTCAGTAAGCAATTAACATTTTGTGTTTATTGATGAAAAAATGCCTTTCACGTATTTAGAAAAATGTGATATGATGGAATGTTACATCGTTTGTAATAAAAATTCCCTGCAAGCTCGTGAACGTTACGGTGTTTTATTTCCTACGCGCAACTTGCCAGATCGAAGGTACTTTTACTTTTGTACGGTAAGTTTCGATCAAATGAAAATGTGTTCAAGAAAACTAGAACCAAAAAACAATTTATAATAAGTGAAGCAACTGAAATTAACGTCTTAGCTTTCTTTGAAGCTAATCCTAATAATGCAATTAATGATTTAAAGGAAGAAAGTGGACTATCTTTGGAAACTATTCACAATATTCTAAAAAATATAAGTTTGTGCCTTTCAGATACAGACCTATTCAGACGCTGGTACCGGGAGATCAAGAAAGACGGACTCAGTTTTGTCAGTGGTACATTCATCAAGTTAGACTTAACCATAATTTTTGGCGTTTGGTTCTTTGGAGTGACGAATCAAATTTCTCCAACAGGGAGAACAGCCACTATTGGAGTCGAGAAAACCCGATGCTTTTCCGTCCTTGTAATCCGCAGAGACGCTTTAGTGTTAATGTTTGGTGTGGCTTGATTGATTCAAGAATTGCAGGCCCCGTATTTTATCAAGGTGCATTAACTGGCGAGAGGTATGTCGAAATGTTAACCGCTACCCTTGGAGAATTCTTGGATGACCTGAATTTAATGGATAGACAACAGATATTCTTTCAACAAGATGGCGCTCCTGCCCATAATGTTCGCCAAATTCATAACTTATTACATGACCTTTTTGATGGCCGATATCTATCAACTAACGGGCCTATTCGTATGCCTCCCCGATCACCGGACATAACACCTTTGGATTTCTTCTTTTGGGGATTTGTGAAAAGTGCAGTGTACATATGAAAGAGGGTATGATACTCTTGAAGATCTCCAGCAAAGCATCAGCCATGCTATTAATAATATTGATGGTAGAATCATTGCTAAGGCTACTAGAAGCGTTAACAGGCGGGTTCAAAAGTGCTTGGAGCAAGAGGGTGATGTTTTTGAGCATCTGCTCTGAATTTAAAATTTCTTGTTTTTTTTTTATTTTCGATACTAATAAAATAACTTAAAATAAACAATACTGTTTTTAGTTTCTGTAAAAACAATCATCAATAACTCTGTTATTATTGACTTTAGGATAAAAGTTCATATGAAAGTTTTTGTTCAGAATTAAATTTTCTGTCGACCGTGAGAACTGTATACTGGGTGTCCCATTTAAAAAAATTACGTTTTTCACAATATCACGTGACCCAGTACGTCAATTATTTTTTTTTAAATGCCATTGTAATTTGCTTGAAAAACTACACTAGTTTGCCTATATAACCAACTTTGTAGCTCCAATAATAACAAAGTTAGCAATAGTGCCGACTTAAGTTTGAAAACCCTGTATAAGAAAAAGTTTCAGTTAATATCGAATACTTCTCGTGTGTACTATGTATCCCAAGTGTCCTAAATATTTTTGGGTGCTGAAATAATTTACAAGGAATTGAAATACGAAGTCATTCATAAGACGACTGTGGTAGGTATATGTATCAGTACTGTTGGCTTAAACATGTGCTATTCAGTGTATTATTTTGAATACATTAAAAGCCTAGATAATGATGTCTGACATATGTCCAAAATAGATATCCATAAGACGTTGTAAAACGATGTCTTATAAACGTTGACATTTGTAACAATGGATGTCTATACGACATCTTATGGACGTCTATAAGATATCTTTGTGCTGTCTGGGTAGTTAATGCCAAGAATAATTGTAATAGGAGTAATGCAGTTTTCTACTTTCTTTATGGAACTAATTTATTTATATTTGCATTTATTTTCATGTAAATTATACAGTTATGTATATAATACATCCATGACAGAAACTATAAACGTGTAGCTTTATTTATTCTATTCTGTACTTTTTCCTTTAAAGATTTAAACGTCAACGTCAACTTCCGTGAATCAAGCTTTAAATAAGTATAAATACAGTTGTTGAAATACTTAGCACCCTATGTCGTATATTCTGGCGGCGGTCGCTCTAAATCGCACGGTCTTCTAAATTCTTGATCGTCCTCGTGAATCCATTCACTGCATACTAAAAAAATGATTATCATTATAACATTGATACACTCGTGTATTAGATTGCTTCGAAACGTAGATACCCCATTTAGATCCGGTTAAAATCGGGCAAGCAGCATGAAGAGTGCGGCTGTCTCCTTCTCCACTTGAATGTAAATTATACCAAAAAACAGCTGTTCCTTTCTTTGGCCGAACTGCAACTTTGAGATTAACAAAAGCGGTTGCTCCGCCTTGAGCGACATCACTCATCTTGAAATGAGTGTTAACCAAAATTAAAATTAAATGATAAGTGTGCATTGCAACCTGACTTACATAGAATAAAACTGTTGCTATTCTATTTCCGAATCCGAAACTTCTAGAGCTGTTTGTTTCTTCTTTCTGAAACAATTAAAAAGTTGGTATTTATCATAATAAGAAACGGTTATAAATAAATCTATTTACTTTTGCAAAATCATAATGGGGCTCGTAATGACCACCAATTCCATAATTAACAACCTGCAAATCTTCAGCGCTTTTCATCGTTAGACCGGTCATATCTCCAACTCTTTGTACTACGTCCTTTATGTGTTCGTGGATTGTTTTTATCAGCCACGCTGTTTTACTAATCCGATAGCTAGCGGTTTTCGAGGTACCGGTGGTAAAGTTTTGGACTATAGCTCGTTGAAACTTGAATGAAACCGTGATTAATGGTTAAATCTAATTTGTTTGAATACTTACATGTGGTCGGGCTAACGCTTTTATAGTAGCAATCTCATGATCTGCCATTACATCATGGAATATCAGTATTTGCGGATCCAAATACGCTTCCTCAACTTTAAACGGTGCAATCTTCAAAAACGGATTTCCGTTATCCACATATCTACATTTCAATTCGGCTAAAATTTCATCCGAAGGCCTAATTTCCCCTCTGCAAAGAGCTTCGTACGGAAACCTGGCCTGTCGATACCAAGATATATTTTTCGCTAGATTTATATGTTAGGATCAAAATCTTAATATCAAAAGCGTAAATTACCTCAGTTATATTGTGTATTGATGGTACTGATCCATCTCCTCCTTTATGCTGTGCCGAATTATTTTTTGCAATTTTATCTTCGTAGTATACTTTATTCCTTAACGCTCTTTTGTGAGTTGGTATTAATTCTAATAGCTTATTCGTTAGATCTAATGCTAATACAAGATCGTCTAAAATGTTTGAGTAAAAGAAATATATATATCCCGATAAATTTAAATATGTTTTACCTAATTTAAAAGCCGAGAACGCTAAATACTCCAATATTTCGCTACGCTCAACAGTTTGGTTCACTTCCCGTTTCAGCCTCTCATCAGCTTCCGTCATCCATAATTGAGTGTGGTAATAGTCAGCGTTATTATACGATTGTCTACCAAGCTCGAAACAATCCCCTGCTGTTAATTCTGTCGCGTATTTGACGCCGTTAATTTCACCATTTGCCAGCGAGGATGTATCCAACTTATATATATGTTGAAGACGTGTTAAACCCATTGCAGCTCCGTTCAAATCTTCCTTCGATGGAAATTTCAAACTGCTCTTGAGTTTGTCGAAATCAGCAATAAACTCTACGGCAAAATTAATTGTTTAAATTTGTATGTGCAGTGAAAGTTATGTATACTTCGTTTTTGACGTGTTGAAGGATAGTTTGTTAAAAGTTTTTTAAAGATTGGTTTAACTATTAAAAAAAACACCTGTAATGACGTCTAATAAATTCCTCATATTGGATACACTCTATCGGATTTAAAAGATGGATATTTAAGGAAACGAAGCTCAATCGAGAGCTGAAGATAAATGTAGTGGTATGTCTAAACTTCCAATTTGGTAATAACGTTTTTTAAGTGTTAATCTTGAAAAAAATCTTGAAGATCGTGGAATGAAACTTAATGTTTTGGATGCAGATAAGGAAAATTTTGTAATATGTGGAGAGAAACTCAACACAGAGCCAAAAAGGACCTCTAGATTATTGAACATGTCGACTTTCTTCAATGAATTATCATCTATAGCAGCATCTATTAATATTCAGTTTCAATCTGTACTTAGTACAGCAGTTAGTGAGGTAATCAGCGCCGGATTAAAGTGCTGTGGTGGTGTGTATTTAACTGTTACTGAGAACAAGAACGAATATCATTAAATTTTAGCAGAATTTATGAAGCAACTTTGTTAAAAAAATATATCCTATGCTAAACTACAACAACGAAAATTCTTGTTTCTTTTTTTATAAAATACGTTTATTATAATTATTATTAAGAATCTAATAAAAAATACACTAGAATATAATGATTTCATAATGGTTTTTTTCTTGCTTTCATGGAAGCAAACTCTTAAATGATATCATCAAAATTTAATTTAAAGGTTAGCTTCTGTTAACGCTTTCGTATTAGTTATGTTGACGACTATTCTTTGACTTGCTTTTGTTTGATCACCGTTGTTTGGTGATTCAATAACGAATACATGTTCTTGTAAATCTTTGTTGATTCTGTTCTCAACGGTCCGGAAGAAAGTTGTTACCTTTGGTAATTTGTTAATTAATGTTTCTCTTTCCTCTCTCCTCTAATAAAAGAATTAAACGTAATTTCGTACATAATATATACATATATTAAATTACGAGGGAGCGTTTTTATATTCGCGGAATGGGGGATAAGGGGTGGAAATAAAAAAACCAAATTATTTTTCTTTTTCAATATATTAACCTGCAAGACAGATACATCTTTCACATCTTTCAATTAATTTATTTATACCCTCATAAAAAAATGATTTCTCTTTATCTGCAAAATACGCCGAAACTGCCTCCTTGACTTCATCATCGGCAGTAAATTTTTTACCCCGCAGCTCTTTTTTCATTTTCGGAAACAGGTAATAATCACTCGGGGCCAGATCTGGGCTGTAGGGTGGGTGATTCACAATTTCGAAGCCCACCTTATGCAGGGCAGCTAACGCAACGCGGCTCTTGTGGACGGGCGCGTTGTCGTGCAAAAGCAGCACACCTTTCGTCAATTTTCTCCGTCTTTCCTCTTTAATGGCTTCTTTTAGTCGCTCTAATATTGAAGCGTAATATTCTCCGGTTATAGAAACACCTTTATCTTTATAATCAATCAACAATATTCCTTCCGAGTCCCAAAATACCGTTGCCATGAGTTTCCCAGCTGATTGTGACACTTTAAATTTCTTGGGAGGTGCTGTGCCCTTTTTATGCCACTGCATGGAGTCTTGTTTGGACTCAGGTTCATAATAATGAACGCAAGTTTCGTCTCCAGTAACAATTCGACTCAATACACCATCCTTGTCTTCATTACAGAAGTCCAGAAATGCACGTGAACACTCTACGCGTTGTTGTTACTTGGTTTATGTTACTTGATTGACGATAGCTCAAAGACTAACTGTCTAATAACAATGAAACTTCGTATTTATACTAATTATGAGTCGCTGCACAGGCCGCGTCCTCAATGCGCCTAATCACTCTCCTACAAGCCGCTCATTCCCCGAATATAAAAACGACTTCCAAAAAAATAGCAACACCTAGAAGCTGTTTAACGATTTTATTGAAATTTTCAGAAAAGGTCTATTCTATGTTCTATGAAACAAAGTTATGATTAAGTTTTAAAAACAAAAGAATAAAAGCTTTAAAAGTTTTTTCAATAATGAGTTGCTCCGCCACGATTTGTAATGCACTCATCTAGACGCCTTGGCATGCTATTAATCAAGTGATCTATAGCTGCTTGTGGTATATCGTCCCAAGCTTCTTGAATCCGTCGTTGAAGATCGTGTAAATTATCTGGAGGGTGCGGTAAATTACCTATTCGCCTACCAATCATATCCCAGACATGTTCAATGGGCGACAAATCAGGCGACCGAGCAGGCCATGGGAGGACGACAATGTTAGATTCTTCCAAAAACCGTGTTGTAGCCCTGCCGTATGAGGGCGCGCATTATCCTGCTGGAAAATGGGATTTTGCAGCCCCTGAAGATATGCAAGGCCAACTGGTTGTAGCACATTAGCAATGTAACCAGGTGCGTTAAGGTTGCCGTCAATAAAGACCAAGGGTGATCTGCTACCATAACATATTGCACCCCATATCATAACTCCTTGAGTGAGGGCTGTGTTGCGTTCCACAAAAAATGTTGGATTTTTACGTTCTCCGCGCATCCGTCTGACTCTTCTACGACCATCGTCGGTTCACAAGCAAAATCGGGACTCGTCACTAAACACAATTTGATGCCATTCCTGCGCCCAATTAACCCCTAAGTTGCTCCACTCTAGTCTGCGTAGACGGTGAAGTGGTGTAAGAGGAAGACATAAAAATGGACGATATGAACGCAATTCATAAGATCTTATCCGGCGATAAACAGTTGACATTGACATTCTGAGTCCTGTACCTCTCATCCAATCATTTGCAATTGATCGACTTGTTGAAAATCTATCTCTTGTGGCCAAAAGTCTTAAGCGACGTTCTTCGTGATCTGTAGTCCTTCGAGGATGTCCAGATCCACGGCAACGATGTTGAACCCCTTCTTCGTACCATTTGGACCAACACCTCAATACCGTTGAAACATTTCGTTTTACACGACGAGCACTTTCTCTTAGCAAAAGTCCGGCCTCTCTCATACCAATAATACGGCCACGTTCAAAATCACTTAATTGGACAAAATGTTGATGTTGACGTACTTTCGGCATTGTTATCAAGTGCAGAATGAAATTGTGGCGTAACAACAACAATTTGCAAACTTGACAGTTAGTAAATGGTCTAATACTTCAAATTTATAGTTACTATGTGCTATGGAAACAACATGCAAAAAAAAAAACTACTGGCTAGATTTTATTCAAATTTTAATCATCAATTTGTTTAATGAAAATAAACGTTTCCTGAAAATTTCAATAAAATCATTCGACAACTTGTAGGTGTTGCAATTTTTTTGGAAGTCAGTATATTTAGGGTAGGTCAGTCAGCACGTGACACATGTTATTTGCAATGTGTACATAGAAAAAGGTTTCCTAGGTTTCATTAGAAGTCTATGGCGTTCTGGTCAAAATATAAATTTGAAAATTTAGAATTATATATAGTCGATTATGTTCTCTTCAATGAAAATATGATTAGATCTCTAGCGCTTCCGGTTATACCGGAAGTCGCCATCTACTTCATTATTTTTAATGGAACACCTTGTATATTTTTACATATTTTGATTCATCTGTTTTTAAGCTTTATGAGTATCTTTACTTTTTGCGATTTGATTGGGGCGTTTTGTAGTTATTCCATTTTTTCGGAAAAAATTTGCTCTAGCAGACATTTATTCAAAAAATCAGAGCTAATTGGCCCCCTAGATCTCCGGACTTAACTTCTCTTCTCTTCTTATGGGGTTATCTAAAAAATGAAGTTTATAAAACACCTCCTACCACAAAAGAAGATATGAAAGATAGAATTACACATGCATTTAGAAGTATAGATGTGCATGTGTTAAGACATGTAAGTCGTTCTTTTGAAAATCGCTTACAGTTGTACATCGATAGCAACGGAGATCATTTTGAAAAATGACAAAATGAATGAAGAATAAATAATTATGTAATTAGTTTCTACTATTTTTTTTTATTTACTTAAGTTTTATAATTAAATGTTATCTTATCATTTTGTGTTTACTATTTATTTATGTTATTGTAAAATTTAACAATGACAGCATTAAGTAACTGTAAAATAATTTTCACACAGGTCAATGATGCCAGTTCGTGAATACTGGTTTTTTCACATAACTTTGAGTCAGATAATGATAATATTTAACGACTTAGCTTAGCATTATATTATTTTTTAAGCTAAGCAGTAGCTTTCATCTAATATTTCTATTCAATAAACTAAAATCAGACCCGTTTTTATTTAAAATCACGTTTTCGACATATACAAACACAAATAACTGAAAAAGTAGTGGATTTAGGTATAGGGAATGCTTAATAAATAATAAAGCCCGTGAAGGGAGGAGCTTAGGGTGTTCCATTTGAAATACGTGAGAAAACAAACATTCCGAGTTCTGACTCGCCCTGTATATAAATAGTGAATATTTTGGTAAATCAATAATTTCTAACGAACACAGACTATATTAGAAATATTTCTAGCGCAAATAAAACATTTTTTATCGAAACTGTAGCATGCTAGAACACGTTAACTTTGCTATTAATTTTATGCAAAACTTCCCATATCATCTAAAGTAGACTGAGTAACATAGGAAAACCTTATATTATAATAAAGGTAAGGCCAAGAAGAATCGTAAACAGTAAAAATATACAGGGTGTTCCATTTAAAATAAGGTAAGTTTGATTCACCCTGTGTTTATTTGACAGCCTGTATAGTTAAAAATATTTTTAGGTTATAGCCCCCCATGCGCTTCAACTTTCATCTTAATAACATTTTCTCATTTCTCTTATTATAAAGGAGTAATTGGTCTTCCTCGCACTAATGCCGCACCCTGTATAATTCTAAATTTTCAAATTTATATTTTGACCAGAACGCCATAAACTTCTAATGAACGGTCTCGCTGAGACACGCTGTATATTCATGTGTCTAGAATATGGATAAAAAAATACAGAATTATATTACGGGGCCCTTGCCAACACCGGGCCCGGGGCTATAGCCCTGAAGCTTCGCTTAAATCCTGAACTGGATGTAATGGATATTGTCTTGTAAGTTTAAAACATCATTCCAGCTTGTAATGGACTGATAAACTTTGAGATCATCAGCATATGCACGCACAGTGTAGGATAAATTTTCTAAAAGATCGTTTATAAAGAAAAACAAACAATAAAGGGCCTAAACTTGAGCCTTGTAGAACACCTGAAGATGGAGATAAGTTGAAAAATGTATAGGTCTATAATTACTAACATCTGTTTTTGCTCCTTTCTTGAAAATCGTATAAATACTGGTAATAATAATATTTCATACCTTTACCGGTATTTGTAATGATGAGATTCCGAACTACTTCCCAGTCCGTAGTAAGTCGCTTCACTAACAAATACGCGTTAATTGGATTTTCAATGTAGGCTTGAACGTCTTCAGAAGCTTTTTTGTATTGGTCCGTATACGCTTCAACATACCTTAAAAAGATTTTTGTTTAATTCGATGCAATTGTTAACGGAGAAAATAGTACTTCCTAAGTAATAGCATCTTTTGCTCTTGAGCAGTAATGTAGTTGTTTATTGCTGTTATTACAGCATATTCTGTATGTAGGAGCCCTTCTAGTTCTACGAGAGCCGTGTATAATTCGGAATAACTTCTTTTAGTGCATAACAATACGAGTAGAATTATTGCAAAATTCTTAATCATATTTCCTTATCTGCAAAAGAAAATTGATTAATAATAAGTAAATATGTATATTGCCACGTCTACATTACGAATGATGTGGCATATAAATCGTAAAACAGTAATATTTCAAAGCTTAATAAATCTCTTAATTCATCATACCCACCCTAACTAATGAACTTACCTCTTTTAATAATAATAATTGGAAAAATAAATGTCGAATACAACAGCGCACTAATACATTATATGTACACTACTTATAACCAATGTGTAGTACGACGAAACAATGATACAAAGATTTTTTACACAATTGAATAGAACATAAAACTAAATTATTATGGAATGAACAGAAGTTTATTTACAACTACACAATACACCTGCGGCAAAGGCTGTCAACGTGTAATTTTATTTTATTCATAATTTTAAAGAGATTTTTTTGAAGACAGTTTAAACATTTTATTGGAGATATCTTCTTCTTTGTCTTTTCTGGAAGTTAACGATTTATCTACCTGATGTATATATGTATGTATATCCCTAGCTTTGGTAATCTCTCCTTCAGCTAATTCGCTAAGAAAAAAATGTGTTACACTGTGTGGTGAAGCAGAGAAGGAAGGAACATAGAACGCTCTAATAAATAAACCTCTTGTAATTGTGGCCGACGAAACCTCCGACAGGTTAGGGAGATGCGTATTTGCAGTTTTGTTCAGAAGCCTAAACTGAGGACTTACACAATCGTGCTACTTAGCAAGCGTAAGCTTCTTAGAATCAGCAAACTCAATTACTTGATCACATGCAATTATCGACACTCTTAAACAGTATGAAATAAATTACAATCCAGTAAAAAGATTAGTTTCAGAGTTAGCAAATTGCATTAGTGCTTGTTTTAAGATGTTAAAAGTACTTATTGGTGAGGATATTCTTCACTACCAGTGTTGGGTCCATAAAATAAACCTAGTCGGAGATGTTTTCAGGAAAGAATTCAAAGAGCTCAATTCCATAACTTCGAATGTTAAATCTGCACTTTTGCTGTTTCGCAAAATGTCCTAAGTTGATGAATTTAATAGATAACTTAGAAGGATCAAAGTATCCATATGGGCATATGTTGTGGACCAAACTAGAGGAGCTCGAACAATGTTTATCTCGACAGAGCACAGGATATTTCAACGAAAAAATCGAGAGCACTTTAAAAATGAAAAATGGCAAAACTTGCATGCTTTTGAAATCGATGCTTAAGTTTCAACTGAAAAGTCTTCAAAAATTCCGACAAGTGAGGCTTTCAAACACATCGCCCGTTTGTTTCATCCTACTGTGGCCGGAGCTGTGCAAACTTTGAACCTCGACTCTGTGCTTGAAGGTGTTTCGAAGATTCCTTTTTTTAAGATATATCTCGCGATGAGCTATTTGATGGCTATTACCATCGGTAAGGAATGTAATTGTTGTGGGTGACAAAAACTTCCCATGTTACTTTTTCAAAGACTACATTCTTTTTAGCTCTTATAATCTTGTGGTAACCGATAGACGTACAAGAATGTCAGAAGAAAACATAAAGCTTCCAGCATGCTGACTTTTAATTAATATTTTAGAAATTGTAAGGTTTTTGCGAATAAAAGCGAAATTTATTTTATTTATATGCAACTAGAATAGACAGTCTTGGTTGTGAAATTTACAAGATAAAAATTTATTTATTATTCTATTGTATATTCTAGGGGCGGTCTCTTTAAATCGCATGGTCTTGTAAATTCTTGTCCGTCCTCTTGGATCCATTTATTTGATACTGAAAAAAAATTAGAAATTTAGCCAATAGCAATTAAAAATTTTACATACAACATATTCAGCAATTTTCATGTTTCTTTTTTTTAATTTTTTCGGCATGCAACGCTTTGGTATAAGCTTGGGGACCGAAATAGATAAAGAAATTGTAGATTTGACACCGCAAAATACTGTTAAAACACATAAATATGTTTGGAAACAGTTCACCGAATTTTGTGAACATCGAAATTATAAACTTTGTGCTCAAACTTCTGACGAACAATTTTGAAGTATTTTGAAAGATTGGGCATTCAACATGAAAAGGTCAGATGGCACTGAATACAAAGAAGGTAGGTACCGTGAAAACAATTTGGAATATTTCCGCTAAACTTGTCCAGAAAAAGTTTTATGAAGAGTTTAATCGAGAAACAAATCCATTCAAAGACGGTGATTTTTGAAAGAAGAAGTTACAAGCAATTCCTGAAATGAAGCAGTCTTTTGCTTAATTGACTATTTCAAAACAGAATGAATTATGGTCAACCCACAGGACGTATTGAGTACAATACCATATTTTCAAAGACAGCACAAGGTGGCGAAAAACATACAGCTGGATCTAAATGGTTGACACCGAATAAAAATTGTGAAGATCAGTGCCCAGTACGACTATCGAAGTAAATGTTAAGCAAAAGAACACCAAAGCGTTATATGTCGAAAAATTAAAAAAAAAACATTATGAAAATTGCTGAATATATTTTTGACGTTTATCAACCAACTTCAAAAATTTATAATTGCTATTGGCTAAATTTCAAATGAGTTATATAATCGTTACAACATTGATACACTGCTGTATTAGACTACTTCGTATCGTAAATACCCCATTTAGATCCGGTTAAAACTGGGCAAGCTGCATGTGCAGTGTGCAAATCTCCTTCTCCGCTCGAATGCAAATTATACCAAAAAGCAGCCGTCCCCTTCTTTGGCCAAACTGCAATGTTCAGATATGGAAAAACGGTTGCTCCGCCTTGAGCAACATCACTCATCTTGAAATTAATGTTAATCAAATTTAAACGAATAATAATGATATATCGAAACCTATCTTACATAGAATAAAACTGTTGCTATCCTTTTTCTTTCAAATCTTTTAAAGGCTTTTGGGTCTCCTTTCTGAAAAAAATTAGTTAGTATCAACCATAATTACCAACGGTTATAAATAGATTTATTTACTGTTGCAAAATCATAATGAGGCCCGAAATGGCCACCAATTCCATAATTAACGACTTGCAAATTTTCAGCGGTTTCCATCGATAGATCAGTCATATCTTCAACTCTTTGTACTACGTCCGCTACGTGTTTGTGATCTATTTCCTTCAGCCATGCTGATTTACTAATACGATAGTTACTGATATTTAATGCATCGGTAGTATAACGTTTCACTCTGGCTCTTTTAAACTTGAATAAAACCATGATTAATGGTTAAATCTAATTTACATATTTAGATGTAAATATCGATATGTTTGAATACTTACATGTGGTCTAGCTAACGCTTTTATAGTAGCAATCTCATTATCTGCCATTACATCATGGAATATCAGTATTTTCGGATCCAAATACGCTTCCTCAACTTTAAACGGTGCGATCTTCAAAAACGGATTTCCGTTATCCGTATATCTACATTTTAATTGGGCTAAAATTTCATCCGAAGGCTTTATTTCTCCTCTGCAAAGAGCTTCGTAAAACAACATGTCCTGTCGGTTCCAAAATATATTTTTAGCTAGATTTACTTTAATATGAAAGCGTAAATTACCTCGGTTTTATTTTGTACTGATGTTAGTATAGATCCATCTTCCCCCTTTGGTTGAGCTGCATTTCTTTTTGCAATTTCATCTTCGTAATATACCTTATTTATTAATGCTCTTTCGTGAGTTGGTATCAATTCTAATATCTCATTCGTTAGATCTAATGCTAATCTAACATCGCCTAAAATTTTTAAGTAAAAAACATAGAATAAAATCAGATAAATTTAAAGAAGATGTACCTAATTTATAGGTCGAGAACGCTAAATACTCCAATATTTCACTACGTTCGACAGTTTGGTTAACTTCACGTTTCAGCCTCTCATCAGCTTCCATCATCCATAATTGAGCGTGGTAATGGTCTGCGTTAGTATACGATTGTCTACCAAGCTCGAAACAATCTGCTGCTGTTAATTCTGCCGCACATTTGACGCCGTTAATTTCACCATTTGCTAGTGAGGATGTATCCAATTTATATGTATCTTGAAGACGTGCTAAAGCCATTGCAGCACCGTTTAAATCTTCGTCCGATGGAAATTTCAAACCGGGTTTGAGTTTATCAATATCGGAAATAGATTCTGCGGCAAAATTAATTTTTGTTAAACTGAGATGGGACGTAATTTAAAATCTTAACTATGTACACCAAAAGGAATGTTGAGTTTTGTGAGTTTATATTTTATGGATGTGCTTGTAGAATCATGCATCTCTAGATGTAAGAATTGGGTAAACAATAACAAAAAAAAAACAAGATAAATTGTTTACCCAATTGACCGAAAATATTCGTCGATGGCAAAGTTAATATTTTCTTCAGATGAAGCCGTCAATTTTGAGCTCTCAGAGAACCTCGAGCAGGTAGTATTGCGTGTACGAAACGGCCGTTATTTTTTCACAATCGTCGACTATGTACCGGGTGTCCAACTAAGAATGTCGCTCGGCCATATCTCAGGAACGGTTTACAGTACAGCTTTGGGTAAAAAATATTACTGACTAAAGTGACCCCGGAAACATCTGGAAAATTATTTAGAAAAACGTAGGATAACCGCTAACTGATCGCCTTAATATCTATCATAAATATGAAAATCGAAATCTACTGAAAATTTTGCATATTTTACGTAGGACAACTTTTTTATATTTTGCTAAATAAGGGGGAGGAGGAGGGGAAAGTTTGTATTGAAGGAACGCTTATAATTCCGGTTCTGTTGAACCGAATTTTGCAAACTTAGTCTTTTTGAAAACAGCATTAGGCACTCCTTCAATCTAATGCTTACAATTGGAACCAAGCTAATAAGTGACATCCATGCTAGAGAGCGCTGTTTAAATTTTTCGTGGAATTTTTGTCAAAAATTTTAAATACAAAAAAGTAGGCTAAATTATCAACAAATCAGCGAAAACTGGGTATCGCTATCTTTGATCAAATTTACGTATTTAAATTTCTTTATCGCCCTCTAGCGGTGACGGATAAGATAAAATTAAACAGCTTCAATCGCTAAACATAGCGCAATGAAAATCCTTTCTAATAAGATCAAATTTGCCAAATTCCGTTCACAAGAAGCAGAATAATTTAAATTCATAAAATAATTTTTTACAATCCACAGGTTAAACAATAAACATCGGTATCACCAAACACCACAACTTTAATTAATTATTCGGGACACGTGTTTCGAAAACGCATGGGTTTTCATCATCAACCGAATACCGAATGAATAAATAAAATTAAAAAAACCATCATTATAAACATCCCCCTATTTCTTGTATAAACAAGCAATGCATGCGAACTCTACTAACCGGACTAATCGTTAGCACTTGTTGAGAAGACCTTCCAAGAATCGATGATTCTCTATTCATGAGATTATTTTCGTGTTTATACATAAAAATACTTTCATAGGCGTCGAGTTCCCTTCGCTTATCAACGGCTTTTAATAATTTGACACTTTCTGTTTCAATATGTTTTTGTTCAATGTTCAATGTTTTTTTCTTAATGTGAATGGTTGATGATGAAAACCCATGCGTTTTCGAAACACGTGTCCCGAATAATTAATTAAACTTGTGGTGTTTGGTGATACCGATGTTTATTGCTTATTACGAGCCCACAGTCCTTGAAATCACTCTGATATAATCCACAGGTTTCTGAAGATATCTGCGGATTGGTAAAAAAATAGTTGTTGGTAATTTAGCCTACTTTTTTAACTTTTTATCAAAAATGCATGTTTGCATTTAATATTCTATAGAAAAAACAAAATTCCCGGAAAAAATTAAACAGCGCCCTCTAGCATGCACGTCACTTATTAGATTGGTTCCAATTTGTAAGCATCAGGTTGGAGGAGTAATACCGGTTTGAACGACACTAAGTTTGCAAAATTCGGCTTAACAGAACTGGAGTTATAAGCGTCCCTTCAATACAAAGTTTCCCCTCCTCCTCTCCTCTTATTTGACAAAATACGAAAAAGTTATCCGATGTAGAATATGCAAAATTTTCAGTAGATTCCGATTTTCATATTTATGATAGACCTTAAGTTGGTAAATTTTGCGTAAAATAAGAATTAAATTTTTGGTGATCAGTTACGCCCTCTAGCGGTCATCCTACGCTTTCCTAAATAATTTCAAAATGTTTCTCGGGGTCATTTTAGTCTATAATATTTTTTTCCCGAAGCTGTACTGTAAATCGTTCCTGAGATATTGCCGAGCGACATTGTTAGTGGGCCACCCGGTACATACATCCATACTCTTATCTCTTAGAGTCGATAGCCGCAATGGTTAGGCGGTTGACTATCGTTATGGTGGGACAACAGGAACAGGGTTTCAAGTCCCTGGAGGGACAGTGACATTTTTTCAGAGAGTTGTAATCCGGATCGACTTGGAAGCGGCATTTTAAACTGCAAAGCCATTTGAACACAATTTATACACACAAAACTATACCGCAAGAGTTACATGATAGCCATACAAGCGATACACCTTCCGGAATCAATGCAACTAAACTCCTACCACACTTAAAAAGAAAATCACCCATGACGATTTTATAAATAAGGCGATAATCACCTCCTTTAACATTTTCAATTTTAAAGCTAATTTTTACACACTCGTTTAGATTATATGGCACCCATTTCGACATAAGTTTTTTTTACATGCGTGTAAATCTTCATTAAGGATTTGCCTAACTGCTGGAGAGTGTCCTCTCTCATACCGTGTGTGTGCCTTCCATTAGTTTTCTAACATTTTATGAATACGGGGCAGAATTTCGCAGGCGATTGCTGACCTGGACCTCCTACATGTTGATGTGGTAATTTAATTACAGCTTGAGAGGGTCCTGCCTCTCCACAAGCTGTATGCAAATGTTGCATACATTCTTTTTCATTAAGACCCACTTTAAAAGCATACTGTATACTCTGAAATGTTCTTTGGCTTAGAGAGTTGCCGTTTATTGTAAAGGAAATGAGTGTAATGAACAACAGGTAGAAGCCATGGATACAGAGAATACAGTAAAGAATGTAAAAGGTAACTAATCAAAGACTTAAGCCTAAATAACATACAACGCTATGTATGTATGTGTCTAAGTACAAGTATTATTAATATATCCTATCTTTACCAGTATTTGTAATGATGAGATCCTGAACTACTTCCAAGTCCGTAGTAAGTCTCTTCACTAACAAATACGCGTTAATTGGACTTTCAATGTAAGCTTGAACGTCTTCAGAAGCTTTTTTGTATTGGTCCGTATACGCCTCAACATACCTTAAAGAGATTTTTGTTTAATTCGATACAATTTTTAATGGATAAAATAGTACTTCCTAAGTAATAGCATCTTTTGCTCTTGAGCAGTAATGTAGTTTTTTATTGCTGTTATTACAGCATATTCTGTATGTAGGAGCCCTTCTAGTTCTACGAGAGCCGTGTATAATTCGGAATAACTTCTTTTAGTGCATAACAATACGAGTAGAATTATTGCAAAATTCTTAATCATATTTCCTTATCTGCAAAAGAAAATTGATTAATAATGAGTAAATATGTATATTGCCACGTCTACATTACGAACGATGTTGCATATAAATCGTAAAACAGTAATATTTCACCCCAACTAATGAACTTACCTCTTTGAATAATAACAATTGGAAAAATAAATGTCGAATAAAACAGCGCACTAATACATTATATATAATATATATATTATAAGTATGTAATATGATGTACAGCGAAGCAATTAAACAAAGATCTTTGACGCAATCGAATAGAACATAAAATTAATTGTTATGTAATGAACAAAAGCTAAATCACACAGTACACCTACGGTAAAAACTATAAACGTACAGTCTTATATTATTTTTATAAAAACATTATTGGACATATTCAATGGTAGGTAAGTTTTCTCTTCTGGAAGTTAACCATTCATCTATTTGATATTTTGTTTTGAAGAGTTTGCTCCAAGCTATATGCACTAACGCTGCTTGTCGATTTATAAGTTCTCGATCTACACACTCTATTTTATTTATACAATTGGAAAGGACAGTCTTGATTATAAAAATTGACGAGATAAAAATTTATTTAATATTATGCCGTAAATTCTGGGGTGGTCTCTCTAAATCGCACGGCCTTCTAAATTGTTGTCCGTCCTCGTGCATCCATTTATTTGATACTAGAAAAAAGATTATCGTTATAACATTAATACAGCTGTGTATTAAACCATTTGGTAACGTACTCCATTTAGATCCGGCTAAAACAGGACAAGCTGCATGCCTAGTACGCTTATCTCCTTCTCCGCTCGAATGCAAATTATACCAAAAAGCAGCTGCCCCTTTCTTGGGCCAAAGCGCAACGTCCAGATATGGAAAAACTGTTGCTCCACCTTGAGCAACATCACTCATCTTGAAATGAATATTAACCAAATTTAAATTGAATAATAAGTATGCATTGAAATCTGACTTACATAGAATAAAAGTGTTGCTATTCTATTTCCGGCTCCTAAACTTTTAAAGGCATTTGCGTCTCCTGCCTGAGAAAATTAACAAGTTGGTATTAACCAAAATTAGGGAGGGTTATTATAAAATATATTTACTACTGCAAAATCGAAATGAGGTTCGTAATGGCCACCAATTCCGTAATTAACGACCTGCAATTCTTCAGCGGTTTCCATCGATAGACGGGTCATATCTTCAACTCTTTGTACTACGTCCGCTATGTGTTTGTGCTCTATTTCCTTCAACCATGCTGATTTACTAATACGATATTGAACGATCTCCATTGCGCCGGTGAAAAAGTTTAGAACTGAGGCTCTTTGAAACTTGAATAAAATGATGATTAGTGGTCCAATCAAATTTACATATTTAGACGTAAATATCGATATACAGTTGACTCCGTTTAATTGGGTCCTCGGCTAGTCGGGATAACCGCTTTATTGGGACATTTTTAACGAAACGGAATCAAAAAAACTTCCGAATAATCGGGGGAACTCCCTAATTCTCCGTATAGCGAAATGTATCCCGAGGGGACAAAAGTCGACTCATTTCTTAATGTGCGCTTTTCCAAGTATGTAATACAAATTGTGTGTGGGCTTAATTGTTCAAAATGCCCCGTAAAGACTTAAATGTTGTTCAAAAAGTGGAACTCTTGAATAAAATAAAAGAGCAACAACAACACATTAACATCGCAAGTGTATAAGAAACTGAAGTTGACGAAGCGCTCAGGAAATGGTTCGGAATTGTTACTAAAAGAGGTATTCGTATATCCGGGCCTATGTTAAAGTGCTAACCGAAGAGTTTGCCAAGAAGCTGGGCCAGAAGCATGAAAATTTTAGGCGACCGAGAAATGGTTTTCTCGCAAGAAAAAGAGACACATCAAGTTTAAAAAAGTTCAAGGGGAAAAAGCGAGTGCTGATGATTTGTTTGCTGATGTGGAAACTCGAAAGGCTTCCCGAAATTATGAAGGAATTTTCACCAGAAAACATTTATAACGCTGATGAGACAGGGCTGTATTTTAGAGCAACTTCAGATGGTTCTCTTTGTTTTATAAAAGACAATTTAGCAGGTCCAAAAAAAGCAATCCTGTACAAACATTACCAGCAATAACAAGAAAAAACTGCCTGCTATTGGAAAAAACCTCGCTGTTTTATAGAATTGGATATCAAGAGATTGTCCATCGAATACCATGCTAATTCTAATGCATGGATGACGTCGTTAATTTTTTTAGATTGGCTGAAAAGTTGGGATAAAGAATTGCAACGTCAATCAGGATCCATAATTCTGATTCTAGACAATTGTGCTGCTCATCCATACACTGACACTCTAAAGAATATATCCTTGAATATCTGCCACCAAACACAACATCACTGACTCAGCCCTTAGACATTGGCATTATTAAAAACCTAAAAACTAAGTACAGCACTAAACTAGTAAATTTCATTTTAGAAAAGATTGAAGAAAATTTATTGGGATCAAACTCAACAGCTAAAGATGTAAGCAGTAAAGTCAACATTCTGCAAGCTATAAACTTCGTTGCAGACAGCTGGAGAAATATTAATAGCAAATTTGGAAGCCAGTAACGGAGTACTAGTAACTAAAATAGTATTAACGCTTGATACTCCAAATAATCTTAGGCAAGATGAAAAGTCTCAGTTATTGATTAAGTTCTTTATTGAAGTGCCAAATTTTCGTTCGGGAATGCGAACTTCTTCAGGACAACTGTTAAATAACAATAGAACATAAAAACAAAAATACAAAATAGAATAATAATTGAGATTACTTACACAATTGAGCTTTTATACTAAATAATTAACATTAATAGACGTTGTAGTTGTGATGAATAAATACATTATAAAATTATTAAAACACAGCTGTCTAAATTTTAAAACGATACTTAAATGCAAAGACGTTATGTCGAGGTTTTGCCAGAGTAAAGATATTAAAAACAAACAAAACATCCAAAAAACAGATTCGTGTAGATTTAAAAACGAAACAAATTACAGTCAATTGTAAAAAGAAAAATGCAAGGAATGAATACAATCAAGTATCAAAAGAGACAGACAAAATTTTGAAATGAAAGCACATTTCCAAGAAATTACGTTTTGATTTATTACGTTCAAAATCCAAGACCTCAACATTGCCAAAATCAAAAGTGTGGTTTATCTCATTAGGGGCAGCAGGGGTGGCAAGGGACGGTGGATAAGGTTAGATTGTTATAGCATGGGAAACTTGTCTTTGAGTTGAGAAAAAAATCTTTGAATTTTTTGATGGGGTATGTACAAATTTGTATGTTTTCAAAGTGACAAAACAGATTCACAATTTTGTCGTTGAGACCAGGAATGTATTGTAATTTTCTGTAAATTTTACTGTTAAGGTCGTGGTTATTGTTGTTGCTAATAGATATATTATTGGAGATAGGATTAGTGGGTTGCATGTTCTGGGAGGCAGATTTAGTCTCTCGAAAGAGAACTTTGTCAAGGAGGGATTTCGGATAGGAATTAGATTTAAGTATCTGTTTAAGACGGTTGAGATTGGTTAAGTGAAAATCGGGTGTGAAATATTAAGAGCAAGAATCAAATTAATTTTGTATTTCAAAGAGTGGTTTGACATAAAGTGAAGAAATCTTCCAGAACTAGTAGGTTTACAGTACCAGTCAAGTTTGATTATGTTGTTATTATCCCTTATCACAGAGGTATCCAGAAAGGGTACAATGCGATCTTTCTTTCGCTGGTGAATTTAAGATTTACGTTGAAGTTGTTGAAGATGTTAAGTATATTATCAAGCTCTGCTTCAGGAAGAGACAGAAGTAGGTCGTCAACGTACTGATATGCGAATGGAAACTGAAAATCAACATTGGATTGAACATGAAAATACTGTTCATAAGTATTTCTGCCAAGAAAGGACTGATAGAACCCCCTCTCCCCCCTCCAGAAATAGGTAGAACAAAAGAGAAACGTGATTATGTGGGTAAAAAGATCTTGAGGTATATTGCGAAATAGAATTGTAATTTTGGGAAAGGATATCAATATGTTAGTGAATAACGAGAATTTGCAAATTCAAAACCATCTCTGACCCTAAAACAATTATGGTCAGCAAAAGCTCTGTCAATTATTTTGGCGAAGTATTTCCTAAGACTTTGAGCGGGGCCAGTAGTACAAGATATGATAGATCTAAGAGAATTACCCTCTTTATGGACTTTGACTGGGCCATGGGTGAAATAGAATTATATGCTTTGAGATATTTGGCCTCATCGTCGGTAACATGCCCTTTAGTCTTGAATTGGTTAATAAAAAAATTGTTATTTCTCTCTATTTTGAGAGTCGGGTCTTTTGGAAGAACCTTGTAAGTAGTAAGATCAGAGAGAAGTTCAAGAGACTTGTGGTGATAAGAATCCCTGTCAATAGCTACAGTGCTGTTACCTTTGTCAGCACTAAATATCAAAATATTAGGATTCTGTTTCAGAAACGCATTAACTTCTTTTTCAATTGGTGTGCTGATGGAAGGGGATTTAAAAACTGGGTCGGATATTATAGGAAAAAATTGGTAATTAAGTAAGTATGTGGTTTTGGCCCGGATTTTGTCTCTCTGAGAAACTGGGAAAAAAAAGAATATGTTCTAGTTCTGAAAGGTATTTAAATAGGTTTATATCTTTAAAAGAGATAGGCAAACTAAATTTGTGACCCAAAGACACATATACTTATATTATACATATATTTCTTTCCTAATTTAATTCATTTCAAAATTTTGTCTGTCTCTTTTGATACTTGATTGTATTTTTAAATCTCGTTTTTAAATCTCTATACACGGATCTGTTTTTTTGGATGTTATTGAATATTGTTTTACAGTGGTGTGGGGCAAGGCCAAATGCAGGCGTGGTCAACAGCAACTCGCGAGGCCCTTTTTCTCAATGTTTCACTAAAAAATACACAAAAATTGCCAGGCCATAAACACTTGGTGTGGTGAATTAAAATCATTAATTATGCAAATAAAAAGATTACATATTATTTTTACTTATTGCAATTTGTATTAAAATAAATATCATAAATATTAAATGATGCAGACTAATCAGAGTATAGGTTGGAGGCTACTTCGGCTTCAATAGATAGAACTGCTAATGCTGTGAGTCTTTCCTGAGTCATTGTATTTCTTAAATAATTTTTAATTATTTTTAATTTCAAGAAGCTTCTCTCAGCAGAAGCGGTGCTGACTGGGACAGTGAGCATAATTCTTATAGCTATAAAAATATTTGGGTATATTTCCTGTAAACTATGTTCTATAATATGTATATTGAATAAGGTGTTTGGTATCTTTAATAGAATCTGGCAAACTTGATGTTATAAGTTGCAGTTCCTCATATAGTTCGAAATGCTGTATGTCACTGTTTTCATCCTCTCGGAGAACAGTGCCTAAATAACTACAATGTTTATGAAGGCCTTTTTTTGACATGGATTTCAAACAATTAATGTCAAAAATAAAACCAAATGTCTCATAATATTCATTCAGGGATTTAAATCGATCTTCAAAATTATATGCAATTTCATCTATCATTATTAAAAAAAAAAGACATTTGTTCAGTTCGGCTTACATCTCTAGTACAGTCAAGCGAGATAGCGTAATATTTTGCCTGTTTTACTCTTCTTATTATCTCTTTAATAACTGTTTTAGACATAAGCAGAATCAATTCGTTTTGGATGTCGTGGCTGAGTGTTGCTTCAGTTGTTCTTCATTGATGCGTCGCAGATGATCTCTTAAAGTGATATCATATTTAGATAATAATTTAAATATCTTTATAAAGTTGCCACAGTTTCCGCTACTATCTAACTTGAGAGATTCTCGATGACCTCCGAGTGTCAAATTATGTGAAGCTAAGAAATTTATAATATCAATTAACCTTTCGAACACATTGCGCCAATACTTTTGGGATTCTTGTCTTTATCTATTGTCTTTCTATGTTTAATACCTTTGTATAATTCGATCCATTTAAGCATACACACCATGTGTTCTTGACTGTTTTCATGTCTTTGCAAAATATTGCTTAAATGTTTCCAATCACTGCATCCATTGCGTATCATCTGCGTTTGTGAAGTAGAAAAAAGTCTGAATGGAAAGCAATATACTTTGTCCTCAGATGTGGAGTAAATTAATCATCGGCGATGTTGATGAAAGTTAGAAAAGTGTCTTTTATAATTGTCTTTGGGATAAGTTTCATCGCAAGTATCTAGTTTCTGCTGAGGACCATTTTGAACTAAGTTTTGACGTTGTCAGATGAACGTTTAAGTCAGATATTGGAGAGTTCCATATCCCTGGGTCTAAATTCACAAGTGACTTTTTTAGGGGGACATCTTGCTCATGTTCATTTGTCTCCCAAATTTCTATTTTCTGTGTAAAAATTTCAGATATTGACCATAGATGTACTTCAGATATATCCCAACTGACCTAACAGTATGTTTTATGGTTTTATAGTACGTTTATTCATTCATGTAAAACAGAACAATAACTGGGCCTTTTCATCTTGCCTAAGATTATTTGGAGTATCTAGTACTGAACACTACAATACTAAATGTATACATATATTTGTAAGTAAACCAATCAATACGCATTGAGATGTTTTTCTTTGGGTTTATTCATGATCTCTGATTTATTGGGACCCCCGGATTATTGGCATTTGTGTCCCGATTAAGCGGAATCGACTGTTTTTGTATACTTACCCGTGGTCGGGCTAACTCTTTTATAGTAGCAATCTCATGATCTGCCATTACATCATGGAATATCAGTATTTGCGGATCCAAATACACTTCCTCGACTTTAAACGGTGCAATCTTCAAAAACGGATTTCCATTATCCGTATATCTACATTTTAATTGGGCTAAAATTGCATCCGAAGGCCTAATTTCCCCTCTGCAAAGAGCTTCGTACGGCAAGCTGCCCTGTCGGTTCCAAGATATATTTTTCGCTAGATTCACATATTAGGAAAAGCTAATAAAAATCTTAATATGAAAGCGTAAATTACCTCAGTGTTATTTTGAATGATCAGTATTGATTCATTTTCTCCTGTAGACTGTGGTGAATTAGTTTTTGTAATTTCATCTTCGTAATATACTTTATTTCGTAATGCTCTTTCGTGAGTTGGTACCAATTCTAATATCTTATTCGTTAGAGCTAATGCTAATCCAACGTGGCCTGAAATTTTTGAGTAAAATAATAAAATATAATCCGATAAATTTAAAGATTACGTACCTAACATAAAAGTCGAGAACGCTAAATACTCCAGTATTTCACTACGCTCAACAGTTTGGTTCACTTCCCGTTTCAGCCTCTCATCAGCTTCCATCATCCATAAATAAGTATGGTAATGATCAGCGTTATTATACGATTGTCTACCAAGCTCGAAACAATCCGCTGCTGTTAATTCTGTCGCGTATTTGACGCCGTTAATTTCACCATTTGCCAGCGAGGATGTATCTAATTGATATGTATCTTGAAGACGTGTTAGAGCCACTGCAGCACCGTTTAAATCTTCATAAGATGGAAATTTCAAATCAGTTGTGTGTTCATAAAAATCGGTAATTAATTCTGAGACAAAATTAATTTTAAATTGAGATCTTTGACAAATTCAAGACATTGCTATACCTTCACCAATATTATTATTTATGAGATTTTGAACTACTTCCCAATCCGTAGTAAGTCGCTTCACTAACAAATACGCGTTAATTGGATTTTCAACGTAAGCTTGGACGTCATCAGAAGCTTTTTTGTATTGGTCCGTATACGCTTCAACATACCTTAAAAAGATTTTTGTTTAATTCGATTCAATTTTTAACGGAGAAAATAATACCTCTTAAGTAATAGCATATTTTGTTCTTGAGCGGTAATATAGTTTTTTATTACTGTTATTAGAGCATGTTCTGTATGTAGGAGCTCTTCTAATTCTGCGAGAGCAGTGTATAACTCGGAATAACTGCTTTTAGCGCATAAGAATACGACTAGAATTATTGCTAAATTTTTAATCATGCTTCCTTATCTGCAAAGTAAGAATGATTAATAAAAAATAAATATACGTGTACTGCCACATCTACGTTACCAACTTTATTGTAAAATAAATCGTAAAACAATATTTTAATTTAAAATTTTAAAGTTTATAATCCCAATATTTATAAATAATAAATTTTTAAGTTATCAGTACCAGAACGGACTTCTTCTTTTGATAACAATAATTCGACGAATCAAGGTCGTGAATATTATAACTGAAGCGAAGATTCCAAAACAATTGTATCAAGTGTTATTATATGGAACATAAAATTCTTATCCATCGAACAAAAGCTAATTTATAGGTGAAGTGAGCGTAAAATCGTAATAATATTATTAATTGTAATTTTCAATAACATTGTGGCACTGCGTGTGTTCGGTTAGTAGCATTTGTGAGCAAGCAGTGCATCATTGGAAGTTCTATATTGGTAAAAATTCTGAAATAAATTTATTTGATTACGACAGTTTTTCTTTGTAAGACGTATAAAATTATTTTATTTGCGAGGTAAGCACGCGCTTAATTGTTTTTTGTTAAATTGTGATCCGCTTTATCCCTTAATATGGGGGCTAAGCAGATTGTTTCCATAGTTTTTGCCTAAAATCCGGTTTTAAAGTTGATATGAGGAAATATTTGAAACCATTGAGTAGACAAAAACGTCTTGTTTGGCACCATATTTCTTCCTCAAGATGTTTAATAAGTAGGGAAAAGGTAAGTACAGTGAGACAGTGGGAACAGTAAGACAGTAGTCATATTTCAAATTCAGAGAAAAGAATTGAATGCGTCGTTAACGCCAACGTGGTGTGGTTTCAAGAGGTAATAGTCTCTCAACATTGCATCATTGTAGTACAAAAATAGAATAAACTAATTTTATGGTGTCCATAAGCTTCAATGCTTACTTTCTGAAAGAATGGCGTTCACTAATTTTTAATATGGATTTTATAGAACGTAGTGAAGGGTACAGTGAGTTCCTTTATTGTATTTCTTTTTAATGAAACCCGTTAATTTGGTTTTATTTTACATTTAGATTGCCTAAAAAGAAGAAAACCGATAAAGTTGTAGAAAGGTTTTCTGCGCAAACTATGAAAGAAGCAATTTAGCTCGTTATTGGTGGTAATTACAGTATTCGTAAAGCGACCACACAAACAAATATAGCATTCCAAACGCTAAGTAGATATGTTAAAAAAATATAAATTAGATCCAAAGATACATTTGTGTCCAAATTATAAAATTAATAAAATATACTCGTATCCAGAGGACATTGAAAAAGCTTTCTGCGATTATATCGTTAAATGTTCCAAGAAGTTCTCTGGCTTGACTTTGAAAGATGTTCAATCATTTGCATATGAAATGGCAATAAGAAATAATCATAAAATTCCTAATACAAGAAGAATGAAAACTTTCCACGTGTGCATTTTAAAACGCATATGTTGGGTGGATAAATTCAGAATGTTTTACAAAAGTGATTGAGCATTTTACTCAACATACGTCTGCTTCTAAAGATAATCCAGCATTATTAATAATGGATAACGATGAGAGTCATTTATCATATTAACTATATTATCATCATTGTACCAATAAGCTTCAGCAGTTGGACGTTGGTATCTATTCTAAAACCTTTTCAAACTTTCTACAATGCCGTCAACTGGTATTTATCCCTTTGATCGCCATGTTTGCAATGATGAGGATTTTATGCCCGGCGATGTCACGGATAGGAAATTCATAGTTGAAGAAAATAGGGAGATTCTTGTTGCTTCTACATTTTGCAACTCTCAAGTAGAAATCATCACACCACCGAAAGAAGCTCAAGATGCAAAGGAACAAACTCCATCACAGCAGACAAAATTTATTTGTTTTCGCAGACTACATTCGCATGTTGCCGAAAGCGATGCCGAGAAAACAAATTCAGAAAAACAGAATACCAGAAAAGATCAATTATTGCCACAGATACGCCGGAGAAAATTCTATTAGAATTGTCGAAAAGATACAGTTAAGAAAGCAGTTATTAAAAAAGCAAAGGGAAAAGTTATTACAGAAGAGGACGACGTTCTAAATGCTCAGTGATTTCCTATTTACTTGTACATGCATTTGGATTTGCATCCAAATTTTTTAAATCCTTGACCACTGACCAGAAACTGATTTACTGATTTTGAAACGAATTCTTTGCAAATACTGAAATGAGATCGGACATATAATTGCTTCAAGATACCTGTTTTAGTACCCATTGTGTAACACCCGTCTCCTGATTTATTAAAGACGAATGTCAAAATTGAGCGAATATTAGTCTTCGCTCTATCCACGTCGGGTATCATTATTCTTACAGCTGTGCGGTTTCATTAGCCACTGGGTGCTTGGCATCAATCATCACTCGTAAACTTTCTTTGGTGTTATTTCGTTGGTTTTCCTGATTGATCTGATTTACGCATATGGAGCACACTAGTTTTTGCTACCAAAGCCTTCATCAGCTTGAGTTACACCGCAGATTACCAGAACGTTATTGTTGCATTTGTAGCATGTGTGGGCTCCTGATGTTTCTTCGAAACATACAACACAAACTAAAGCTATGGATGATAGCGTTTCTTGTCTTGGTTCATTGCCATGTTCTCCTGTTTGTTTATGCGTTGAGTGTTGAGAATTAATGACATTTTGATCATCGTCTCCTTCATTAACAACGATGCGTCGTGTATCAACAAATTGCTCGAGGTCCTCTTCACTATTAATAGTATTGAATACGTCTTTATTAGGTATGAAAGATGACGAAAATCCTACCTTTGCAGTATATCCAACCATTGCTTCGTAACGGCTCCTTTTTATACCAGAATGGTGCGCTCGATTTTTCACTTAGCATGTTTTCAATATCTTGGTTGGCCTGCTCTACACTACCCTGATTCTGACTGTGCCGAGGTTTGCCATCAACTATTTTTAGCTCCGGCCACATTGATTTTAAACTTTCCAAGATGTTGTTACAGAATTCTAGGCCTTTATTAGACTGTAGTATACCTGGCATAACTGGTATCTGCTGGTTTTGAGGTTAGAGGCTAAAAAAACAACAAATTTTGTTAAGTGATCTTCATATACTTACCATTAGAAATTTGTATGTTCTGTCAGGCTACGACTAGTAATGGATCAGATTCACTTAGCATCTACTGTTAAAATGAAAAATCATTGGCGTCACTGCAATGCCCTTCCTTTCACTCTTTTGTTATTGTTGGCAAGATTCGCATAAATTCAAAACAATTAAACAAACACCTTAATTTGGGTTATATTTTTGTAGCGTTTATTCAATTCTTTTACCATCCTGTCTCTGCCCCCGTGACCAATAGATGACTGACTAGAATGAAATACATACATATATCAAATAATTCTTCCATATGAACGTAGAGCTTTACTTTATCAGAGCCAGAAAGAGGTTCTATGATATTTTCAGAACCTTGGAGGGTGAGCACATCGCACCTTTCGAAAGTAATTTCGAAAGTACCATTCTGGAGCTTCCGTCTACCCAAGTAGCGCTTACCACCAGTCGAAAATGGGTAAAAATTTTCAAAATAATCAAGATATCTAAGAAACAAATGAAAATAGGTATAGGAAACTATATAGAACTCATTATGAAATTTTCTCGGAAATTCAAAAATTAGATAATATATGGGGTGTTCCAATTACAACAAGAAAGTTAATGGCGCCTTCCAGTGTTACCGGAAGCGACACGACCTTGAAAATATTTTAGAATAACAGAGCATCTCGACTAACCCTCAAAAAATTCAGAATTCTAAGGCTTTTCTAACGGCGAAAACTTCTAACGAATGCCTACCGTGAGAAGCCCTGTATACATAATATTTTGATATGTTAATTAACCTAGCACAATAAAATTTACACAATTCGGTTTATAAAAGTTTTTTTTTTGATATAAAACTCTATTTTATTTATACAACTTGAAAGGACAGTCTTTGTTGTGAACGTTGACGAGATGAAGATTTATTTAAGATTATGCCGTATATTCTGGGGATGGTCTTTTTAAACCGCACGGCCTTCTAAATTGTTGTCCGTCCTCGTGAATCCATTTATTTGATACTAGAAAAAAAGGTAATCGTTATAACTTTGATACAGTTGTGTATTAGACCGTTGCCTAACGTACCCCATTTAGATCCGACTAAAACTGGACAAGCTGCATGCCTAGTGTGCTTATCTCCTTCTCCGCTCGAATGCAAATTATACCAAAAAGCAGCAGCCCCTTCTTGGGCCAAAGCGCAACGTCCAGATATGGAAAAATGGTTGCTCCGCCTTGAGGAACATCACTCATCTTGAAATAAATATTAACCGAATTTTAAAAAATACTAATTATTATCGAAACCTGATTTACATAGAATAAAACTGTTGCTATTCTATTTCCGATTCCTAAATTTTTGAAGCCGTTTTTTTCTCCTTTCTGAAACACATAACAAGTTGGTATTTATCATAATAAGAAACGGTTATAAATAAATCTATTTACTCTTGCGAAATCATAATGGGGATCGTTATAACCACCAATTCCATAATTAACGACTTGCAAATCTTCAGCGGTTTCCATCGTTAGACCAGTCATATCTTCAACTCTGTGTACTACATCTTTCACGTGTTTATGCTCTGTATTCGTCAGCCATGCAACTTTACCAATCCGATGTTGGATGGCTACCATTGTGTCGGTGTTAAGGTTTTGTACTGTGGCTCTTTGAAACTTGAATAAAACCGTGATCAGGGGTAAAATCATTATCGATATATTTAAATACTTACACGTGATTGGGCTAACGCTTTTATAGTAGCAATCTCATGATCTGCCATTACATCATGGAATATCAGTATTTGCGGATCCAAATACGCTTCCTCAACTTTAAACGGTGCAATCTTCAAAAACGGATTTCCGTTATCCACATATCTACATTTCAATTCGGCTAAAATGTCATCCGAAAGCCTAATTTCCCCTCTGCAAAGAGGTCCATATAGCAACCTAGCCTATCGGTTCCAAGATATATTTTTTCGTTAGATTAACATTTTAGGAAAAGCGAATACAAATTTTAATATGAAAGCCTAACTTACCTCAATATTATTTTGAATTGTCCCTATTGATTCGTCTTCTCCCTTACGCTGTACTGAATTAATTTTTGCAATTTCATCTTCATAATATACTTTACTTCTTAATGCTCTTTCGTGAGTTGGTATCAATTCTAATATCTTATTCGTTAGAGTTAATGCTAATCCAACATCGCCTAAATTTTTTGATTAAAATAATAAAATATAATCCGATAAATTTAAAGATGATCTACCTAATTTAAAGGTCGAGAACGCTAAATACTCCAATACTTCACTACGCTCAACAGTTTGGTGTATTTCACGTTTAAGTCTTTTATCAGCTTCCATCATCCATAATTGAGTGTGGTAATGATCTGCGTTAGTATACGATTGTCTACCAAGCTCGAAACAATCCGCTGCTGTTAATTCTGTCGCGTATTTGACGCCGTTAATTTCACCGTTTGCAAGCGAGGATGCATCTAACCGATATATATCTTGAAGACGTGTTAAAGCCATTGCAGCACCGTTTAAATCTTCATTCGATGGAAATTTCAAACTGCTCTTGAGATTGTCGAAATCCGCAATAAATTCTACGACAAAATTAAATTTTCTTAAATTGAGGCGGATTTAAGTTCTGACAAATTCAAGATCGTATAAAAGGGGGTGGTTTGATAGTCACGTGTACTTTAAAGATTAATTTGTCTGTAATAACCATCATGGATAAGATTAAAGAACAATCGATCGAAGACGAATTATTGTCGAATTTTATTCGAATCATACTACCACAAACCATCTACGGTATTATAAAGAGAGGGAGCAAATGGGCAGTCGCTTGAAAGAGCAAAAGGAAGTAGATGCTAGAAAAATGAAGGAAAACAGAAAAAGAAAGCTTTGGAGATGAAGTCAAACTTAGAAAAGATCAACCTGTAGCCTGTTCGAGCAATATTTGAAGCATTCGTATGAAAACTAAGCAATTGTGGATGACGATTCTGATTTAATTGTTAGATGGGTCTGATTGTGCAGAAAATAAGACTTATTTTTATCAAAACAACATTGACATACCTCCTGAAGGTAAAATATTTCCTAAAAAGGTTAAAGCGCAGATCTTCTGTATTTATAGTGCCATCGAGGTTATCTATTAATCAAAATACATATACAGTACGAGTCTGTAATCTGGAATAAATTCAGTAAAGCGGAAATATGCTCGGACACATCGATTAGTATTTTAAATTGCTTTTTTATCTGACAACATTTTATACAGCGTCTCCCAAATTTGAGATATGACGTCATCGATAATTTTTTAAATGGCAGCCCTAATTTTTTTAATAACTATTCTTAAAGGGTACCTATATCAAATTGCATATGCGTACCAAATTTCAAGTTTTTATTCCTTGTCATTAAAAAGGTATTTCACAATAACTAATTCGAAAAATGAAGAAATCTGATTCAACTTTATTTTTATGAAGTTTAAAAATGGCACGTCAAAAGGCTTTTGTTTATAATTTTTTCGTCAAACCAGGTTGACGTCTTATCACAATGTCAAAAAACAAGGTAATAAAAATAAGTAAGAAACGAAGCTAGTATTCGATCAAAATGCTGTATTTAACTGAAACCCACAAAATTGAAATTTTAATGATGTTTGGCTAAAGAGATTGGACAAGAACACAAAATGAAGTTACTCGTTTATTCAGAGAGAAGCTTCGGGAAAACGAGTATTTAAGGAAAGCTCAATGAAGAAGTAAAACTTAAAGTACTTTTTTTCTGTTCAAAAAAATCCTAATATCTCCACTAGGCGGATAGGTAGGGAACTCGAAATTACCCAATCTTCGGTGTCAATAACTCTTAAAGCGGACACATTTTATCCCTATAAATTGACAATCCTCCAGAAAATCACTGAAGATGATCCGGATCGAAGACTTCAGTTTTCCGAACGAATTATGGAATGATGGATGTACTAGACAGAAATGTTGTAAACATTCTATTTTCTGACAAATCAACGTTTATGTTAAAGGATGAGGTAAATCGTCAAAACTGTCGTTATTGGGCTGACAACAACCCAAGTTGGATGAAAGAAGGCCACACTCAACATCTAGAAAAAGTAAATGTTTGGGCTAGTCTATTCCCTGATCCGCTTGAAGCTGATATCCAGAATAGAAATATCTGGTAAACGTAGCTAATGTGCTTGAGTACCCAGAAAGATTTTGGTATCAACTTAAACCGGTTTATTTGACTATATATTAATAATTTGAATGTTGAATAGGCGTCCCATTTAAGTTAAACGAGTTGCTAAAATACGAATTGTTATGTTGGATGTCACAAAGTGAATACCAAAATACTCTACCTGTTTATTGTACTTAAATGTGAACTCTTCGAGTAATCCAGTTTTTATGTTTCTAACTTTTTCGTGACCCTCTACATTTTTGCAAAAATGAAATTATCCCGAAATTACAATATCCTTAGCTATCAAACTGGAGAAAATAAACAAGTATATAATGTTATTATTTAATAATTCAAGATCGTATAAAAGGATGTAGAAACTCCTCTTCCACCCCTCCCCCACCCCCAAGGACCCCAAAATCGACGCTGGTATATATTGATTGCTTAATTTCAATGTGTGGTGGGTGCTTAGTTGCGGTGACTGCATAAGCTGTATTACTTGTCTGGCTATCACGATGTAGTTTTGTCTGTGTAAATCGTGTTCAAATGGCTTTGCGACAGCATTATATCGCCTTTTATAATGCCGCGCTGTTAATCACTTTGCTTCCAAGTCGATCCGGATTTCAACTCTCCGAAAAAATTTCACCGTCTCTCCGGAGAATTGAAACCCGACTCCTATCGTCCCACCACAACGATAGTCAGCCATATACAGGGTGGCCCATTAGTACGTGGAAGGCCGATTAATCCGACATTGTAAAAGATATTAAAAAACTTTATTGAGGAAATGTATAGGTATTTTAAAGCTTCATATTTTAAAATTAGTTGCAACTATACAAGGTGTTGTATAACGCCGTACCAGACCAAACTTCTATTTTTTTTTTTAATGGAACGGTCAAACGTCAAATAGTCAACGCGATATTTCACACATACAAAATATTAGTCGAACATCCATTCAAAGGATATTAAAAAAGCGCAAATTCCATCCCTACTACATTCAATTATATCAAGAGTTGTTGGATGAAGATTTTCCCCGTAGGGTTGCGTTTTGCGAATGGGCTTAACAACAAATCCATGATCGGGTAAATTTTGATGAATGTCTTCTTTTTGGCGATGAAGCAACGTTTCACAGAAATGGAAGCGTGTGAATAAGCACAACTTCTATTATTATTCTACCGACAATTTTCCTATCATTCAAGAACACAGCCAAACTAGGTGGTCTTTAAACGTTTGGGGTGGCATAGTTGGAAATTGTATTATTGGACCACATTTCTTTGATGGACAAGTAAATGGCCAAGTTTATTTAGACTTTCTTCGAAACAGTTTACCACTGTATTTAGACACCTGTACCTTTGAACATACGTCAACGAATGTGGTTTTTGCATGATGGAGCTCCGGTACATAACACTGCAGTAATTAACAATCACCTCAATACTAAATTGCCCAACAGGTGGATTGGAAGATGAGAACCAGTGGCATGGCCAGCTCGATCCCCAGACTTGACAAAAATTTTTTCTTGTGGGCCTACGTAAAAGTACCAGTAACAACACGGGAAAATATGATGGAAAGAATAAGAAAAGCTTTTCGGATTATTAGTACAGAAATGTTAACAAATCGTTTGAAAATTTTATTTAGTATAGGTACTCTTTCTTTTATGTTATACTTCTTCTTTTATCTAACTTGTTAATTCAAACAATTTAAAAATAAATCAATTTTTCATATTAAATTAAAAATATCTTCTAAACCCAAAGTGTTAGATATAGGGAATGGTTCACAAAAATAAAAGAGCCGATAAATATCTATCGAACCATCATAAAAAATATATGGTGTTCCATTTAAATTTAATGAGAAAATTAAGGACCCGAGTTTTGACTCACCCTGTATAAATGATTTTTTTTAAACTAAATTCTTGAACCAGCGGAAAGGGAAGACGTAGCCAAATCATGTAATGGTACGAAAAAGTTTGTACATTTTGTTTCTTATTGCCGGAACTAACTCTCTTAATACACCTTAATTTCGACGTAAAAATGGTCATAACTTTTTAAATACTCAGTATAGATTCGGAAAACCATATATAAAGAGGGTCGTAAAAATAAGCTGTCGGATTAATCAAGCTTCGACGCACTAATGGGCCACCCTGTATATAATAATAATAAAATATTCTACCTTCTGCAGTATTTTCAGTTATTAGATCCTGAACCACATCCCAATCAGTAGTAAGTCGCTTCACTAACAAATACGCGTTAATTGGATTTTGAAGGTATGTTTGGATGTCTTTAGAAGCTTTTTTGTATTGGTCCACATACGCCTCAACATACCTTAAAACGATTTGTGTTCAATTGAATGCAATTTTTAACGGAGAAAATAATACCTCTTAACTAATAGCATCTTTTGCTCCTGGGCGTAAATATAGTTTCCTAATGTTGTTATTACAGTTTGTTCTGTATGTAAGAGCCCTTCTAATTCTGCGACAGCCGTGTATAACTCGGAATAACTGCTTTGAGAGCATAAGAATACAAATAGAATTATTACTAAATTTTTGTTCATTATTCTTTAGCTGTAAAAAAATTTATTAATAATAAATAAATACGTATAATATTGGCACTTTTATATTACTAAAAATATTGGAAAAAGCTCGTAAAATGGTAATTAAAATAAATATAAACTTATTATAATGCTTACGTGAATGCGGTAACATTAATAAATCTCTTAGTTTAACACATTCAAATAGACTTATTACTGTTAATAATAACAATTTAACGAATCAACGTCGAACACAAAAAAGCCTATTAAAAATCTGCATAGCAATGGTACCAAGTTCTCTTAACGCCGTTGTATGAAACGTAAAATTAAATGATATGTAACGAGAAAAAAAGCTAATTTATAAGTGTAGTGGGCGTAGAATTGCATCGTATATAACTTATATATATTTCAAAAGCGTACGAAATTATAAATGAAAAATCATAATGTTATTAATCGCAAACTTAATTTTATTCATATACATACATACCTATGTAAGTACATAAAGTTGGCACAGCATGTGTTTGCTCAGTATTAGCGTGTGTGACCAAAAAATACGAGGAGTTTAGCAGAAGTTATAGTCGGTTGATTGTCAATCAGCTATCATTCTAAAGGCCGAACATTGCCGCGGATTGTAGGATTCTTTTATTATGTTAATAGTTCTGTAAATTTGAACTAACAATAAGTGACAGATCTCCTGAGCAGCTGTTTACTTCATTTGTACTTGTGCAGGAGCTTGGAAGTTGGCGATTGCTTCAAATTGTAAAATTTATTCGAAAATTGACAAAAATATTCAGTTCTACGTTAAACTATCGTATCACTATTTCAAACAAGGTGGTACAGATGCCGCTATACGCTGACGAATGAAGGACGATCTCCAAATCCGGTTAATCCGAGATTGTTAGCATCCATCACCGACTATACGGTGAGGAATTCTAAAACATCATTAGCCCTACTTTCTGTTGAATTCGGCGAGTCAAAAAGATGCCTACGACACATTATTAAAACGCGTTTTCGGTTCAAAAATATAAGTCAAGTAAAAGAAGGAAAGAGTTGATTTTAGGTGAGTATGGTGCCGAATGGGATAATTTATTGAATCAATCTACTGCAAACCACCACAGACCCTAAATTCAGCTTCCCAATGGCAGCTGTCCGCTCAGCCACCGCCAAAAGTCGAGCATATCAAACTGCATTCAAAAAGATCATCGCCATCATCAGGTTGGACGCTACTGAAAGACCCACCCTATTCGCTCGATTTGACACCCCCTAACTATACTGGCCAACAAATTTCAACTTTTGATTTTGCCATAAAATAATTTATACGAATTTCAATAGAAAACATATAAACATTTATTTTAGTAGATAAACTAAGCGACTATGAGCGCAGTCACTCGACGTGGACACGCTGTATAAGCTGTAGTTTTGACAGCTAAAACCTGTGTAACACCAGCAAATTGTCATAATTATGACAGTTTGACAGGTTTTAGCTGTCAAAACTACAGCTTATACAGCGTGTCCACGTCGAGTGACTGCGCTCATAGTCGCTTAGTTTACCTACTTATTTTAATAAAAGGTAGAAGGTAAGGTTAGCTGGATTTTTTTGTATTCATCAATGAAAAGGTTTTTTAGATTAGATCATAATTTCATGTAGGTATATTTCAAATTATTATAATTAAAAATGTGAAGTAATATTGCTCTGTCTCTTATAAACAACATCTACAGCATCTCTTCTCAACGTCCAACAGTAATCTTCTAACATAACATTTTCCATTCCCATGATGTCTTTGTGGAAGCGACAACTATCAAACTAAAGTTTGATAGTTGTCAGTTTTTTTGTTTCCCAAGAAATTCGTAAAAACTTCTACCATGGAGTGCCAAGCTGTTTTTCCTTCGCTGTTAATTTGGTTTCAAAGGTTTCATAATTTATTATTTCTCGTATCTAAGGTCCAAACAAAAATCCCTTCTTTCAGTTTTCCTTCTGTTATTTTTGGAAACTTTTTACGAAGGTATCTAAAACTTTCATCTTCGCAATCCACTGCCCTTACAAAGTTTTCCATGAGCCCAAGTTTCACATGGAGAAAGAAGCTGCTGTTGTACATTGTCTTTTCCTGGTATAAACTGTTTTCGTAGTGACCACTCTTGCTTATGGTAAAGTTTTTCCGTGTTATGACTGTCCCAAAGAGATAAGAAGCAACAGTATTTGGTGTAACCAGATTGCAATCTTTGTACTTTATCTTTTCTAATAAAATTTTCAGATTTTCGTAAGTTTCTTTCATAGAAACAATATGACCTATTGGAATAGCAAGATAATACTTTCCCTTATGCAACAAAACTGCTTTTAGGCTCGTTTTTGATAAGTCTATGAATAATATCCCAGAACTGGGATCATGCTGTTTTCCAAAAGCTTCAGAAAGTTTGTAAACATTGCAGTAAACCAGATTACCGGCCATAGTATCAAAATCAACATTTTCATGTCTGCTGCGAAAAATACTTAGTCTTGTGTCTTTTGCTAAGAGATTGAGGTCGAGGTTTCTGAGCTGAGTCAGTTTCCACATAATTATATTTTCTTTTCTTACGGGTGTTAAGTCCTGCAGTTTTGTTAAGGCAAAAATAGCAATCTTCAAGATAATTGTTTTGTTCTTTCCATCGCGTAGGGATGACAAACGATAAATAATGTTGTCCACATAACTAATCTCGCAAATATCTGCTGCATGTAGTACATATTACATGTGGAACCCACTGTTTGTCCTGATTTTTGACGGTCATATCTAAGTATAGTTCATATGCCCGGCAAATGTTCACTTTGACCTAATGGGGTAAATTTACCACATACGTAACAAAAGTTATTTGGTTTACTTCTACAGGAACGGGGCATGACTGTGTCTTTAAAGAAGGAACTAAATTATCTCAACTTTTAATTTCGTTATTAAAAATTCTCACTCACGGCTTTATGCTGTGCTAGCGCTATTTCAGTCAAAAATCTCTTATATAAAATGTATCTGCTTATTCCCTCCCTAAATCCTATCAACCAAGCAGATTAAAGCATAGCAATGCAAACTTGTACATTGTTGAGTGAACAAGTCAAGTCACAATTGCAACAAGTTGCGACCTAGCATTTTCTCTGTAACCAGAGCCACTTTACGAATCATTTTTACTTTATATGTATATGCTGTTCAATTTCATCAGTTACCGTTAAACGGTGTAAAACGGATCAAAATTCAAGGTATTTTATAAATATGTCAGCTTTCTTATAAAGGAAAAAAATATGTTAAAGCCTTACTCTTTAGCTCTACAAAAAGCATATTGTTGAAAATTTCGGCCGTCAATTACTACTACTTTTTATTGTTGAATAGTGATCCGCTTCACCCCTCTTATGGGGATGAAGTAGATCACTCCTTTAAATTCATGGTAAATCCACATTAGCATAACTATGAAGTGAAGTGGATCACAAATAAATAAATAAATAAATAAATATTTCTTACCATACCGCTCCTCAGTTGTAAATTTTGTGTCCAATATTGTATTAAAACTTCAATTATTAAAAGAACACAGTGAAATTTAAAGACTTTATTTCAACTTTGAACATTTTCCATGGCTATTTACGTGATAGAAAAAATCTAAATCTAATCAATTAGAGAAAAGGAAAAAGTAACAAAACTCAGACATTTTCCCTCTTTGGATATAAAAATAGGAACAATTCTAAAAAACGAGCCTATTCTAAACATGTTGAAAAAAACTTGTTTTGGTGACGAAAATTCCTCATCTGGGTCACCACATTTGGCAACAATTTTGGCTGCGCAAAAACTTGTCCCTCTTGTTTGTACTAAATTTCACAATAAAAAAATCATCAAGTTCAATTCCATTATCCACACTTTGATGGTTCTCAGAATGAGACGAACACGGTAGGTACTGTTTCCTGCTCTAATATTTAATCAGCATCATCAAAAACCAAATCTTGCTGGTTCTTGTCACGTTCCATATCATCATCTATAAGGGTTGGTATAAGATTAAACGCCGAAAGACTTTTTCCTGCTATTACATGCATTCATTTTCTTTCCACGTTTTGGAGCTTCTCTACTCTCAATTCTCATTTAATTGAGGTGGTTGAGAACTGTACTGCACCATCCTTCCTCTTGGTGCTTGCATTCTTGATCTGGATTTATTATAATAGATGCTTAATTTTTTTCACATTGTTGACTAATAGTGACCGTCAAGTGACTATTCAAATTGTCGCCAATCATTACATTCGGACCATCCAAATTTCGCAAATATGGTCCTCAAAAGCTTCACTGTCGAACCATCCATTAGTTGATCGATTGTATCTTGACCCTGGGTATAAAAGCTTGGCATTGTAAACCACGTAAGGTGGAAGTAGAGTGCCATCACCAGCTTTTGCAAACATAACACTGGTACTAGATTTTGTTGTGTTGATAATTCGATGAGCATGTTTTACTTCTCGTTTAACCACAACTTTGGCGGCACCCGCATCATCGGAGAAGTTTGTCCAGTCATAATTAATTATGTTCTCTCTCTAACCTCAAAGTTATTGTAATAGTCAATTGCACATACTACAGGGTGGGCCATAAGTCACGATGGGGTTTAAACTAATCATAACGCACTTTTTTGTTAATTAGTTTTATTAATTTTTTGGTACAATAAAGTTAAAGAATTGGAGATATGTTTCCATTATGTATGAAAGGTGATGTCCTTCAGATGACGTCCATTGTTAGCTTCGCAGAGGTGAGCCCTTTCTACGGCGTGCTCCAGGACTTTTGTTAGTGTTGCAGGTTGCAGGCCTCTAATTTTAGCTCTGATATTCTCCTTCCGGGCCTGGATATTCCGCGGTTTATTCACATACACTCTCTCCTTCAAAAACCCCACAAAAAGAAGTCCGGAGCCGTTAAGTCCGGGGACCGTAGAGGCCAGTTGATGTCAGATCTCCTCGAAATTATTCGTGCCCCGAAAAGTTCCCTTAAAAGCTGCATTGTGGCTTCAGCAGTATGGCAAGTGGCTCCGTCATGCTGAAACCACATATCAGGTCTATTTTCGGCAGGTTTCAAGCATGTTCCGATATCGTTGTCCATCGACTGTAATCGCATCACCATGTGCATTTTCGAAGAAAACCGGACCAATGATTCCCTCTGAGGTGACGCCACACCAAACTGTGCATTTTTCAGAGTAAAAATTAATACAAAAACAGTTATTAACTATTCAAACCCCATCGTGACTTATGGCCCACCCTGTACAACTGGAGATAAACGACAACATTGATGAACACTGATCCACTTCACAGTGCATTTTAAACTTTTTACCAAAAAAAAAAAAAATTAAATCTAGACAAACGAGCCACGGTATCAAAACAAATCAAGCTCAGACCTGTTCTGGGAAGACTATTTTATGCATCTGTCACTACCACAGAACTACAAATTAAGGGATCATCCTCGTGGAATAGTTTGTTTTTAAATTTTTGAAAATCTACGTATTTTATGTAACATAAATAATATATTGTTTCAGACAGACCTACCTAACCGACATTTGTCACACAACGGATTCACCATACCCCGTTTGACGGTACTAGCTTAGAGTAAACACCACATAGACGTTTCAGGTAAATGGAACCAGTTTGTACCAACTGGGTGGTTTGCTCCTTCAAACAATAGATGGAGCCATTCAAGTTTTAATTGGGATCACTTAAGGGACTATCTTTACTCATAATACCAAATCATGAAATAATAAATATAATAATATTTTTCTGCAATTACTTGACAAAGAATGCTTTTTTGCTTATCATTGGCAACGAAAAGTTGATGTTTAGGTACCGAAGACCGTCACTGACTGACAGTAAGTCCGAAAATTGCGTGTTGTCAATAGCAACCAGTATGTAACATTCAAATTGACATATCGCAAAGCACAATAATTTCTCGCAATTTGCGCGTTAACTTAAAATATATTTGAAGAAAATTATAGAAAATAGTGATAGTGATATTCTGAGTACACTTCCTGAGATCAGAAGTGCTGCAAGAGCCGTAAGTTTGAATTTTTTGTCACAAAAATTAAAGACAATGAGAAGCGACCACTTCATAGAATGGTGTAATGCGAAGAAAATATGTAAATGTTTGGAAACCGTATTTGTTGCCTATTTTCCCGAGAAAGCCGAGGCATTAAAATCGTCACTTTCAGGTTCCAGGTTACAAATAATGCCGATAAGTGAATTATTGTATTCTATTCTATTGACCATTTGTTATAAATATTTTACAATAAAGTTTGTGATTTAAACAGTTTCGCTTTATTAAGTGATTCTAGAAAAAATGTTGTATGTATTACAGGCAAAAAGGGACATTATTGCTCTCGCGCAATAATGTGTCACTTTTCGCTAAATACACAAATAACTATTAAAAATCATTCACAACCGATAAATTAAATTACTTCTTTCCTTTAAACACCAGAGGCGCTCCAGTATTCGGTTTAAACCTAATGCATGGGCGTCGGGTATCTATAGATGTTAGTGATCTGTGGTAAACACCTTGTTGGCCAGTGTTATCACTTGTTTCGAAATTTCAAAAATGTTAAAATGCAAATTTATAAACGCTGACGACGTTGAAGCTTAAGTTTATATTGTATTTATATTAAAAAATTTTCGACAAAGTAAGACTGTTGATCCTCGCACACGGACTTGCCATTCAACCTGTATATTATTACATCGCTGATTTTCTATTCATCACATCCTCCACTGTAAAACAGTATTTACCTCTTTTCTAGCTTGAGTAGATATTGCGGTGCTGGTACCTGCTTTCACTGCCATCTTATCAGCAATTCATAAAATAATCAAACTTACCTCTAAAAGTAATGCCTATTGAATTATTATGTTTGTACAGATTTACTTCATAAAAGGGGTTAAAATAAAAATATAAATCGTAGAAAAACAGATGCTATCACTTTATTAATTTCACTTAATTCGTCTCCACCGATTAGATACACACTAATGCTGTTTGTCGCCCACACAAGTTAAGTGTTATCGGCCCATTTTTTTTTGTTTATATTTATATTAAATATAACTCATACGTGATTATATATATATATACATAATATTTTGATATGTTAATTAACCTAGCACAATAAAATTTACACAATTCGATTTATAAAAGTTTTCTTTTTTAATATAAAACTCTATTTTATTTATACAACTGGGAAGGGCAGTCTTGGTTGTGAACGTTGACGAGATGAAGATTTATTTAAGATTATGCCGTATATTCTGCGGGTGGTCTCTCTAAACCGCATGGCCTTCTAAATTGTTGTCCGTCCTCGTGAATCCATTTATTTGATACTAGAAAAAAAGGTAATCGTTATAACTTTGATACATTAGTGTATTAGACCGTTGCCTAACGTACCCCATTTAGATCCGGCTAAAACTGGACAAGCTGCATGCCTAGTGTGCTTATCTCCGTCTCCACTCGAATGTAAATTGTACCAAAAAGCAGCAGCCCCCTTCTTGGGCCAAAGTGCAATGTCCAAATATGGAAAAACGGTTGCTCCGCCTTGAGCAACATCACTCATCTTGAAAAGAATATTAACCAAATTTAAATTGAATAATAAGTATGCATCGAAACCTGACTTACATAGAATAAAACTGTAGCTATTCTATTTCCGGTTCCTAAACTTTTAAAAGCGTTCGCCTCTTCTTTCTGAAACAATTAATAAATTGGTTATAATTATAATTAGAACCGAATATAAATAAATATATTTACTCTTGCAAAATCATAATGGGGTTCGTAATGACCACCAATTCCATAATTAACGACCTGCAATTCTTCAGCTGTTTCCATCGTTAGACCGGTCATATCTTCAACTCTTTGTACTACATCGGCTACGTGTTTGTGCTCTATTTCCTTCAGCCATGCTGATTTACTAATACGATATTGAGCGGTTTCCAATGCACCGGTCATAAAGTTTTGCACTGTGGCTCTTTGAAACTTGAATAAAATGGTGATTAGCAGTTAAATCTAATTTATATATTTAAATACTTACACGTGGTTGGGCTAACGCTTTTATAGTAGCAATCTCATCATCTGCCATTACATCATGGAATATCAGTATATGCGGATTTAAATACGCTTCCTCGACTTTAAACGGTGCAATCATCAAAAACGGATTTCCGTTATTCACATATCTACATTTTAATTTGGCTGCAATTGTATCCGAAGGGCTAATTTCCCCTCTGCAAAGCGCTTCGTACGACATCCTGGCCTGTCGGTTCCAAGATATATTTTTCGCTAGATTTACATGTTAGGAAAAGCTAATATAGTCTTAATATGAAAACGTAAATTACCTCAGTTTTATTCTGTATTATAAGTATAGATTCATCTTCTCCCTTACGCTGTACTGAATTGGTTTTTGCAATTTCATCTTCGTAATATACTTTATTCCCTCTCGCTCTTTCGTGAGTTGGTATCAATTCTAATAACTTATTCGTTAGATCTAATGCTAATCCAACATCGCCTAAAATTTTTAAGTAAAAAAATTAAATATAATCCGATAAATTTAAAGATGATGTACCTAATTTAAAGGTCGAGAACGCTAAATATTCCAATATTTCACTACGCTCAACGCTTTGGTTAACTTCACGTTTCAGCCTTTCATCAGCTTCCATCATCCATAATTGAGTGTGGTAATGATCATTGTTAGTATATGATTGTCTACCAAGTTCGAAACAATCCGCTGCTGTTAATTCTGTCGCGTATTTGACGCCGTTAATTTCACCTTTTGCCAGCGAGGATGTATCCAATTGATATGTGTCTTGAAGTCGCGTTAAAGCCACTGCAGCACCGTTTAAATCTTCATCTGATGGAAATTTCAAACTGCTCTTGAGTTCGTCGAAATCCGCAATAAATTCTGCGGCAAAATTTAAATTCTGATAAATTCAAGATCGTATAAAAGGATGTAGAAATTATTTGATATTAATAAATCTACAATAGAAGCGGAAGTTTATATTAGTTGGTTTCCTTTCTTTCCTAGCATAATATCGCGTACAAACTAGAACTTGTAGATAAGTACAGTAAAGAAATGTAATATGTACTTGGTTTAGATATGATAATATAATTCTCGTACATTGTAATATATCTACGAGGGCAACTAGAGAAAGATTTATGAACTTATGAAAGAATGATTAGGGTTTAGGAGACGATCACATTTGAATTAATCGAGGATGATCCAAGAAGTGGCAGGCCCAAAACGGCAACAAATACGGAAATATGTAACTCAAAAAGTTAAAACTACGAGGCCTGTCTAAAAACTATCTGACCTCAATTTTTTCCGGGCGAAGTACTGATTCTAAAGCAGCGCCACAGTGCACGGTGGAATAATGCGAATGCTTGAATTTTTTCACCGCGTTCGCTTGTGCAAGCCGTTGGCTGGTGGTCGTCAAGTAAGGTGCTGTTCGTAGAGTTTGTCGGATTTAGTTTTCTCGAACGAATTGACCCAAGATACTGCATCAAATTCTATTAAAAGCTTTAATTGTGATTCTCAAAGCCAAATAATTCGTAAGATTCAGCAGGTGTTTGGAGAAGATGCGATGGGTGTAACACAAATTAAGGAGTGGTTCAACCGATTCCAAGATGGCCGCACATCAGCGGAGAGTGAGCAGCGTTGTGGAAGGTCCCAAACTGCTCGGAGTGCAGCTAATCTTGAGAGGGTGCAAAATTTGGTGATGGCAGATCGCCGTTTGACAGTGCGGGAGATTGCAGAAGAGGTTAGAGTGAGTTAAGATCCTGCACATCCAATTTTGCGTGAAGATTTGAACATGAACCGAGTGACTGCAAAATTCGTACCCAAGTTGTCGCCGGAACAAAAAGGCCTCCGTTTTGACGTTGCACAGGACCTTCTGGACACCGCCAACACTGATCCTGGGTTTCTGAACACCGTGATAACTGGAGATGAATCATGGGTACGACCCAAAAACAAAAAGATTCTCCAAGGTCGAAGAAAGCGCGGCAGGTGCGAAGCAAAATCAAGGTGATGCTGACTGTATTTTTTTGATGTCCGTGGAATTGTGCATCACGAATATGCACTGGAAGGACAAACAGTGACAAAAGAGTACTATCAAGATGTTCTCCGGCGACTCCGTGACGCAGTTCGGCGAAAAGACCAGATATGTCGACGGGGAACAACTGCACTTGCATCATGACAACGCCCCTGCTCATTCATCCCAATTGATCCACACTTTCTTAGCCAAACATGTAATTACAACCGTTCGCCAACCTCCCTACTCTCCAAACCTAGCTCCTTGCGACTTCTGGTTCTTTCCAAAATTAAAGACGCCACTGAAAGGATCCCGTTTTGAGAGTAGAGAAGAGATAATGTGGAACGCGACGACGGAGCTGAACACCATTCCAAAAGAAGACTTCCAGAGGTGTTTTCGGCAGTGGAAGGATCGGTGGGCTAAGTGTGTTCAAGCATAAGGGGCCTACTTTGAAGGGCATTAGGGTCCCAACTCCGTCAGGTATTCGAAATATTTTTTCTGGCCAAAGATCGGATACTTTTTAGACAGGCCTCGTATAATTCTCTGTAAACATTAGGAATATCTGAACCTAGCGGAATAAACAATTTAAACATAAGTGACCATTGTTAACACACGAGCAAAAATTGCGTAGGTTGGAAATATCGTTTGACAGCTTTAGAGAAGAATTCTGACTTGTTGGTACAAATTTTGACAGGAGACGAGATTTGGGTGTACCAGTGGGACGCAGAAACAAAATTAGAAACAATGCAATCGCTCTCCACCGCCAAAAAAAGCAACGACTCAACCATCTGCTGGAAAATTGATATCAATAGTTTTCTAGAACAAATACTTTAAAGAATCGAACTTGCCAAAAGCAATTAATCAGAAACGTCTGGATTTCTGTAATCGAGAGATGTTTCTGATGCAGGATAATGAGAGAATCAAACCAATTATCCAGGAATGTAGCTTCGTAGAAACAGATCGTCCTCGTTATTATTCCGACCTGTCCTCATTTGACTTTAACCTTTTTAGTTTATTAAAAAAACATATTTGAAGACGCCGTTTTTAACTCTGAAGATCTTCAAAATCGATCAATCCGTTATATATAACAATAAATAGTGACGAAAATTTTCCAAATTTTGGACTATCACCGGATTACTAGATCAAAATATAAGAGATTACTAGCGAGATTAAGAAATCCAGCTAATAAAGTGAGCCGACTGCTTAGCGAGAACGTGTCCTTAGGAACTGTAACCACACTATATTATTGTAATGACGCACATGCCTTAAAAAATGTGTCCTGGACTTTGGGATTAAACACTTCCTTAAAGCAGATATTGTCTTCTATCTTCGTGTTTGGAACTGGCGTTTTCTAATTTATCTTCTTCCTCCTTCTTTTGTGTTCGTTTTTCTTCACGCTCAACTTCCACAGCTCACCTTTCTCAAGTATGTCAGCTAACATTCAGAACGTTTGTTAAGGTGATCACTGTTGATGCAATTTTGAAACACAAAACTCATCATTTCTATAAACATTATTGAGTTGAAAATCTCGAGATAAGCTTGTCCAAAGAGAGCTGCAGTATGAAAAATTGTTAAATTTTCTTTTGGATCTAGTCAGATGCAATAGAATTGTAGTGATCCGAAGACGGTTCGATCCAGAGGCTGCAGCTTATATGAAGTGTGTGGTGGCAGTGTTAATAACACTAGATCATTGTTCAATGTTTAATATTGAGATGGCTATCATGATTTACAAGGATTTTCTGAAACTGTTTCAGATATTTTATAAAGTTTTCTTTTGTCATTCTTCCCAGATGCTCTGTCTCTGTATGCTTATTAAATGCTGAAAGAACTGATGTAGAAGACTGAAAGTAGCCAGATGAATTGTGCAATAAGGATTACAAGGATAACAAGTGGAAAAAATGAATGATAATAATAAAATATCATACCTTCTCCAGTATTTCTAGTTATGAGATTCTGAACTAGTTTCCAATCCGTAGTTAGCCGCTTCACCAACAAATACGCGTTAATTGGATTTTCAACGTATGCTTGGACGTCCTCAGAAGCTTTCTCGTATTGCTCCATGTATGCCTCAACATACCTTAAAAAGATTTTGCGTCAATTCGTTGCTATTTTTAATGGAGAAAATAATACTTCCTAAGTAATAGCATCTTTTGTTCTTGAGCGGAGATATAGTTTTCTATTGTTGTTATTAGAGCATGTTCTGTATGTAGGAGCCCTTCTAATTCGGCGAGAGCCGTGTATAACTCGGAATAACTGTTTTTGGTGCATAACAATACGAGTAGAATTATTGCTAAATTTTTGGTCATGTTTCCTTATCTGCAAAAAAAAAATGATTAATTGCCATGTTTATATTGCCAACAATATTGTGTAAGTAACAATAATTATAAAATAATTGAAACATATTTTAAAGCTAATATAATAATCGTTACATAAACGTTGTAATATTAATAAATCTTTCAGTTTATTACACCCAAAATTGACTTACTTGTGTTAATTATAACAATTTGGCGAATCAATATGGAATACAAAAGCACACTAATAATGTGCATATATATATATATATTATAACCAAAATAAAAATCGCCAAAACAATGGTACCCTGTTCTCTTACGCAGTTATATGGAACATAAAATTAATTGTTACGCAACGAACAAAAGTTAATTTATAAGTGTGGTGGGCGTAAGATCGTATAGTATATCAGTTTTGTATCCGAAGAAAATTAAAACCAAAAAAAAAAGCGTACGTATTTTACAACATCGTGGGCAGTACATTTCGATTTAAAACTATGCATTTATAAAATAACCGTAATAGCTGTTTAATTATAAAACATCATTATATGCGTCAGAGCTATCAAAATCTAAATATAACTGATAAATTGTAAGAAACACTAACTGTCAGCTTATTTCTGACGATTCTTAAATAACAGTTTACTAAAATAGTTTTGACAGCTGTCAAATTATAGAAACACTTATTAGTATTAACCCATTTTGATAGTTGATCTTCCAAATTTCTATGACACCTGTCAATTTCTAAAAACATATATTTGTAACGGTTTTATTAAAGACTCATATTTATAGTTCATACGATTCTGCCGATTTAATAAGTAAATATGCGAACACCAACCATAAATATAACCCCAAGTGTTAAAATCGCGTAAAATTTCAACAACTCGAATATAAATTATAAAAACCCCAAATTTACTTCATAATTTGATAACTGTCAAACGATAAAAAAAAATAGTTAGGCCCGATTGTTCAAACGTAAGTTCAAGTGGAGTTCAATTGAACTTGAGTTTAAACTTTTTGATTGTTGTATAAATGCTGTTTAGATTGACTTTAGCTAAAATGATCATGTACTTTATCGTAGAAAACATAAAAATTTCTGAACAACATGGCATCACAAGTCGGGTTTCCCAGTGGGTTGAAGCCAAAAGCCGATTAGAAGTTTCAAAAAATAAATTTGTGGAAAAAGAATATGAGCTCAAGTACTGGAACCTGAGCTTATGAAGAAAAAACAGCACATGAAATGAAGTTAATGGAAGAAGATACAATGAAACGAACTAAATTTTTAGAAAATCGAAATCTTCGTATAAAATCCAAATAATTCCATTTTTCAAATTGGTTTTCACGAGAACGAAATACTCTGCGACCTCTCTGTCGATTTATAAGATCTACCAGTTCTAACATATCTTCATCATTTAAATCCATAAATCTTTACATATTTTGAACAACAATATTAATAAATTATCATCGACCGTATCGTATCACAACAAAAAAGTGAGGTTATGTGTACTTGAACTCAAGCTTAAACCGTCAAATTTGGTGGTTCAAGTTAAACCAGAGTACAACTCAAGTAAAACTTGAACTTGGGTTTTTCTTCGGTTTAAGCTGAACTCGAGCTTAAACTCGCAATGTACAATCGGCCTTAAACCTCGTAATATATCTGTCAGTTGCCAAATTAACAAGTATTTGTTGCGGTTTTAACATGACATGTGTGACTGTCATATTACATATTAGTTGATAACTAAATTTGATCGGTGGGAACTCAGTTATCTTCTTCAATTTTGACAGTCGTACCGATCAAAATACTTCTGACAACTGTCAAAATATTAAAAAAATCCGTTATTTTTCAGTTTGAATGTTGATATTAAATCTTTGAACTATGTCAAACAGTATAATTTATTCGTATAGTTTAGTTAGAGAGACAAACAGTAAAATCTCTGCCCTAATATTGCTGGCAGTTCAAATTATAAAAATAGAATTGTCAAGTTGACAGTTGTAACTGCAAAAATTAAAAAACAAAATACAGTAGAACCTGGATTATCCGTGTGCGGATTAACCGTGTTAGCAAACAGCTTTGATTATCCGGGTTTCAATTATCCGTGCAGAATGCGAATTAGTACAAACGGTGCACGTCAATTCGCCGTACCATCATCGTATACATCGTACAACTTATACTGCTTTCCACGTTAACGTCTTGAATCGTTTTGCAATACCTCCTACAATTTTAACTTTTTCTAAATAATATTCATCAAAAACTTCTGTAGTTCTCTATCTTCAAATTTGTCGCTGGAAGCTTTTCGAAATCTAAACTTTCTTCGATTCAATTGTCAATGAAAGTTGAAGAAGCATTCCGATCGACTCGTATTAATTTACGTAAGTAGTCATAATAATTTATAAACCAACTTTTTTGACTAAAATAAGTAGGTGCGGATTAACCGTGCTTTTCGATTTTCCGGGCTTGGTTCAGTCCCGACCAGCACGGATAATCGAGGTTCTACTGTAGTTCTTTTTTTCATTTCGACAGTTTATCAAAATTTTCTTTTAAATTAATATATCTCATAACTGTCAAATTATAAAAACGGTTTTATTTTGACAGTTTTTAACGTTTAAGATATTTCCGGTAGCTGGCACACGGTAAAAAAAACTCTTACTTTTTTCCATGTTGACAGTTTTACTACCATTCTGATAGTTACACCTGTCAAATCTGAAACAACAAACAAATCTGTTTTTATAATTTGACAGGTATAACTAGCAAACTAGCAAGTTCTGAACTGCCAAATTATCATTATAATTTTTTTACAAGTTTGACATGTTTACGCGTTATAATGTTAGCAACAGGGCATACGGTTGATTGATCCGGATTTGATTATTGAAACCGAAAAATTGCGTAAAATGGCTGTCAAATTGTTGTGTCAGCTGTCAAAAAGTATGTAACTGATATAGTTTTTCCTTGACCTTGACATTGTTTACGTTGTTCTTGTCTTCAAATAATCAAATATATTCGGAGAGTAATGACTTATTACTTCAAGTTAAATAAAGATTATAACGATTAAAGCTATCACGAAAAAATAACAAGGAAATACCTTTTGTAATCGTAAGCTGTCACGATTTGCACTCTTACTTAAAGATCGCCATTTCTTGCAGAATATAAATCGTGTAGGTATTTTTTTCTTTTCCTCATAACATATCTCACATATTACCAAGAGGAGATGCAACATCCACATTGATGTAAGTATGTTTGTTAGCGAGTTATGCGAGTAAAGTGTACGTGACCTAAAATGTACTTTGAATACATAAGACAATGTATGTGCTTAGACCTAAAGTTGAAATGAAATCGACAGATCTGCCATGTGGTGATAACTTATAATACACGGATTACGTAACACATCATCTGTACATCTTGTTCCAGCAATAAAATCTTCTCATGGTTAATGGGTTAAACAGAGGCTCTGTATACGAAGTTCTGCCGAGGACTTTCTTCGAGTTTTGCTTTAATTTAAGTAGTAAAGAGTAAAGAGATAGAATGCAAACTATTAAATAAATGAAAACCATTTATAATATAATCTACGACAAGCAGAAGCATTTAATGACTACATCAAGAGGTCGCAAACAGTGAAAGTTGCATCTGAACGCATCTTGAGTGTAATCTTTTTTTAATTCAATCTAATTACTCACGTTTGTTGAAGATACAATAGCTTACGCAAGATGTATGCATGTACTGTGCTTATGGTGCACGAATCTTTGTATATCTGTTACAATGTCACAAATGGGATATTTAATACCTTCATAAGCATTTATAAATATGTCCTCTGGTAGGTACCTTGTTAAAGTTTTTAAAGAAAGCGTTGAATTGGTGAAATTACAACAATTCTCTTACACATACAAATTGTTATTGAATCTATTTAAAAAGTACAGCAATAACAGTCTTTTATGTTGCAGTCATTTACCCCAAGTCCGTACAAATCACCGTTAAAACAATTTACATATTCTATTGATGTTGGTTTCAGAATTATTTCAAAGCAATGCCAAAATATATTATACAATATTTTAGTTTGCATTGTGATTATCGCTTATTAACTAGTGAGTCTGAGTGCAATGCACTGTGTTACTATTATAAGAAGTTGTTTAAAAATGAGCTATCGCAAATAATTTTAATTTTGATATATTAAAGACGTAAAAAAATCGTATTCGCCCCAAAAAATTAAAATTGTTTATTCAGAAAAAGAAGATTTTATAACAGAAAAATTCTTTTTCTCAACATAAATATATAAGAAGAAATGTTTGCTGTGTAAAGGGATGATTGTCGTTCAAAGTCAACTATTTTCGAATGGTCAAAATTGTTCAAACATGGCCGAGAATCATTGGAGATGATTCCTCCTGTGATCACCTCCGATATTATTCAAAAAACTAAGTGTGTAGTCCTACATGATGCAAGATTAAAGAAGCGACAATGGGTAATAGGAATATTTTTCAAATTATATATAATCATATTGATGAATAAAAAAATATTTTTAGTATTCATTGAGATATAAATGTTTAGAGTTTCGTTTATCAGCGCCTTCATGAAAATGCGGCCAACTATTGAAATACAAAGATTTGGCTTAATTGCAATTTCTTTTTTAGTTATTGGCTACCATGACAATCGATGATGACAATCATGACATTATTTATCTAATTTTCGACCAGTTCTGAAGTATGTAACTTTCGATTACAAACTTTTTGGGTTGTAATTCAAACATGTTGAATAATTCATCAAATCTAAGCTTCTCTAGTTTAGGTTTGTCACAGACAGTTGTCACAATTTGAAGTACAATGCGAGCATTCTCAAGTGAAGTGTAGGTATAGTGGTAGCATAAAAATCCCTGGTTCAATTGATTTTTACATTTTACAGTTAGCTACACTGAACAAATATGCGCTTTCTGTCATTTGGTTGTTTTCGTTTGCTGTCATTTTGTAGACTATTGACGTAGTATACATAACCTTTATAGAATCTGTCAAAACAATTTATATGCAAGTTATGTAGTTCGCGCTATGATTGCTGCCAATTACTCAGTGTTCCCAACTGAACATTTTAGATGATTCACCCTTCATTTGACTTTGTTCACCCTGTACAACTTAAAACTATCGCAGTGTCGTCAATCTTGGTAAAAAAAATACTTTAAAACTTTATGTTGACATGCCTGATTTTTAAATTCAAAAGGATAAGCATTATAAACTTAAATATTTAAAATCTTTCTTGACATCGCTCAATTTTATTAGTCTGTTATGAGTTAGAAATGTCAGTCACGCTAACACAGTGATATTGGAGAATTAGAAACGTCAAGAACGTTTTGTTGATGTTTTTTTGCAAACGTTTGTATTCTTACTAGAACAATAACACTGGATCTTAACGAGATTCATTGAAACTATTGATGATGTCCAACGAATCCATGTTATATAGTAATATTGTTGTAATGCTAATGTATACATATATTGACATGACATTGCTATGTAGTAAAGTGACGTATCTATGTGGTAAAGTGCCACTTTAATAAACGATTTTGATTGTAGTAAAGTAGCACATTACTTGTCAAAATGCGAAAAAAGTCATTAATATTGGTTGCGTTCAGCGGACGCAGCTGATAGATATCAGCATTAAAGTATTATGATTGTCTGATAGAACTTATACCTTATTTCAAAAAGAGAGAGACAAAATTCTGAACAGACCTCCAGCCTAAATTACAATATATAATTTGCAAAATAAATTTTAGGTGACGTTCTCTGATAAGTAAGGTAAAAGAGAACTAATCTACACCGGAAAAAAAAACAGTGTCAGAATGTTTGACAATGAACAGAAATAAAAGAACGTTGCCTAATGTGATTTTGCCCTGCTTTCAGCCAATAAGTAACAAGTGTCATTTGGGTCTGTTCAGAATGTTGTCTCTCTCTGGAACCCAGCTATTTCTAACCTGTCTTTTAATTTTGAATTTCTGTTCGATTTTCAACAAGAGAATGGTAGTTGTGATAAAAATCATGCGGTATGGATGAGCCTCCTGCTGAAACTAAGCATATCTGCTTTGAACAAGACAGTTGTCTTAATAACTCAGCAGCTGTGTCCGCTGAACGCAATCATTGATAACTTAAAAAATTTTCAGGGTTGCCAAACTAAATATTAACTTCAAACATTTATTTGTCATTCGGCAGCTAGCAGTATATCTAACTTGCTACACTGTCCCCAACTGTTAATAATAAAATATTCTCATTGTTTTAGACTAGTGATGTAAAAATGGCGCATTTATTTGCCTCAAATAATGTCGATAATTTCTTACAACAATTAGCGTTTACTAAGGAGGTCTTAATTTAAATCAATTTGAGATCATTTTATGCTCATATTTTTTCTTATTTGTAGTGTTAACATCTGGTTTGTTGGTTCTAACAACTTCTGATTATTAAGTCTGTCCCAATAAATAGACTGCTAAGCACCGTCATTTCTTCGCAACGTTTGGGATTTTAGAATTGGTCCTAATAATATTTGCGAGGAAAACAGAAAGAAGTAATCTTTCATCTTCCACTAAACAGATATTTAAGAGAAAAAAAAGCTCTTTAAAGCAGCAAGTTCTCAGAGGCACTAATCAGATTAGCTTGCGGAATCAAGATCATGACGAATTGCTTTCAAATATATCACCATCATTATAATTTCACGTCGTTAGATAAAAGCAATGTTGAAGTAGTAGTAGTAGTAGTAAGTCCTTATTTTATTGTGATTCCATTATCGAAATAATATTCAATTGATTTGCCCCAATTTCGTGCTCAACAGTCAATATCAAGAAGGAGTTATGAGTCGTCCTACTTTTTTTTGCAACCAATAAGTGTGCATATTGTTCAGAAGGGGTTCGGGAAGAGCAATTTTAGTATCACTCAGTATTCGTTTATATAAATTTAAGCATCTTAAGATCAAAAGGTTAACTTCTTAGATTATAAGATGGAAAAACCAACACTTTGATATTGATAATTTTGACTTTTCCACTCAACAAAATTATAATTTTGTAAAAATTGTGATTAATCAGTAAGACAAAACTCTGAATATCCACTTCTTAAGATGTAATACATTTCATGCTTAAAATTAATACGAGTGCCTCTAATAAAAGTAGTTCATACCCGAATTGTTTTGATTAATAGGTCAGTGGACTTCTACAGATTAATTTGATAAACGAAGCGAAATCATTTTTAAGCGCTTTTTACTCAGTTAAACTATCTATGTATAAGTATATATGCGTAACAGTTACATATGTACTATCATCAATATAAACAAATTTGATTGCCGCGGAAGCATTGCAAAATATCTAAAAATAAATCATCCTACAAGTTAAACAGTCGATCGTGGTGTACGTGCAGAACTGACAAGTGCTTCCAGAATAAGCTGGAAATGTCAAAGCTCTTTAAGAGTATGTTTAAGTTTTCAAGGAAATTGATCCGAAGCTTTCATTAATCGTTAATCAAAGCAAATGCAGGCGTTGGATACTTACGTTAACTGTATAAAAATGATCTAACGAACACGAATTGATGAGTATCACTTAGTCTAACGACTATTAACAACGAGCCGGCAACAACGACTGATTAATTTCGTGTAAAGAGCATTTTATATTACACATGTTTTGATTATCCACCCTGCACTGGATTGTGTACAAATTTAAAGTGTAAACTTAGACATCTATTGTTCGGTAGCTGAATTAAACTTGATGTTGATAGTATAGGAATCTGTAATCTTCTACTCCCGCCGTTGATAAAGCAGAAAACTTTTACAGGATCCTAACTAGATCTAGTAATTTAAAATAAGATGTCACTACAATAATTAAGACATGGAATTATTGGCACCCTTTCAAGTATTTATCGCTTATAAATACTTTATTTGAAATATATTTTGTGGAAGTACTTATACATAGTTTAGGTAGAAGACTTTTTTTACGATCAGAATTGCAGAAAGTAGATTGGTTATTTCATGAGTTTTTTTCTGTATGTGTATGTAATTTCCGATGTATATAAAACCGGAAGCTTTGGAAAAAATGTTCCATATCTTCAAATGTATAAGCACCATTATGAATATTCATATATCACGTGAACTCTTCCGATATTATCTTGAATTCGCTCACTTATCATATTCGTACACACATACAATTCACGTAGAATTAAATTGAATTGAAACTTTCCTTACATTTACACGAGTACCTACTTAACAAGTATGTAACTTTTAAATGGTTTCTGGGCTTTTGTAATTTGAATATTCTTCTGTTTCTAAAGTTTAATTAACCGCATTCTCTTTTTAACACAACTCTGAAGTGTTGGCGAAAGCTAATTAAATTACACCATGCATCGAACTTGTTTCCCTCACAGAGGTAGCATCTTGATATGGTAAATTAGTAATTTACAATTTACATCGTTTAGTTACGTCTTCTAAATATATAAAATAAGTTTTGCATGAATATGCAAATATGACAACTGTGTTACTAGTGATGAATTCAAATTGATGTTGTATTTAGATGCGTAGAGTTGTCGTTGATATTTATATAAATATTCAACTAAAAAATTATGCGATTCAATACAATATTCGACCAAATTTTTATTTAACAGAATTTTTTCGAGCTCTTCTTGATACAAATACTGAAGTAAATAAACACTTCGAATCCACCGTGTATTTCATCTGTGTAATCTACAATTTCTTCTGGTAATATTATACACCTGTGTGTATCAAAACAGCGATACTTCAAAGGGTTAAAACCAACACAAATTACTCAAGTCGTCGTTTTGTTAGACTAACGGGCATTAATCTATATAACCGCAGTGTTAAATTAAGCGCTGGCAGAATGTATTTAAACGAACAAACTTTTTAATGAAATCCTACAATTTCTAAATTAAAGTCGGAAGTTTTGTAATAAAATTGCGGAGGTTCTAATGATTTACATTTAATTTCTCGAGGTCTGCAAAATAATCATCTATAGCGGCGATGACCTACGCATTTGAGGTAAATCTCATTCCTACCAGCGATTTTTTCAGGTTTGGGAATAGGAAAATGTCGCTGGGAATTAAGTCCGGTGCTGATTCGCCCGGAAAAGACCACTGCTTCGATTGTTCCTTGATCTCCGGTATGTAGTGGTGGATCCAAGTCTCATCCACGGTTACGAAACGCATGAAGAAATTGCTTGGATTGCGTTGGATCCTAACCAGACACTCCGAATATGTGCTACATGCATGCATGCCATTTGCATACTATTCCGGACCAGGTAGCCGGGGTAATTACTTGGAGTGTTATTTGTCTGTTTATATTTTTATTACATTTGGCAATCAATTTTCCAACTGTGCACGCTAAGAGAAAGCTTTTCTTCACACTTTATTCGGGCTTAGCGGTTAGCTGGCGTGTTTAAAAGTTTCTTTTAGGAAATCCATAATTTTCGTGTCATTTTAACATTGTATTCTTCGTATTCTTAGTGACCAGTCTAGTTTTGTCACGTAAGCTAAGGATTTTAAATATTTCGTTTCATAATTCGATTGAAGTATGTTTAAAATTCTATTATTCATCTTGATGTAAGTCAATTTCCTTCTTTTTCCTTCTAAGTTTAACTCATTGTTGTCAGCAAGAAGAAAAGATGATACATGTTGCATCAGGAGGACACTTTCTGGGATATCGATTTCAATTGCAGATTTAGGTTCCGCTAAAACCTCGCGTCCTCGACGTCTGTTCCGGTATAAAGTGGTCTTCATTGAATATAACAATGGAACGTCTGCAAGAAAGTCACATCCACGATCAAATAAAGGACCCATTTCTTCTGTGTAAATTTCAGAGATAGGTTGATCCGTTTCTCGTGCTGTCTTCTTGGCATTTTGTTAGTGGTGTTGTATTTCTACCTCTGCTAAACTCGTTTTACACTTATGTTTGGATGTTGACAGAACTCTAGAATCTCTTGTTTTTAATGTTTCTCGGCACAGATTTTTCTTTACAACACAACCACGTTTTCGTTATTACTACGGTGTTGTTGGTATCTATGGCCGCCAAATATTGCAGAGGGCTTTGATTTTGTGGTTTCGATAATTTGAAACTCATTCATTGCAAAAGACTTGGTTTGATAACTTCAGGTTAAGCACTTGTCAAAATCTCAAATCAAACTGAGGATGATTTTGAAATGTACGGTTGCGACCAATATTATTTGGACAGCAGTTTTTCTCACTGTAGGTAAATGGATTTTAATTGTTACATAAAAAAAGTCGCATGGAAAATTATACTGTCATATTGATTGATGAAAAACGTCAATTATAAAAATGCCACATTTATCTTTGGCCGAGAAATTGAGTGATTTGACGTTATTGGGAGAGGGCTGGTTAAGATTCCAAATACCAAAGAATACTGTGCATAACATTAAGAGAATATGGGATGAGAGACAAACGTTTGATAGAAGATTGGGTAATGGTAGGCCCAGAATTACAACGGATATGCATATGGCACTAAAACTCATTTGTCCGCAAATAGCACGTACGCATCTAGCACCATACGGACACTCCACCCGATTTCGTTTTTGCTCCAGTGTAAGCAAACGCGATACCCATCGCGCCCAAAATTTCGTGTAGGATATGGCCAACGCGTTTCTCTGAGATGCTTGTTGTCTCTGCTATTTTGTTCAACTTCAATCGTCGATCGGCTAACCCGACATCATGAATCTTGTCGACCATTTCATCATTGGTAGCGATTTTTGGGCGTCCACTGCGGAGTTCGTCACTTGCACTTGTGCGGACACGTTTGAACTTGCTCATCCAGAAGCTGATGGTCGAAAATGATGGGGTAGATCAGCCATGAAGCTCTAGCAAAATATTTCAAATTTTCGTGGCCGTTTTTCCCAGCCATCCAGAAGTGTTTTATCACTGCACGAAATTCGATTTTATCCATTTGCTTGCTACACAAAACACACTCTTAACCCTGCGTATATTGCGAGGGGCTCAGAAGCCCATTCATGTTTTTTAATCAAAGATATCTTCGCTGAAAATTAATATTTTTTGGAACGGTCTTGTGACTTTGACTCAGTTTTTTATTATTGCAGAAAACTTTTGGAATTTAGACTTATTTAAAAATACGGGGTCTACTTGCGCAAACTTCAGTTGAAACAGACTTTGTGTGCGAAAGGTTACTAATTCTTACATAATGTCGTGCGGATACAAAAGACCGCTTACTCGTCGTGAATTAGAAGAACAGATAAGCGGAGATGATGGGAAATTACTTGATGAAAATATCCTATACTCTGAAGAAGAGATGTCCGAAACATCAGAGAGTTCTTCTGACAACAAAACTTTTGCATCTGCAGTAACATTTACAGGCAGATCATCATTACGTATTTATACATCTAAAAGTAATTTAGAATGGTCTTCGGAGCCAGTACAACTACCTGGAGGAAGAGAACCAGCTAAAAATATAATCAAGCCGACTCCTGGACCTTCACGTTTTGCCAGAGGAATGTGAGATTCAATTGAGTCATCCTTTTTATTATATTTTCGTAAATCATTATTAGATATCATTTGCAAGTGGACAAATAAAGGCAAAACCTTGAAATCGAAGAATTGAAAGTGTTTATTGAGGTCCTGATCCTCATCGGCGTATTCAAGTCCCGAAATGAACCAGTGCAATTTTCAATCAAGCAATGAGTAGAAATCGATTCCAAGACTTATTACATTGTTTACGATTTGACGATGCTGCAGCACGAAGAGCTAAACAAAGAAATAACAAACTGCAACCAATTTAGGAGTGTTTTGATATGCGGAGTTTATTTTCGAGAGAACCATACAGTCCAGGATGGTGCATGACGATAGATGAACAAATTAGTGACCTTCCGAGGACGTTGTCCATTTTGACAATATATTCACTCAAAGCCAAAATATGATGGAACCTACAGTGAAAAGAAGACGGTGTTGTATATGTGTCCGCCATCGCTAGACAGAAAGAATAAAATTATTTGCATTGACTGTAAAAAGAACATATGTAAAGATCACTCTGTTGTAATGTGCCTGAAATTCTACAGCAAGTAAATGAGATATACAAAGAATTCAAATACATTTTACCTCAAAGTAGCCTTTGGAAATTATAATTATGTCTTAGCTTGTTACTTAAATTTTAATAGGAATTTTATTGGTTATGAGATGAGATATTTGAATGAAATGACAAATGTCAAAATAATAAAACGAACATTTTTAATTGAGTGAAATATGTTTATTTCCAACAAACAAGCAAAATTTTATAAAAATTGTTCAAAGTGTCCACCACCTTGTTCGAAACATTTCTCACATCTTCTTCTAATGGAGGAAAAAACGTTTTGTAGTATCGCATTGTCAATTCCATTAATTCTTTCAGCAATTCTGATTTAAAGGTCTGCAAGATCAGGTATTTGCACTCGATAAATTGAGTTCTTTCAGAATGGCCATAAAAAGAAATCACATGGGGTAATGTCACAAGATCTTGGTGGAAATTCATGTTCAGTGTTTAAACTTATCAACCGATTTTGAAAAAATTGCTGCAGCATATTAATTGTTTCACCTGCTGCGTGTGCTCTAGCTCCGTCTTGTTGAAAGTAACCCTGTGGTATTTCTTCATCGTCAAGCTGTTCGATAAATGGCATAATAATTTCTTGTCGATACCTTTCTCCTGTTAAGGTTCCGTTAAAAAAAATAGGGCCAATAATTCTCCTTCGACTAATCGCACACTATACACCAATTTTCTGCGGATGAACAACAAAAAAATTATGTGGTTTCTCATTAGTCCACATCCTCATATTTTGTGAGTTAACATATCCATTCAGATAAAACCATGACTCATCAGAAAAAATGGTTTTGTCAAGAAGGTCATTATCAAAATTATTTAAGAACCACTGACTAAACGTTATTCTTCTGAGATAGTCGATTTCCTTGATTTCTTGATAATAGGTCATGCGATATGGAAATAAATGTAAGTCCTTTTTCAAAATTGTATGACATGTGCCAATTGATACACCCACTTGTTGTGATAATGGTCGTACGGAAGTTCTTGGTACATTATTAACTAGCTCTTCTGTACGTTTTTTCGTCCGACCTGCGCCTTCTTTCTGTTGAACACTCCCTGTTCCTCTGAAAACCATAATGGAATGTGTCATTGTGTGCCGAAAACTGTCATAATCAAAGATGAAGTTAGGGAACTAATTTCTAAATTCTTCTAAACAATCTTGAAGAGAATACTGCCATTGTCCGTCAATCTTACGTCCGTTTAGAAAATAAGATTCTACCATGAACGATTTGTGTTGTATAGTAAAAACCATGTTAAATCAATTTTAAATTACAAATCCATTTTTGTCAACTATGCATCTGTCAAATTGACAACTAATCCAAATTTAAATTATCAATAATCATACGTTTTTAAAGGAATGGCCATATACACTTCTAATAAAATTTTGTTGGCGTGTTTCTGCGCCATCTAGTGAAATGTGTTAAATTTAAAACAGACCATACTGGGGCACGAAAACCTTGTTTATTATTGAAAATTGAATTTCTAACTTTTAAACTAAAAAACAAAGCGCTTTTATATAGTTTCTAAATATTGTCCTATATTTTCATTAAAAATATTTTTACAAAAATGTTATCTTCGTGGAACACGACGAAATAAAATTTCATTCCCTAACGCTTCTCGTGAAGTTTCAATTTGGATGATATATGTCACGTATACCTGTAATATCGAAACCGAAGGTTAGGTAATTTATAAAAATGATCTCAAAAGATATTCAAGTTTTAACAATCTCGGAAAGCCACTAAGGGGTACTATTAGAATGTAGGTCTAAACCATAACAGAATTTAATAACACATCTTGTATTTACCTATTAATTGGATGTTGTATACTGTACTCTCCTTGGCGAAGTATATTGTATCTGGTGTTATCGCCTTGAAGACATTAAACATTTCTTGTACTGCTTCAATTTGTATGGGATAATGCGATTTGAAAATAAAGTGTTACTGGTTTATGTCAAAACTAGTATGTCAGCTCTTGTCAATTTAATAGAAACGATAGTTTCATCCTTAAGCGGTATTTAATACTACTATTTAAGGTTTAAACTAAACCATGTCCAACATAATCCTTCATACATACATACATAATCAAAGACCTCTTATACCCGAAGGTGTCGAGATGTAAAGTTCTCTTTATTTAGTTCCACAGATTCAACAAATTCACGCCACTCTATCCTGTTTCTGGCTAGGGCCTTCGCCTCGTTCCATGTTTGTCCTCTTTTTTCAGAAGTTCATCCGTACTGCTGTTCCACGTTTTTCTGGGTCGTCCTCTCCGATTTTTCCCGATTTTCCTTACCTCCCATACCCGCTTCACCTGTCTAGTTTCATTCATTCTGATCAAGTGTCCCCACCATTACAGTTTCTTTTCTTCTACTTCAGTTCTTAATGATTTTGTTGTCAGCATCTGTCTAATGCTTCACTGGATTGCAGTCGTTTTGTCTGTCTTTCATCAAGTATCCAATTTTCTGCTTCATAGGTTAAGACTTGTAAGTATACTGCTTGATACACCGTCATTTTTGTTCTTGTTGTTATCTGTTTTTTATTCAAAAAGTTTTTGTAGAGTGCATAATCCTTCAACTTATATTATATCTTCTCCAAGAATATCACAAAAATTACCATATTCTACTACCTAATACTTTTTTTAAAGACGCTTGTGACACAACATACAAAATCAGAATGACAATATAATGTCATAATGACACTCAATTTCGCGCTTTTCATATTTCAAATTTCAAAAAGCAATGCCAGCGACACCTGGTGAAATGTGTGAGTACCAAAACTTTGACGACAGTACACGGGACCTTCTGCCGTATCTATAGTACGTTAGTATTATATTATCTATGGGAATGGCCTACTAGAGGCAACGCTTATTTGAACGCTTTATACTTATCCAGTAATCCTCCATTCGATTCAATCAGTGATAAATGCTAAAAACAGACACAATTATGAAATTAATTACTGGCTTCTTAGGCCTAGCCGGTAGTTGGCAGGTTACAAAAGTATGGTGGTATATTGAGGGTTAAACAGCAACTATTAATAGTAGACGTCAGTTGTTATATACAGCACGTAATACAAATATTATTATATCGTACAATAAAAAGTATGTAATACATAGTTGCTATCTAGTACGATTTATTATAAAAGAAAAACTAAAAATTAAAACGTTCTGTTACCACTTGCGTTGATTTATTTTTACAACAATTAATAATAACAATAATAGAGAAATATTAGATTATCGTGAAACTTTGACGTTATCTGATGAACATCGATCATATCTTTGATTAATTATTTGTATTAGCATTATATTTCATTTACAAATACCTACATATAAATAAATATGTTCGTGTAACTATTAAGTATCACAGCTGCAATTAAATAAAAATAACATTATTCCCAAATAAATTCTTTTTTGTTTGTACACCTTGTATTTGAAATATCTAGCTTGAGTAATTTTGATCAAATATTACATGAAATTGCGAATTGTGTAATAAGTTGTTTTCCCCCCTACTAAAACCGAGATTTGATGTTCTATAATTTATAACTTACGGATAAGCTGCTGTTTCTAATCTAACCAGGTGGTTTTACGCATTAAAAATATCTGATTTGTTTGTAAAAATTATTTTAAGTGATCTCGTAAATAAGCTTTATCGTAAAAATTTGAGTATACTTTGATTAATACTAACAGATAAATAACGATATATTCGGTGTATAAAATTGTGTAGAGAATATGGTTCCAACAACATCTTTTGTAATTTTAGCTAACAATCAACAGACATGGAAAGTGAAACATTTTTTTATAATACTCAATATACAAAGCACCTCTACATTATCAACGTATTTGCGACTTCAAATCAGTACTGTACAAACATTTGAGTTTTACCACTGTACGTCTTCATGCGTTGCTTCTACAGTTTATTACTTTTTTTTGTACGTTTCCCATTTCCTGTGCTCATTTTACTTGATTAATAGAGTCTGTCTGCTTATAAAGCTCCCTCTTGCATGTTTGATTACACAGTAGTATGTATACATATTGTAAGATTGTCTAAAATGTGCTATAATAGTCCGGTTTGTAAAAATTAAATTAAAATATGAACAGGTTAAGGTTATCATATCAGAAAAATTAAGCTCTCTAAACAAATATGTGGTAGATTGTCTAAATTTAATAGAACAGGATTTTTCTAATCAGAATTTCTATTTTTTTCTTAAATAATAGAGCCACCCAATCAGAGTTTATAAAGAGAAAATTTATCCTATTATTTTTAAACAGATAGTATGGTGCCCTGTATCTGCTTGGCTTTGCTCTGTGCTTACGAATTTGGCTATCTCCTTTTTTCCCAGCTGGTGTTTAGGCAGCTAGTTTACTAGTGTTTGAATACCAGTTTTTCCGATATTATAGATTCGATGCCCTGAACATTTTTGATTATTTCGAAGACTTTCTCCGAGTTGTTCTAGTTACATGTATTGGTCTTCCTTAGCACGTCCAAGGAAAAAATTATGACTTTTTCGGCTAGATTTTAATGTAAAACTGAATTAAAGCTGTCCTAAATGTCCTTAGCTTATCTCTCTTCTTCTGTCTTCGACTTAGGTCTTATTGTAGATTTATTAAAGCAATGGTTTTGGCTGCCTTTAGAAAAATCTTTTATTAATTAAGTCTTTGGCTTGCTGTAAAAGAACTTCCGTTAAGAAGTTTTTCGTTTATAATTAAATGTTTTGCTGTGGAGCAAATTACAGTAAAATTATCATATTATTATTTATGGAGCATTTCCAGGTTTGAATAAAACTATATTTGCCAATTTGTACCTAGAATATATCCCACAAACTAAGTCGTTGCCTGCTTTTAATAAAGTTCATTTATAACAGTTTAAATGTTCAAAATAATCTTAAACGTATGAACAACCAATTCTTTAAAAAAATGAGCCATAAAAACTAGATCCACGTTTACAAAAAGCGCTTTAGCCCATTTTAAAACCTAATACTAAGAAGAGAAACTTATCTCACACTGTCAAAACAACAAATATAACCTGCTGATTTTGAGAAAAATTCTCTGTTTTTGAGACATTCAAGATGGAAATCTTTATGTCTTTGTCATGTTTTTTTTTGCCTAAAAAGAAGATGATTCGAATTTAATTTCTTTGAACTTTTTATCTGCTTTCTAACAGTTATTATCAATGCAAGTCACTTAAATCTGCATTTTAGCGTTTCTAATGAAAAAGAATTTAGGAGATCAAAATGTTAGCAAGAGTAAATGTTTCTTTTTTGATTCGAGTTTAGTTGGTGATACCAAAAATTTTCCGATAAGACATATCTAAGATTTCAGAACTAACTGATTGGAGGTTGGTTTTCGTATTAAACAAAAAAGTTACTGTACAAAAAATTTTAAAATCACAGAATCATTCCAGGTCACTAAGAAGTTAAAGCAAGCTAAAAGGGAACTAAAATAACATGAACTGTTTCCTTGAGTACTGAACATGTTGATTCAGAATCTTCGCCTTGTATGGATTATCACAACCCCGAAGAATTTTTTGAAGCGTCAGAGAATTCTAATAAGAATAGAAATGAAGTTCTTGTTCATGCTATAGCACTTAATTCTTGGGTACTAAAGCATTTTGGTTGAATGATGACTGAAGCATATAATGATGATTGGAGAGTTATATTCATAACATTTTCAAACAGTGCATTTTTATGGCTAAACACAGAAGACTTCAATAGTGTACAGCAAGCTGATATTGTTATGGTAGGTGTACTCCTCCTCCTCCCATTTTTTGATCATATCCTATTCAGAATCCTCATTACATGTACTCGATTCCACCTCATTTTATAGGTACTTTATGAAAATCAGTAATGTACAAAATGGTACAAAACTAGAACAAAAAAAGTCTTGTCTGCAGTCCAAACATAAATATGTATATTTTTCTTGTTTTACTAATCCTTTTAAATGCGCCATTTAACTTTTTTCTTGTTGAAGCGGACATCATCTTCAACAATTAACTGGTAAAGTTGTGGATCCCTCACAATGTCTGTGTACGATGTACTGTTACTTTGAGGAGCTGGATAAAAGGTAAGAGCATAGCTATGCCATCTGGTAGGCCTATGATTTGGCGAGAACAAAAGGATCATTCGACATAGTTCGAGATCTTAATTTATCAAAAACTCAGGCAGAAATATTAGGATCAAGAATGCAAGAATGGAGGTTGTTAGCTCCGGGTACGCGTGTTTCTGTAAATCGAAATCGCCAGAAAGAACTGTCACAGTATTTTTCAACTGAAGAAGGTCTTTCAGTTTGCAAAAATGTTGAAGGTTTAATGCGAGAATTAGGCTACAAACACCAACCGGAAGAATGGCGTATTTTTATAGATGCTTCTAAATTGAGTTTGAAAGCTGTCCTTCTACGTACAGGAAACATCTACTCCTCAATTCCTGTTGGTCATGCCGTGCACATGAAGGGAACATATGATAATATGACACGTCTCGTTGATAAAATCAATTACAAAACCTATAAATGGTACATCAGTGCTGATCTCAAAGTAGTTGCAATTTTACTTGGTCTACAACTTGGATTCACAAAGTATTGCTGTTTTTTTTGTGAGTGGGATAGTCGAGCGAGACATTTGCACTATACTGTTAAGCAATGGCCAACCAGAATACAATATACTCCTAGAGAAAAGAACGTAGTCCATAATTCGTTGGTGGAGCCTCATAAAATACTTTTATCTCCATTACACATAAAATTAGGTCTGATGAAGAATTTCGTCAAAGCATTGGACAAAGAGGGACCAAGATTTCGATACCTTAAACAAAAAGTTTCCTAATATATCTGAGGGAAAACTTAAAGAGAGGATTTTTATAGAACCCCAGATTAATTTGTTACAACAGGATCGAGAATTTGACGTAGTCTTGAGCGATTTACAACGGACTGCTTGGGATGCATTAAAAAGTGTGACAAATAATTTCGCATTCGCACCTGAACTTCTTTCCCCCGAATCTTGTCGATGTTAGTGACGAGCATGAATTTCATTTGTTTATAATACCAGACGTGATAGAGAGAGAGAGAGAGAGACGTGATAAAGAAAAATTAAAAAAATGAAAATCTGTTGTTGTGGCTGTGTTATTTCCACATTAACACTATTTGCATAGATAGAGCTTGTTACCATGTAAAATATCTTTTACGTGTTATACGATTGATTGTATTTTATTGTTCTAATTACAAGATTTTTTAGCATTGGTAACACGTAAGAGAAAAGGACAACATTTTTGTTACATGATAATTAAAAATTGGTATCGTATATGTATGTTTTACAAATTCATATTCATTTAAGGTAATTTTTATACTAGGTTACATTGATCCTATTTTTTTATGGTTACCGAGTTCGTGCTTCGAATATTTAATTACTATTTATTGTTTCAAGGTGTTCATGCCCTCATGTATTAATTATATAGCTTAATGTGAATATACGCTTGTATAACTCTTGATAACTTCGTTGTAAATATGCAATATTATTAAACCCATTTTATCCCCTCCATTTCGCAAACGTTTTCTCTCGAGAACAAAATTATGGAACGATAATACAATTTTACAATATTTATCACCCGTATAAACCATTTCCACTATATCCGATTTTTTTTAAATAAGCTGATATTGAGGTTTATGCTCTAGAGGTTAAAGTTGCACGGGCTTCTCCGCTGAAGAGTTTCTCGTTAGTTAGTACCCTTCACCAGTAAGTGAATTGATAGCAGTTAGTGGGAATCCGGTCGTTTCTATAGGGAAGATTTCAGAGGTTTAATTCTGTGTTTGATGGAGAGGCAAATATATCAATTTTTTTACCCTCATTCACTTCAAGTTAAAATCTTATCGGATCTTTCCTTCGTTTAATAAAAAACCTTAACAGTTTATCTTACATTTTTCTATATTATAATACTGGGTGAATATTGTCAGCGTCTTAAATTTTTGGGGGAATCAAAAGAGTGAAAACTACCAAGATGAGTGAAGAACAGGGAGAAGTAATTTTCCTTTTTGTACAGTTAAGTTAATTGAACATTCTAGTATTTGTTACGTCAAGAATGGAAAAAATATCTGCACTATTGTTAACTAGGTATATTATCAAAACAAATAGTCAATCGCGTCTGTAAATGACAGTAAAAGCCATTATAATACTTGATAGGTACTTTCAAGTAACAATACAACATTATAGGCACCATTTATTATTTTTAATTATCAAAAGAGAATAGATCGTCTGGAAAGTTTAATGTGCGGAAACCATCTTAATAATATGAACTTTTCTTCCTCGGGGAATCTACATTATCATGCAACTTCTTGTTACTAAGAAGATCTACTAATTTCCTATTTAATCTTCCAATTGCTGCAGTCTTAGAATTCAATTAAAGTAAATAAGCAAGTAAGTATTTATTGATACATACATTACAATTATATCTATTATGGTAACAATTACCACAAAATTATCCTCAAACTCTGATTCAGTAGAATCAGAGGTAAATCATTTTAGCAAAGTTAACACATTATAATTGTTTTTCCTTACAATCGCAGTTTTTAAATATTGATGCCAACATGTCTGCATGGTAATTTAAAGAGCAAGTTTTTATGTGTCAAATTGTCAATCTTATTCTTCTAGATTCAGGACCACTTAACTGGCACTGATTTGAATTATTAATCAATAATAAATACGTTTTTCTTGCTGTCTATATCTGTCGACAGCAAGTAATTAATCCTCTCACTCCTTACGGATTTTCGAACTTTCTATTATGCAAAGTCTTCTATCAATGTTCTTGTATTTAGATCCCTTGATTTTCCACAGAGGTGATCTTCTAATTTGTGAAGTTCAATTCAACAATTCATCTATTTCCATTAAATCATTGTAGATAGACATTTAATACAATAGATAAATGTTGTCTTTGATTTTTATTACACATTTCGTTTCTGTCGCTAACATCCACGTCCACTGGAACATCTTCAATGTTCAATAGTGCCAACCTGTAGAAATGAAATGAGCCATGATTTAATGGATCACTTTTCGACAGGTAAAATCGAGCCTTAACTACTTCTTTACCAACACACACTGGGACGAGTACAAATCGCTAAAATGTGTTAACACAATGTAATTAAAAAAATCTTCATTGCTGTACAAAATGGGACAAATTCAAAGACAAGACAAGATTTACGAGGGTGTACACTTATTCCATCTCTATTCCAATTGCCCTATACCTTCAGAAAAAGGTGTTTTGGTAACTCCACAAAATATTTTTCAATAGCTTCTTTGACTCGTTCATCAGAAGCAAAACGCTTTCCTCTAAGATACTTTTTTTAAATTTTTGAATAAGAAGAAATCTGACGAAGCTAGATCGGAGCTATAAGGTGGATATGCCTTAACTTTATAAACCCACAGTCATTCATTATCTGCTGAAGTTTGTTTGCCTTATGAACTCAGCAATTGTCGTGCGTGTTATTCCCGTAGGCTTCTCCAGTTATGGTAGACCCTCTTGGCATATATTCAATAAGCAAGACTCCTTCAACATCCCAGAAAACAGTTGCCATCAGTTTTTTATCCAGAAAATTGTGTCTTAGGCTTTTTTGGTGGTGGAGAGAGAGGTGGTGGAGGGTCCCAATGATGTACCCAAGTCTCATCCCCGGTGATAATTCGAGGTAAAAATGTTTTGTCCCTTTCCAACTCGGCCAAATTTTCTTGAGAAACTTCTTTTCTGTACAGTTTTTGTTCAGGTCTAAGCAATCTAGCTATCCACCGTGTAGACACCTTCTTCATACCTAAATCGTCATGCAAAATTTTGAGGACACGCCAATCTTTCAGTACCAAATTTTCGACTTTTCGCCCAATGTCTTCAGTTCGAACTTCAACAGGTCGATCATTGATTGGCTCACGGCCACATCGAAAGAGTTTAGACCAATATTTCACTTGAAAACCATTCTTTTATGAATTGTTTTAGGACCATTGCCTTCTTTTGTCAGGAACTGCGATGTTCAACCTTAGTTTTACTCATTTTATCGAGAACTAGACCGTTTCAAATCTCTCTAAACAGCACAAACTAAACACAACTTAGCACATGTTCTTCTAACGGTGACAGCATTTTTTCAATAATTTGTTTGACATATAAAAATACGCCCTCGTAATTTAGACAATTTTGATACATATTAATTTGTAAAATGTCTTTTTCGACATACATGCCACCTCATCTTGAACTGAGGAAGCTTTTCCTTAAAAAACTAGAGAGAGTAGAATCATAACGAAACAATTAATCCTCAAAGAAATTTTGCAGTGAAGTGTCCATTTCCCGGACTTCAACGGAATTATCTTAAGTGTATTGATTTTCCGGTCTAAAGCACCATCTCAGATTTCCATTAGACTATTTTTTGTTTCATCTTCTTTATCCGACAATTGTTCATTGTCATACTAGCTTTCAAAATATGCACTCATAACGTTTCTACCAGCAGAAATTTGAATCTTCCTCTCGTCTTCTTGCATTTTGATATTTCCCTGCAGAGGACGTTCCAAAACTTCATTCCAATTTAATGGAAATATTCCATATTTATTAAAGCCAGAGCAAATGCTGATTGCAGCATTAGATTCAATAGTTTTTAGATGTCATTTAGGAAATAAGAAAAATTATCCTTTGGAACCGTACAATGCTTGGAACCACCCTCTATTTTCCACTTTTCCAGGCTGTTTTAAGAGACCGGAGAAATACCACGTCAACAGGCTGGATCAAACGATTCCTACAGAAAAATTTGAAGTAATATTTTTGCCAATTAACTACTTTTTTCCTGGTACCAACCAGATGAACTTTTATTATATCTGACACCTTTTGGTGTTCCAATTATACAAGGTTTATAAACAGCGTATACATTTTGACGTATTACAAATGCGTCCTAGATAGCAACAGTCCCTTTCCGATACTACGTTTAAACCAAATCATCAATAAGGTTGGCTTGATTATCATTTTTCGATCTGACACCCATTGGGGCTCCAATTCTCTTGTCTAGATGTCTAGAGCTGAAGCAGCGCTCATAATAGAAATACCTGCTTTTTTTTCTACCCGAATCATCGATAAGGTTTGCTTGATCATAATTTTTTATGTTTAATGGTGACACATTTTATAATTCCATGGTTAAATTGTCAAATTAAGCATCGATAGTGATAGAATAGAAAGCAGATTCTTGTTCTCAATTGATTGATCATATCAGGGACATTATCTTCAAATTTAATACATCTTCCTCATTTCTAGTTAGAGCTATTTGTCATACATGACGTATATCGATAAAGCACAGAAGAATTCTTTCCTTCCACAAGTTTCTGTTCTGTGCCAAGTTCCTTGTTTCACACCATTGTATACCACGTTCTGCAGCTGCCTATCGTACTTGTTCTTCCCATTGTATTCTAGGTCTTCCTATTCTGTTCTTTCCCTGTACTCTGGCTTCATACACCTGTTTAGACGGTCTATTTCCGTGCATCCGGTTCTTCAATAACTTCAGGTTCCTTCTTTGTAGTATTACCTCATTTCAAATTCTGTCTTTCATTGTAATTCCTTCAATTTTTCTCAAAAATCTAATTTCTGCTGCTGTTGTTTCTATCTAAAATCGTCCAAGACTCATAACTGTATACTAATGAAGGTCTTACTACTTTTTTATATATCTCTGTTTTTATTTCCTTTGATACTTCCTTTTTTCAAAAAAAATGTATCTTTAAGCATGTTATAAATTCTTCCTGTCTTTTCTATTCTCTCTGCTATTGCTTTATCTATCCTTCCATTTTCTTCTATATTACTGTGCCTAAATAATTAAAACTTTTAACTTGTTCTAGCTGTCTTCCCTCTAGGCATATTTTGTGTATCTTTTCCTTTCCTGCCATTATCATCGTTTTTGTTTTGCTTATGTTAATTGCCATGTTTATTTTTCTGAATTCCGATTGGTATATATTTAGATTCTGTTGCAAATTCTTTTCTGAATCTGCTACTACAATCATGTCGTTTGGTGCATTCTCCAGCTACCCACTATCAGTTTCTCACATCTCTATTTACAATATTTTATAACATCATCCATTAATATCGTGAATAGAAGTGGGCTAAGAACACAGCCCCTGATCCTATTTTTGGTTCAAATTCTGTTGATTCTTCGTTATGTGTTCTAACTTTATTTTTATTACATTTATACAGGGCCTTTATTGTATTGATAATATATCCTTCTATCCCCCTGTTTTCTAAAGCTTTCCAGATGTCTTCGTCGATAAAGCAGATATGTATTTATTTTCCTTTTTTCAGAAATTTCTCTCCTAGTTGTCTAACTATGAATATTAGATCTTGTGCACTTCTACCTCTTCTAAATCCATGCTGTTGTTCTTCTAGTGTTGGTTCTATTATATCACTTAGTCTCTTTTCTAGTATCCTTGTTAGTACTTTTCCAGGTATACTAGTTAATGCAATTCCCCGATAGTTTGCGCATTTTTTTATTATTTGATAACTGCGAATAAAGTTTTGTGTCAAAAATATGCACATAATCTCAGCTTCCCGTCGCTATCATCCCCCAACAGCTAGTTTATACTACAATCAGCATTGCCAACAAAGTAAACGTTTGTGACATTATATCCTTAAATCTTAATAGCATTTTAAATATGTAGAAAAAGAAATCGATGATTAGTGGAACTCTTACAATCTTGTACAGTTGCTCATTTTTCTATTACTCAAAAACCCATTTCTCCTTTGTTGAATACCTTCGATTGCCTAAATTTCCAATTATCAACACTTCACAAGTTCGATAACATTCTTAATAGTGTTTTGTTTGATAACACTAGCTCAAGTTATTCTTTTATTTTTTCTAATCTATACACTCGAGTGTGTATTTTCCTTGATAAGACTAATTTTATTTTTATCTGTTTAATAGGAATATTATTCGAATCCTGACACTTCGATTCGGAAGGACACACAGACAAATTTAACCCGAACACAAACACCAATCAAGAATCTCTAGACTGACATTAAAGAAAGGTCAAACATTTTTCCACGGAAACATTTAAAACTAACGAAAACATAGCGTGTTTCTCATGTTATTATCGTCGGGAATATTGACCCTATTTAATTAATCATCGCTTAAAATAAAGGCATCGCAGTCTAGATCTTTGTTCGGATGTTAGTGCACAGTTTAGTAAACGTTTCAAAGGAGCAAGGTCCTGGCTCAAGGAAAAAAAAAATCAAAAACGAACCGTGACAATGAAATCACGTTTAGTTTTCACCATATAGCGATGTTGAACCGCCAGTATAACGTTCGCGTTTATTTAATTACATGCGACTCATTTATTTCGGATGGGTTCATATGTCAGTGTTAGCTTGATCAAGAGTATTGTTAGTATGTCATTGTTAAATTATTGAATTAAACTTGGTGCGTATGTATGCATGTACATATATATAAACGTGTAGGCGATGGAATCGGTTCTTCAATGAGAAAAAGCGACATGAATGAGGGTTCGATACGTTATTGATAGTTCTTTTGTTTTCTGCGCTTTGACTTCCTAATCGTTGTTGTAATAATATTATCAATATTATACTGTATGTATGAAATTGCTTTATCGGGAAATAGCTACCAATATCATGATACAAATGTTATTGAAATTAACTATTGAGATATTTTCAAGTGGTTTTAAGTGGACGTATATAAATGTAATGTGAAAATTTTGTTCAGTTTCATGTCGGGAGTGCATTGTGTGATATTTAAACTAGATATAGCACCAGGTAAGTCATCTTTCTATTATAAAATTGGCGATGATTAAATACGGTTTGAAATGATTAAGTGCGTTAACCGCTACATCCGTTTATTTTTGTTAAACAGTTAAATACTATGATAGAATGTTTAATTAGTATCAAGAATACAAAAATACTTAAGTATATATAAAGAAAAATTGACTGACATATCAAAGCTTACCCTAATATTACCCTGATATCGTTTTTCCATGTTTGCAGTATCTTGATTGAAAAAAAAGTGAACTCTGACTCTAAATTTTTATAGTTTTCTAGAAAATTAGCTACGAGATCTTGATCGCCAGTTCTAAATCATTAATGGTACGTTCAAAATTTCCATTTTGGAAAAGCTTCCTTATTTGTGAAGCAAATAAACATTCCTTTGTGAACTTTTGCATCAAGTGGGTTTGAAAACTCGTCCCAATAGAATTACCAAATTTGAAACATGCCAAATTATTTTAACAAATCTGTACTCACAGCAATTTTTGTTTGGCGATTAACAATATTGGAATCTATCTTGTTGAAACTTTTCTCCTCTCTAATTAATTTAATGCTTTAGAAATTTTCAAACTCCAATCGTCCAAGATAATTACTCTTCCACTACAAATGCTCTAAAAGGTTAGCAGAATTAAAAATTGTCTTGTCGGTATGCAAAAAATCATAAATGCCTGCCAGGATGAAAATTTTTAGAGATATTTCTTCTTTTTGTGTTGATTGTTGCCTTCTCTAATGAGAAACCAGCAATAATCTCCCATCATGACGGGGGTGGAATTACCCTGATATCGTTTTTCCATTTCTGCAATATCTTGATTGAAAAAAAATGATATCTGACTTTCTAGCGAATTATCTTGATCGCCAGCTCTAAATCATTCATCGTAAGTTCAAAATTTTCATTTTGGAAAAGCTTCCTAATTTGTGGAGCAACAAACATTCTTTTTCAAACTTTTGCTTCACCTAGGTTTGAAAACTGGTCCCAGTAGAATCACCAAATTTGAAACATGCCAAATTATTTTAACAAATCTGTACTCAAAGCAATTTTTGTTTGGGGATTAACAATATTGGAATCTATCTTGTTGAAACTTTTCTCCTCTCTAATTAATTTAATGCTTTAGAAATTTTCAAACCCCAATCGTCCAAGATAATTACTCTTCCACTACAAATGCTCTAAAAGGTTAGCAGAATTAAAAATTGTCTTGTCGGTATGCAAAAAATCATAAATGATGCCACTTTTTCCTGCCAGGATGAAAATTTTTAGAGATATTTCTTCTTTTTGTGTTGATTGTTGCCTTCTCTAATGAGAAACCAGCAATAATCTCCCATCATGACGGGGGTGGAATTACTCTGGTACTGTTTTTCCATTTCTGCAATATCTTGATTGAAAAAAAAATGAACTCTGACTTTCTAGCAAATTATCTTGATCGCCAGCTCTAATTCATTCATCGTAAGTTCAAAATTTTCATGTTGGAAAAGCTTCCTAATTTGTGAACCAACAAACATTCTTTTGCAAACTTTTGCATTAACTAGGTTTGAAAACTGGTCCCAGTAGAATCACCAAATTTGAAACATGCCAAATTATTTTAACAAATCTGTACTCTAATCAATTTTTGTTTGGGGATTAACAATATTGGAATCTATCTTGTTGAAACTTTTCTCATCTCTAATTAATTTAATGCTTTAGAAATTTTCAAACCCCAATCGTCCAAGATAATTACTCTTTCACTACAAATGCTCTAAAAGGTTAGCAGAATTAAAAATTGTCTTGTCGGTATGCAAAAAATCATAAATGATGCCACTTTTTCCTGCTAGGATGAAAATTTTTAGAGATATTTCTTCTTTTTGTGTTGATTGTTGCCTTCTCTAATGAGAAACCAGCAATAATCTCCCATCATGACCGGAGTGGAATTACCCTGATACTGTTTTTCCATTTCTGCAATATCTTGATTGAAAAAAAAATGAACTCTGACTTTCTAGCGAATTATCTTGATCGCCAGCTCTAAATCATTCATCGTAAGTTCAAAATTTTCATTTTGGAAAAGCTTCCTAATTTGTGAACCAACAAACATTCTTTTTTAAACTTTTGCATCAACTAGGTTTGAAAACTGGTCCCAGTAGAATCACCAAATTTGAAACATGCCAAATTATTTTAACAAATCTGTACTCAAAGCAATTTTTGTTTGGGGATTAACAATATTGGAATCTATCTTGTTGAAACTTTTACCATCTCTAATTAATTTAATGCTTTAGAAATTTTCAAACCCCAATCGTCCAAGATAATTACTCTTCCACTACAAATGCTCTAAAAGGTTAGCAGAATTAAAAATTGTCTTGTCGGTATGCAAAAAATCATAAATGATGCCACTTTTTCCTGTCAGGATGAAAATTTTTAGAGATATTTCTTCTTTTTGTGTTGATTGTTGCCTTCTCTAATGAGAAACCAGCAATAATCTCCCATCATGACGCGGGTGGAATTACCCTGATACCGTTTTTCTATTTCTGCAATATCTTGATTGAAAAAAAAAATGATCTCTGACTTTCTAGCAAATTATCTTGATCGCCAGCTCTAAATCATTCATCGTAAGTTCAAAATTTTCATTTTGGAAAAGCTTCCTAATTTGTGGAGCAACAAACATTCTTTTTCAAACTTTTGCATCAACTAGGTTTGAAAACTGGTCCCAGTAGTATCACCAAATTTGAAACAACAACAAATTATTTTAAGAAATCTATTCTAAGCAATTTTTGTTTGGGGATTAATCATATTGGAATCTATCTTGTTGAAACTTTCCTCCTGTCTAATTAATTTAATGCTTTAGAAATTTTCAAACTTCAATTATTCAACATAATTATTCTTCCACTACAAATGCTCCAAAATGTTAGCAGAATTAAAAATTGTTTTGTCAATATTCAAAAAATTACAAATGATGCTACTTTTTCCTGTTAGGATGAACATTTTTATCCTCAATTCTTTGGGCTTGTTTTTAATATAATGTCTTATGTTTATTTTTCATTTAAAGATGACCAGGGATCGCCAAACTTTTTTGATCATCGACTCCCTATATCATTTTTCGAAATCTCCATCGACCGCCCACACAATTAATGTTCAGTTAATTAAGAATTATTACTATTAGTATTTTGTAGATTTACTTTATGATTTTAATGTTGTTTAATGTTGAAATTTAAATACCTTAATTTTTATTAAACAATAAGTAATTATAAATAGATAAAAATACTAAGTAATCAATGAGATGGGGGTACTGGTGTTTCTTTGCAAGGTTCCCTATATTGGGTTCGAAATTGGTCAACTTCAATCTTAAATGCCCTCGAAACTCCACATTTAATTTGTTCCTGTACTTGGTTAAGATTGAATTTACGCGACTGAAATCGGCTTCAACCATATAGGAACTTGGAAACACCAGCTATTTCGTAAAATTTTACATATTTTTACATTATATTTATATTTGTCCAAAATTTGCTTATTGTTAAATTTTTAATAAGGGTCTTTGCTTCAAGATCCGATAATAATTCAGCAAGCTTTATTTTTGAAGGTCTTCTTCTTTTATTTCTAATTGTTGCAGATTTGAAACATATTGACAATCCTTACGTAGCAATAAAGATCTACGTAAATTTAATTTTACTTGGAAGCCTAACAGTATTGCCTGAGCTTGGATAATTGTTACATCTTTTCCTTGCAGCTTTGTTTGGACGTCATTAAATTTTCCAAATAAGTCCACTAAATAAAAAATATAGTTCTAATTGTTTTTCCTTCGACCCCCAATCGATCCCCTGGTTCAAATCGACCCCTACTGATATTAAATAGAACCTATATAGACCACTTTGGCGACCTCTGTTCTAGACGAAGATGTTGATATTTGTTACTGGTAGGATCATAAATACCCAGAACTCTCCATAAGCTCTCGTTGTTATTTTTAAGACAACTCTTACTATCTATTAGATGCTGAATCCAGTCTGTTGCATGAATGTATATAGAATTTAAGGCAATTGGGAAACAATAACTACATAACTCTTCAATAGGGGAAAATGCCTTTCATTGAACATTATCCCTTTTGTGGACAGCAAAAGAGCCACCTAAAACAAGCAGTTAATAAATGGGAGGACTCCCACTAAAGGCAGCAGTGCCAAATCTAATCTAATCTATTGGATGTACTTTTAGACAAGCTAAAAATCTAAGAAGACTTATAGCCTCCTTTATCAATTGATAAACTGATTGTAGCATTGTCATAACGACAAGATTTGTGCTTCTGTATTTAATGTTTCGAGATTCATTTACGACATTATTCATCCATTCTACTTCCTTTCTGTTCCTGTAAAAACCATGGTTTTCCATAAAATTGTCTATTACTTATTTTACTTCTTTAAACAATGTTTCTGTTTTAGCTTAAACGCAAGTCTAAACAGAAAAAATAATCATTTAAATCTAATCTAATATCTAACTTTCTTCTTTGGTCATCATCATGAACACCGCAAAAAAACTGTGTTCTTCGGTAAGAGTTCTGCTTCTTTGTTTTTCGACATTATCTTCTCTAAAACTGGTCCAATATCCAATTAATCAGTGGTAACTTCTTAAGTAGCGTTCCTTTGATGTTTTTTATTAGATACTTTAAATACATTTCTCCCCTTTTGTGGACAAAAAAGCAAAAAAAATTGCAATGCAACAGCTATTCTATGTCGAGATCAGGCGGTTATAGGATAAATTATGGGTAAAACGAAAGTATTCTGCAATACCGACACTAAAACAATTATATATAAATAATAATATTATATATTCTATTTTAATTATGTTTATGAAATTATCAATTTTAAATTTAAAAAAATGCGCGTCAAATTAGTTCCACTCTACAACCGCAAAGGGCGCTGAGATTTGTATTTGCTGCCATCTACATTCACATTTCTAATTTGAGAGATTACTAAATTAAGCATCGCTTCTATCATGGTTATTTCTAAGATATTCAGCCGTAGTCTGTACCGAAAGTTTTAACAGAGCTGTTGAATCGCGTATATATTGTGGATACAGACTTCGACTGATTGTCGACTAGATTCCGTTCACTTTTTTAACCGCAGCGATGACGCAAAACGGGTACAGTGAAAATGCCAAGGTTTATTATCAGCATTGTCTCGTTTATTATTATTTTTTTTAACCTTATAAACAACATGTATTTGATGCTTTTTTTAAATATAATTTATTGCAATGCGTAATTGTACAAATAATCTTGTTTGTTAGGCAATAATTGGGGGTACAGAAGGTATTTCTATAAATACATAGTTTGTTCTCTTTCAAATATTTATCGGGTTATATCGCATAAGAGTACAGAATTTAACGAAATTATACCAATAATAATTAACTTAACAAATGATCTGATAAGCAGAACATTTTAGATTATGTTCCACTAAAATACTTTTATTGTTATGCCAATTTTATCAAACAAATACGGCTTAATTATTCAATTCTAGACGATATTATTCATCATTGTTGACATTATTCGAACTTTTATTAACAAAAAAAAATATTTTCGATCCCATACACGAGCAGAAATAAGGTCTTTTGGTATATGTTTTCTAATGTGTTCCTCAACTTAGTATTTATTAGAATTTTTTTCTAACAGATTATAAACCTAGCAACTTCACCTATGTTGTATCTGACAATGTATTAACAAATATCTGTCAGATGATATACAAGAATTGGCGTTTCATTGGTTTTCCTAGACAAGAATTCAGAATGTTAATTTTTCGATATGTTTCTAGAGAATTATTTGCGATTTCTTTCAATGACTAAACAGTTGATCTGAGTTCAGATTCATTTATGTTAAGTAGAAGTTTAAAAAATGCTTCTTGTTTGATTCCTGGTTAACTCGACGGACGATTTAATGACAAAATTAGATTGAGAGCTGCAATCTAAAAGAACCTCATAATCTTCTGAATTGGGTTTAATATCAGGCATCAAGACAAAAGTTATAGCTAATAGAGATTTGGACTGATTGTCGGAATTTAGATTTTTTTTTTGTGCTGATGATGGCCTTCTGATGTCCTTTCTTATGTGTATGATGTGGGTTATGTTTGCTACAAATTGCAAACATAATCCACATCATACACTTAATTGACTCCTAAAATAAAATTAAGATAAAAATCAGAAAAATGTGTGTTGGATCAAATTATTACTCAAAGTTTGTCAACATGTTACCAATTTGGTTTAGATCGTAAATCTTAAGGGCTATTATTACTGTTAGTCAATTTATTGCAAAAAAAATAGTTCGTCTAGTTTGAAGGATCAGGATGAGAATTAATGTTGTATAGTTTTAAATGATTAATTGTCGAGTTTGACCAAAACTGAAATAGTGCTTTCCAATCGCGCAAATCTAAATTAAAAACTTAAAATTCCTAACAATAGTTTTTTTTTGTCCAACATTTAACACTTCCGGACTTTTGGTTATCTCTTCATTGTTGTTAAATATTAAGTCATTTTTATTATTATTCATTTTAAAGAGTTGTTTAATAAAATTTTTGGAATAAACTCAAGAACTGCCTTTTTCACATTTTAACAATTACAAATAGACTGTGGGCTCGTAAGATGCAAATAAAAAAATCGGTAAAACCAACACCTGGACAAGAAAGCTGATGGACCCTCCAAGGTGTTACATGTCCTGAATTAAATAATTTAAATGATAATTATAAAAGAACTAAATAAGTACTAAGTGTTGGTGTTACCAATTTTTTATTACTGCCACAAAGAGAAACTAGAATGAGATTGAATGAAGTTTATTAGATTGAAGTTATTTGAAGAGAAATTTTCTTCACTGTTCTATTTTCTGTTCTCTCCTCAGGAGGATAATTATAAAGGAACTTTGTCTTTCAAATAATTTGTACTTAATAGTAGCAACTTTGCCTAATTGTGTTGAAATGACCATTTGATTATATCGCCTTTATAATGTTGCGCTGAATCACCTTGCTCCCACAAGTGATCGATCATCGAAATCCAATTTTACGACAAAAATGTCACCACCCTCTCGGAGAATTAACGTTTAAATGGTATTTTTTAAACCTAATTATGCATTAGTTCTTTGTTTGTATCCTCTTTCGGTTAAGTTTACAAACAAGATTAAAAATAGAAATCAGCTGTGTAATGGTAAAACATTCTAAATCTTTTAATAATGACTCCACAGTTAAGAAATGGATGATAAATAAATAATAAACAATGATAAATGAAGTATTCCTAGAACTTTCGTTGTTTAAAAATAAATTGGCTCATAGAATGACAGAAATTGCTAGTGATAAGAGATTTGCAACACTACTAGGAAAATTGAAAGGTTAGTTTGAAAACTTGATTCACTAAAAAACATTGATTGGCTTGATCATATGAAAATTTTAACCTAAATTAGACCCCAATAAAAATATGTTAATTCTAGATTATTTCACTTTGAATCAATAACCGCATTTCATTCACCATATCTAATCATCTTTCTTAATTACTCTGCAAACAATTGGGCGATGCATATCAACCCGAATGATTGAATACCAATCTTACAACATATTCCTTTACATGATACATCAAATTATAAAGTAATATCTTCTCAAGTAGTTTATCGATGTAACTCAGTATATAGTACTGAGCAAGGCACTTCAGTCGATTAAAATATTTGAATTATTGAACCTGCTTTCTAAAGGTTAGCAATACTAATCGTTGTTTGTAAATTCAATAAATTAATAAAGATCTCGATTTCTTTTGAACAATACTGTATTATTATTATATAACATCATCTATATTATTAAAAGTTAATTAATTGGAATTACATAGATACGAATATCAGTATAATTAGTTAGCGAAGCAAAACTTTACAGTTAACATTGTTCGTAAAGCCTATTCATTGCGGAGATAACAATAGCTAGCTAACGATTTCAACCCGGCAAGATATTAACTTGCGATATTTTGTGATTAACTGTATTGGAACGGAAGCCTTAAGGGCAGAGATATTGTTCTATTACAAACATTAAAGCACTCTCCTGAGATATATAAATACATAAATATTTTCAAACGATACAAAAAAGGATTGTTGATATGTTCCTAAAATAATGTTTATTTTTTTTCTACAGTTTCACATATATTCATATATATTTCTATATACAGGGCAATCCAAATTAAGTGTTCACCATTGGTAACTTTGTTATTATTAAAGATACAAGATTGTTTAAATTACCAAACTTGTAGTACGTTTAACGCTCTTTAAGATGGAAGAATAAAAAATAAATGAGCAGCGCGTTTTCGAGTTTTGCCGAAAAATATGTTTTTTTTTTCAAATGGAAACCCCTGTATATTATATCATTTTCTGCTAGAACTTTAATATTTAAACAAAAAATCTTATAAGAAATTTTTTACTGGGATTAAAAATACTTGAGTTATAATGACTAAATAAAAACAGGTAAGCAATTCGAGAAGTTCGGAAGCGTGTACAAAAATGTATTGAACAACAAGGTGGTATTTTTGAACATCTTCTATGAAAAAATCAGTAATTTTTATTTTCTTTTAATGATAAGTTTATGTATAAAATAAAGTTTATAAAACTTATTTGGCTGTTTTCGTTTATTCATTATAACTCAAGTATTTTTAATCGCAATAAAAAATGTCATAAGATTTTTTGTTTAAAAATTAAAGTTGTAACAGAAAATGATATAATATACAGGGGTTTCCATTTGAGAAAAAAACATATTTTTCGGCAAAACTCGAAAACGCGCTGCGCATTTGTTTTATTTATTCTTCCATCTTAAAGAGCGTTAAAAGTAGTACAAGTTTGCTAATTTAAACAGTCTTGTATCTTGAATAATAACAAAGTTATCAATGGTGAACACTTAATTTGGATTGCCCTGTATAATATAAAAAGATGAAGCTTTTTGTTGAGATTAATACGCAGTGAATAATACAGATTTACATTTTATACTATTATGTGTTTATATTAATGACGTCTGTTTGTTGCGAAAGATACGATAACACTATACTATTTTATCATTTCCTTTGGGTTCAATTAACACTACATATTATAACGTAATAACTACATAGATAAAAATTAAATAACATAAACATATCAGACGCGGAAACATACAGCCATGCCTATCAACAAAAATTTCTAAGACAAAAAATCATTAAAGTTTTTCAATTAAAAGATTTGTGGCTACATCTTACAGCTATTGAATTGCAATGAGCCATAAGAAACCATCCAAATGAGGCAGAAATTGAAAAAGATTGTATTTATTTCCTTATAAGAATCAAGAAAACAAATACAGGTATGTGCCTCAAGTAAACCTAATCAAAATATCATTAATCTTCTTCACAAAGTCAAAAAGAAAATTAAGCAATTAAACAACCTATATCAAACCCTTTCTTTTACTCAAGAAATCAAACAAAACAATCAAATAAATTTTGTAGACCTTACCATAAGCAAAATTAACAATATCTTTCAATATACCATATTTCGAAAACCTACAACCACAGACAATATCATACCATTTGATTCACACTATCATCCGACACACATAATGTCAAACTGTTCCATAATTGCAATAAAAATATAAAAGTTACTCTACTTGAGGCACTAGAAATAGAAAATCATAAGAATAACAATAAGTATGATCTATTAAATGAACAAATTGAACCAAACAGAAAACCACTATTCAAATATCTAAAATAGAATTCTTCAAGTATAAATCAATTGTTTTACGAAAATTTTTTCCTCTTTCTGATCGAAAGTTTTTATATTCTGATTTTAACATTCTTTCGCAAAAGTTTCGCACTATGTATAAAGCGTTCAAATAAGCTTTGAGCAAACTAGCTGTCCTAGTTAATAATGTAAGAGAAATTATAAATAATGCACCAAGAACTTCCGTACGAGCATTATCACAACAAGTGGGTGTATCAATTGGCACATGTCATACAATTTTGAAAAAGGACTTACATTCATTTCCATATCGCATGACCTGTTATCAAGAAATCAAGGAAATCGACTATCCCAGAAGAATAACGTTTAGTCAGTGGTTCTTAAATAATTTTGATAATGATCTTCTTGACAAAACCATTTTTTCTGATGAGTCATGGTTTTATCTGAATGGATATGTTAACTCACAAAATATGAGGATGTGGTCTAATGAGAAACCACATAATTTTTTTGTTGAAACCACACTTCATCCGCAGAAAATTGATGTATGGTGTGCGATTAGTCGAAGGAGAATTATTGGCCCTATTTTTTTTTAACGGAACCTTAATAGGAGAAAGGTATCGACAAGAAATTATTATGCCATTTATCGAACAGCTTGACGATGAAGAAATAACACAGGGTTACTTTCAACAAGACGGAGCTAGAGCACACACAGCAGGTGAAACAATTAATATGCTGCAGCAATTTTTTCAAAATCAGTTGATAAGTTTAAACACTGAACATGAATTTCCACCAAGATCTTGTGACATTACCCCGTGTGACTTCTTTTTATGGCCGTTCTTGAAGAACTCAATTTATCGAGTACAGATACATGATCTTGCAGACCTTCAAATCAGAATTGCTGAAAGAATTAATGGAATTGACAATGCGATACTACAAAACGTTTTTTCCTCCATTAGAAGAAGATGTGAGAAATGTTTCGAACAAGGTGGTGGACACTTTGAACAATGTTTATAAAATTTTGCTTGTTTGTTGGAAATAAACATATTTCATTCAGTTAAAAATGTTCGTTTTATTATTTTGACATTTGTCATTTCATTCAAATATCTCATCTCATAACCAACAAAATTCCTATTAAAATTTAAGTAACAAGCTAAGACATAATTATAATATCCAAGGGCTACCTTGAGGTAAAATTTATTTGAATTCTTTGTATAATGTCTCGAGGTACGAGGTATATTTTTATTTAATAATTTTAACTTTGATTGAAAATTCTAATTTTCCTCTAAATTTAATTTTTACAAATTCTAGATTTAGTGCTAAAGATGGCCTAAAGCCGAAACATGTTGCTTGTTTACAAAACCATCGAGCCAGAAGTGAGTTTCATCCGAAAACATGATTTTCTTGTGAAAATCATCGTCAGCTTGCATCTGGTCCAGAGCCCAGAGTTCTTGAGTCAACTCAATCTTATAAGGGCAGAGAGCCAAATCCTTTCGCAAAATTCGCCACTGATATTCAACGCCTGTGAGCTCTCGAATACCACGATATTGTCTTCATTTTATAGATTCAAGCATTACGTGGTCGCACAGATGTTGGGACAATATGCCAATGCATAAGTTGTTTCGAATTTTTGCACCAAGCAAACGTTCAATAGTCCGTCTTGTTGGACGGTTTTGTCGACCGAAAATTGTCGTAAGAGCATCCAAGAGCACTCCACGATTAAATGGCATAGACTGACGTTTCAAAATGTGAAAGAATTGCGAAGCCAACTTCACTTCTATTCGGGAAATGTTCAAAACAAAATGCCTCGCTCGAAAGTGAACCCCACGAGAATGCAGCATGAAATCACGCAGTTTTGAAACTAAAGCAACAAAAAATCTATAAGGATAATTCCTTTGCAACACCAAAAATTGTGACCATGATCTTCCTCGCAGATTCTGTTACACGAAACTTTCGAGGGGGTGGTGAACCTTTGTATTTCCATTCGATGTTCTGCCATTTTGGTTCAGGATCATATTGGCGAGGCCAGGATTTATCCACAATAACGAAGTGTTCAGGATCTCGCTTAATGATTGCCAAATTCGTCTCTGAAGTGATCTGTCGATTCGAAGGATTAATTTTTTCAGTTTAAAACCCCTTTAAAAGTTTAGTCTCCTTTTTGATTTGTATAAAATTGTCCTTTCTAATTAATTAACTTTTAAATATTAAAATAATAAAAGATATCTGCAGACGACGTTTATATTTTATTCATCTAAAGACAACTCCAACCACAACAACAAAGAAAGAAAAAAAATCATCTTAACTTAATTTTCTACTTCTTTAATGGTACATATACGTATACGTCTTTGGAACTAATTTTAAAAAGTTGTTTTCTAGGTTCATTTCGCTGTCTTTTCTGATTGTCAAATGCATTAATCTCGAAACTACAGTGAACTGGGACCGATAAACTTGAAATGTCAGACTTGTAAAGAGGGTCTCTCTCAAATGCGTGGCGGGAAAGTTTGTTGGAAAACTTGAAGAAAAAAATGATCATGCCTTTTTTTATTAGATAATTGTGAAAATTAAATAAATAAAAAGTGTGTATAAAGGAAAATTAAAAACAACTAATCTGTCGTTTCTTTGTTTGAAGTCTAATAAATGGAATGTAAGGAATAGGTAAAAAAAATTAATATGATATGTTTAGTTATGGATCAAAATTTAGGGGTCCACTCTAGTGGAGATCCCCTCCGGTAATGTAGGCATTTAGACTGTAAACGCAGGCAATACGGTGGACAGAAATTAATTCTGATCTAACAGATGAATTTGATTCTGAAGATGAAATACCATCACGTAATTATAAAAAAATAAACAATAATACCACCATTAAATCAAATATTACAATAAGAATATGATAGTGTACACTTTGACACGTTAGAACCTGTTATAAATTCATGCAAGTTGTGGAAAAGACATGAAAACACGTATTTAGATCTTTTGGAATTCAAGGCAAGTGTAGGGCCAACCCCTGATAGATATGGAAAGAGAAAATTCCACCACCACCTAGCTTGGGAATTGGTTCAGGCTTACAAACATTAGAAATTCAAGAAGATGCCATTTGGCTTCGTTGCATTTTTTTATTTTTCAACACACTCGCCTAAGACGTTGTCACATTTGGTATAACGATGGTAAAGAGCTTTAACGCCTTCAGAAAAAAATTGTTTTGTCTTGGCCTGCTTCATCGTCCTGAAAATGAATTCCACAAAGGTGTTTCTTGAGTTTGGGAAAAATATGGACATCACTACGGGGACCAAATCTGAAGAAAGGGGGCCTGTTGGAAAGTTTAGAAGTCTGCATTATCAATTCCTTCTTTTTTTCATCGATGGAATCAGGGAGTTTTGAAATTAAAGCAGCATAATATTGCCCAGTTATAGTCTGATAGCGTGGTAAAATGTCTATAAGGATAATTCCTTCGGCATCCCAAAAAACTGCGACCACGATCTCCCTCGTAGATACTGTTGCACTAAACTTTCGAGGGGGTGAATCCTTCTGCTTCCATTCCATGCTTTGCTTTTTTGATTCAGGATCATAGAGGTAAACCCAAGCTTCGTCTACTGCAACAAATCTTGCTAGGACGTGTTCAAGATCTCCATTAACGATAACCAAATTCGTCTCTGAAGTGATCGACATGCGGGTTTGTTCTAGCATTATATAAAATGGTTTCTTATAGTCTCATCCAAATTTATAAAGCAAGATTTGCTGCAGCGACAATAAAGATTAAAACAACAGAAACTATGGTGCATGAATCGATGGTCTTTGGGTGGTTGGATCGTGCAAAGGCCCTGATTGTGCAATTTTAGCGTCAATAATACAACGGGAAATTGAGAACCGTAAAAAACTAGGAAAATCATTTAAACTTAATGATAGGAGCTCATAATTAAAGCGTTGAAACGTTTTGGATGGATGCAAAGCGTTTCGAATTTTGAAAAAAAAAATTGAGAGTCGTTGTGCATCACCATTTTTAATTTCCTTTGGACCATTGTTGCTGAAAGTTGATAAGGAGAGTGGCTGATGTTTGACTTTACAATTCTTAAATTGTTTATATGCAATTTTTGTTCAATATAACCGCCTTATTTGTTGAGGTTAAAAAACTTATCTCTGGTGGGCAAATCTGGACCAGTATTGTTGCTCGGTATAGACCATTATGTGACCGGCAGATTACAGCGGCATCACCGGATGCATTTTTTTAAACACACATGTTGAGCATTGAAAGATGTTGTCCTAGTGATGTGAAGTTTTTCTTTTCTGCGTCCTAGTATGGCTAATAAATTCTTACTTACCTTTTTTTTCCAGAAAGCAAATTGTCAGATAGCAGTTATATTTTCAACTAAATAGTTAGTTCAAAACAAACCTACAGTAAACTTATATTAATTAATAATAGTAACGTGATTGTCAAAATCAGATGTCTTAACAGTAGGTAGTACCTACTGAAGACATCTGATTTTAATTCACATTTTCTCTTCGTTTCAGGATTGCATTTCCCTAAGCAGATATGGTTCAACGAAGCATGTGGAGGTTAGGTGCAGCCTGTCTCCTGTTTTTAGCCTTATGTTCCCAAACCAAAGCCGATTACCAAATCGGTGTTGGTATAGCTGATTCAACAGGCCCAGCTGCTGGAATTATTTTCGTTAGTTTCTTCAAAAGTATCATTCGTAATTGATTCTATTAACGAATCTTATAAAATTTCAGATGGGATACGCCAAATTAACACAAAGAGGTTACGGTTTGCATCTGAGACAATGGTCCAGGGCGTTCATCATCGATGATGGTACTAACAGGATAGTTTTCGTTAGTGTCGATACAGGAATGGTTGGTTACGGAATCAAGGAAGCTGTAAGTATATTATTTTGAGTATCTAGTATTAGTGTAAAGATATCGTTTACGATTTCTCTTTAGGTAATTGAAAATTTAGAGGCGTTATATGGAGATACTTATACCGTCCAGAATGTTATCATCAGCGGTACCCATACGCACAGTACACCCGGTGGATTCATGGACCATCTCCTCTTTGATATTACGATCTTGGGACATGTTAAGCAAACGTTTGAAGCACTTGTTGAAGGAATCACTGGGGTTTGTTAACTAGTTTTAGTTTACGATTCATAAAATAGGGGAATTTTGTTTGCAGTCTATTATTAAAGCCCATGACAGCATGGTTACCGGCAAGATTTACATCAATTCAGGAACTTTGCTAAACGCTAACATCAACAGAAGTCCAGCTTCTTACGATATGAATCCTGAAGCGGAAAAGGAGTTGTAAGTATAGTTAATGTACACCTAAGAAATGTGGGAGCATGTGGAAGTACCTTTTCTCTTCGGAAATTGTCAACAAATGACTGTTGACGTAGTAGTTGGTCCTACTTACCAACTGTTCGCGTTTACTTACTGGTCAAGATAAGAGGGTGTGGAACAATAGTAAATGGCACCAATTTGAGAATACCCAACTCCTGGTTCAATCCGGACACACAGACACGTGTTTCGAACATATTTGTTCTCATCAGTGTGTGATATAAGAATATGAACCAACAAACGTATTCCATCTTACCCGTTATATTCAGAAATTAATCGAAAGAAAATCAGAAGATAAACTTCATGACCGGTTAGCGAATTTAAATTTGTCAACATTTTTATCCCTGCCATAAGAACTCCAACAGGTTGGTTCGGGACTTACAAATGGCAATTCTCTAGCATTAATGAGTAGCTCAACCAAACAATGTTTCGCTAGTTATTCGAGGTCTTTATGACATCTCAAGATCAGTTTAGTTTATCAAATTTGATGGAGAAGAGTCCTTCTGGAAGGTGATGCCATCAAATTCCTCTACCTAGCCATCACATTTTGTTTTGCAGCCCCAGAAGGTTGCTCTCATCATGGAATAATTGATTTGTCCATGGGATTTGTCCATGGGCGCTGTCGGAGTTAATGTCACAATCCTTATGACGTTTAAGCAGGTAATTGGAGTTTTCTAGATGCTTTTCCACCCCTCCTGATTAGCTTGACACCAATATCAGCCTAAAGATATTTCGTCAGTTGTTCGAGGTTTCTGTGGTATTCAAACACATGTTTGTTTTCTATTGTGTGGACTGTAGTAAGTACTATGTACCTATTTATTCACTGGTATTGTCTTCAGTTCTGCTAGAAAACCTTTTCCACACATCACATTTTGCTCTGTAGCCTTACGGGGAGTGAAATCTGATACTGGTCTCCATTTGGGCTTATAATGCTTGGGTATACAATTCTTTGGAGTTTTCTGGGTGCTTTTACCAAGTAACCTAGATTGGTTTCACCACCAGACTTCAAAAAGTTTTTTACCATCCATTTATCTCCAGTCCAGAAAACTGAAAGATCGAACTAGAATTTTTCAACAGTTTCAAGAACTGAATGGAAAATTTACTCCATCATAATATTGTACTGGCTTTCAAGTCCGTGATTGCCATGATCAAAATTCTTAATTAAAAAATTAGAATCTATTTCGAATATTTGTTTTCAACCTTAGCTACAATACATTCAATGTTATTGCTCAAAAGATTCATCAAAGAGATAACGGAAAATCGATCAATACAAAGCACACACACACAATTTTCTCCACAATTACCAGTACAGTTCCTTCCAAATCAGCAGCAACTAACCTAACAATAGATCTGCTGTTAAATTTCACCAACAATATTTGATCTAAACAGCGGTGTCTGCAATTTTCTGTAGAAATATTGACATGACACAATATCTATAATAACAATTCAACATGTTTTTTTTTGTTTGCTTTTTTAGATATACTGACAACGTCGACAAGGAAATGGTACAACTGAAATTCGTAAATTCCGAAAGTTCCGAAGTTATCGGTGCCATCAACTGGTTCCCAGTCCATCCTGTATCCATGAACAACACCAATGGGTACATCACATCAGATAATGTGGGCTACGCTGCTATATTAATGGAGAAGGACTTAAATGAGGGCGCATTTCCTGGCCAGGTAAGAAAACTTTAACTATCTCGTCGCATCTTTCGTGTTGGTTTTCCAATTTCCTACAGATATCTTTTTTTTTTTTAATTGCGATTCTCCCGTGCGAGTAGGATTTAAATCGCGTTGAGCGGATAAGTGATATCCATCTGGTGTACTAATGTAGGTTTGTGGATATAATAAAAAAGACAAATCAATAAGTTAACGGGGGAAAATGGGGTTTTATAAGGGGAACAGATATAAACTGGTATTAAGGTCTTTATTTGGGATATTCAGATTCAATCTAGTAATCTTAAAGTGTGAAACCGTGTTCAAAAAGATTTAATGATGTGAATGAAAAGAGCGAAGTGTACAGGAACTGTGAAATTAAACCGGTTATTAAGACTAATACAGCATTGATGTACTGAAGGTTTTTTGCCGTTTTTTAAACTTTAGAATTAATCTATGGTGGGGGTAATGTTCACCAGTTTAGCACTGTCGAAAGTTATAGTTCATAATGGAGTAATGGAGCACAGTAAAGTTTCTTCCAAACTGAAGATTGTATGGACAGAGATCTTCTTAATTTCGAAATTTAAATCCATTGGTTTGCTTCCAGTAAATCCTGTAAAATTTCCTGTAAAAACTTTCTGGTAAGATCAAGGACAAGCCATTAAAAGTAATGCAGAAATGCCACAATTGTTGACAGATAATTTGACGAAAGAGACAAGCAATCAGGCAAAAATGGAAGAGGCTATAAGACGCTGTAGGAAATATATTGACTCACTAACAATTCCCAAAAAAAAATGAAGCAACTTAAAGATAATGCAAGACTATCTGATTCTGAATGAATTGATATTTATTTGGAAACCAAGAACAAAGAAGAATTTGTAAGGAAGATGAATCTTTAAAGAGCTGGGATGGGAGGGGAATTTTGAAAAATTAAGGTGACCGGGATATTGAAGGTGGTGATTTACAATCAAAACTCCAAGTAAGCGACTGTAAAATCGTACCTGATGACATAGTATCATAGGTAATGGACAAAGAACACAGAAAAAGAAGAAATTTTTCAGACATTTTTCAAATTTGAGACTAAATAAGGTTTGTCTACTAACTAGTTAAAATTTTCCAGAGGTTGGCACAGAAATAAATTTTCATTTGAGATTTCCTTGATCATACTGGTACTTTCTATGGAAGCTTGTTTTTTCCTTATGATTACAGAACTTAGATAATCCATTAACTGGCTATCTCTTAACTAGGAGGTCCGCTAAACTCGAAGAGTTTGGTCCAGCAGCTAGCTCACCGACTAGCTAGTCCCTCAATCAATTAGCCCATCGATTATTATATAATAGAGTGAAGATTTAGGGGATTTGACGTTTTCCGGTTCGAATCTCTGTTATGAGGGCTTCGTTGTTGATGATCCTTATGGACCTTTCTCACTAATGTCTTGCATTGAGAACGGCCACCAAATCTTGATTTGAAGCCTTCAGTATATCATCAGTCATAAAAATGTGATTTAAAGTACAACAAGTGGCTTCGTAAGATACAGATAAAAAATCAGTAATACCAACACCACAACATTTTCATTTTTTCCTGTCGAAATCTTTGACCCGACTTATTTTTTTTTTTTTTTTATTAACCCTTTCGGTTATAGTGTCGTCAATTGATGGCACCGTATTTTAGTTTACAGCATAGGAACTGAATAGCTGCAAATACCATTTGGTCATGGCACTGTGGTGCCACCTGGTACTGAAAGGCAGTAATTGATTGATTATGTTTAAGCTAATATTTGGACAATATTTTTGCAAAATTGACCATATAGATAATCTCCAAAAATGTCGTCTAAACGACGATTGACGTATGAGGAGATCGTGCACTTGGCCGAGCATCTATCGGAAATTGAAGATCTGAACGAAGACGATGAAAATCCACCCCTCAATGAAAGTTCTAGACCTGAGTCTTTGATGAAGAAAATGGAAAAAACCAGGAATCTGAAGTTGTGGAAACTAAAAAAGTCGAGGAAGATGTACCTGCTGAAGAAGTACCTACTGAACCTCAAACATCAAGCGGTCTGAAAAGCAGTTGAAGATGTAGTTGATCTAGAAAGTCCAGTGCTTTTCTTTCTCAATACTTTTGCGACGAAATTGTTGAGTTCATAAATTTGTATGCCATACAACAGCATCAACGATTTGATCCCACCTGCTTCCAAGAAATGAAAACGTTTGTTGGCATCCATTTGTTATTTTATTACCCTTTAATCACGATGTCGTCATGTGCCAACCCCTGAACGGGGTTGGTAACCCTTCACGGCAAGTAAAAATTGCCAATAAATTAGACTTACTTAGTAGAGGGTTAAGTGGAATGGAATAGCAAATATAAAGATGTTTTTTCCCTTTTCAGGGTAGTGTCGTTACAGCATTTGCTTCAACAAACCTGGGCGACGTCTCACCAAACATAAACGGACCAATATGCACAAACACCGGAGAAGAATGCGAGTACGTAACCAGCACTTGCGATGGTGAAGCTCAATTTTGTATAGCTTCAGGACCTGGTGACGATATGTTCGAAAGTACGAGGATAATAGCTGAAAGAATGTACGGAAAGGCCGTGGTAAGTGAAATCAAACCTCATTTTTTAGCTATATATGTTAGAATCTCAATATGTATTCCAAATTAGGAAATCCTCGAAGATACTGCCGGTCAAGTTGAAGTTACGGGTGCTGTATCAGCCATCAATCAATTTGTCGATATGCCCGCACAAATAGTTACGTATACTTTAGGGGATGGAAATGAGATCAATGTAAGCTTTCGATGACAACTCATTTCTTTGATGAGCGATTTGTATGTAATATTTTTAGGGAACCGGTTGTATTGCAGCTATGGGTTACAGCTTCGCTGCCGGTACCACTGATGGACCCGGCGAATTTGATTTCGTTCAAGGTACTACATCGACTAATTTGTTATGGGAGGTCTTGAGAGATTTATTAGCCCCACCTACAGAAGAAGATGTTGAGTGTCAAGCACCTAAGCCTATTTTACTCGCTACCGGACAGGTAAATTATGAAAAGATTGAAATTAATTTCCAAGTCAATCTCATTCAATTAAAAAAAAAACATTTAATTTAAACCGAGATGCGTATTACTTCGTAAATGTATCGCGTTTTCTGATCTCTCGGGTATTCAAACACAATAAAAGCTAGCCTTTCTCTGTGGGAGAATTAATGGTAACATTGTTGGGAAATTCAGACGCAGATTTATGTCGGTGTACTACGCGTTAAATAGTATTTAGGATGGAAAAGTTTAAAATTATATTTTAAAAGTTACAATTTAGTACGTCAATCAAACTCTTTGTCTCTGTTTCGGATTTGAATATGCGTAGGAGTTTGTTTATACAATTTTTTAACGTTAAGTTGCCGGAAAAAAGCTGTCAGAATATTTTTAATTAGTATGCATACTTTAAATTTAAATTTTTACAAATTTGTAGATGGTGGAACCTTACGATTGGCATCCTAGAGTCGTTTCTACACAATTAGCGTTCATCGGTAACGTAGCTATTGCGGCTGTGCCCGGGGAATTTACGACCATGGCTGGAAGAAGATTGAAAAATGTTATAAAGTCCGCTATGAGTTCTGATGCTACTGTTATCATTGCTGGTCTTAGCAATCATTACACTCATTACGTTACAACCTATGAAGAATACCAAGTATGTATAATTAATTTTTTGGTAAACTTCCTTTCCTGTTTACGTCGTGCTTGAAACGGAGTCTACTTACATTGTAATATAACTATGTATCGTGAAAAAAAAACTTTTACGATAAAGTCGAAACCTCTGCTTACAGAAAAATTAATATGTACTCTTTTTTTTTCAGCTTCAACGATACGAAGGCGCTTCCACCATTTACGGTCCACATACACTCGGAATTTATTTGAACCAATACGAAAAACTCGCCGAAGCTTTAGTAACGGTAAATGGCCTGTCTATAATATGTTTAATATTTTCACCGCCAGGGGATATTGAAAGCATTAGGCTTTGTGCAAAAAATATTAAGGTTTACATGAGAAATTTTAATAATGGGCGATTTACCCGAGAGGGTATAAAAAGAACAATAATAAACCTTATGAGCGAGCTTTGTTATTATTTGCATTCACCAGATATTTTTTTTTTGTAATTCGTCTCAAATGGTAGAGCGTTATACATACATATGTATAAAAAGGAGAAAAACAGGCAGCTTCGCACTTCCTATTGATTTTATCTTATTTTCTATTTAAGAATTTTAAACTGCTCTACAAGGTTTCATGCCACTTCGATCATTCATCAAATCATCAATCATAGTCTGACAACAGCAAAGTAAATTGTCAAAAAAAAAAAAAATTTCTTTATTGTGGGAGGTCGTTAGTTTAAAAAAGATTATGTAAAAATGGTTTAGGAAAAAACGTGTAATAATTGATCTAGTATACAGTGTGAACCTCCACGTTCAATAAAAACGAATCCAGTGACATGTGTATCTGTCATTTCGGCGTACACATTAACCTTATTTAGCAGAAGCAAGCTATGATAAGTTTTCTTTAACCCAGTTGTCCATAGTTTTGAGAATTGAGCTTTTAATGTATTTTTTTCTCCAAAGGTTTTTTAAATATTTTTTTAATATCCTTCCACAATAATGTTCTAAAAGATTTGTATCTACTTTTACGCTTTTTTTGGGTGAACAAGTTGTCATTTTGACGTTTAACGAAATTTTGACTAAATTGACACATTGGGCGTTTTCGGAAACTCAACCTCAACGACCAGGGTTAGTTACCTTTTACATTTAAGTGTTCGGAAATTTAATCTAATCAAGTTACTCTTGTTCGTAAATAAACTTCCTCTTCTACAGGTTTTTGTGGATTGACAACCTGGTTACCATCTGTTGCAACGCTATTAGAAAGTAGGATCTGTCATAATTTGAAACGAATTCGGATGGAAAAAAATTTCAATTAGTTCGTGCACCTGTCATTATCAATTGTTATCAATTATACTGCAAGATCAGCTAACTTGGGAAAATGGATGGTAAAATGCATACTACTTTATTTCGTAGTTGTCATTGGTTATCATTCTAATAAAGAAAACGTTCGTAAACTATTATATTACCCGATATTTTGCTTTAAAACGGGTTAAACTAGTCGCGTGATTTATGAAACCCAGATTATACTTTTCAAAAAGCCTCATGTGAATCAGTCTTTAAGTTTTGGAGGTTATTGTAATGCAAACGTCATTATTAACATTTATTATCTGTCACATTGACAGATAGCGATAGAAGCGATGATTGACAATCCATGTGACAGATCTAGAACCATTTTACAATGCAAACACTGAGAAGGAGCGTTTTTTTTCTGATCACGACTTTTCAGCGTTCCCTGCTGAAATTCTGTACATTTTTGATAATGGAAGCATTTGAAATCGGTCTATTAAGAACCTTTAGAAGGTCCAATTAACAGTAATATGTACAGGGATAGACATATAAATCTAGTACAACCAGGAACTGTCAAAATGGCAAATTTTTTAGATTTCATTTGGTGTGGTGGTTGCTTGGTAGCTTTTATATTATACCTTGTTGCCTACTATAAAATAACACAGCTCAGTCAACTAGTTAGTCATTAATATTTTATTGGCAAACCATTTGCATCAATAATTGCATTCAGCCTTCTAGACATCGATGGGATTTAAGTTTTAATGTAGCATTGTTGCTCCCTATGAACCCTAGGATATAGTTCAATTTATATAATTTTGATTGCTCTTACTTAACCTTGTAGAGAAATAAAATAAGAAGGAGAAAACACATTTACACACACTATTATGGATTGGATCCTTGTTGATCTTTCGATTAGCTTCCATTCAATCAGACATACTGCTCTCATGTACTGAAGACATTGCGGCAGTGGGGATCCAACTCCTTATAATGAAAAGAGACATCAATTTATTGGTCCGAAGCCCTCACACAAATGGAATTTCAAGTTTCAATTCAATTCGATTCTAAACAAACAGGAAAACCTCTTTATTATTTGAGTAATTTGAGATGAGGCGAGGGAGGAGGTAGGGTGGGAGGGGGGATAACTAAAGATCATTTTGGCAGGGCTATTACTGTTGCTATTCTTATCCGTCGATTGCCGTCAGCTCTGGCCATTTTAAATAATTTGTTAGCGATCTTTTGAGCAACAGTTTCGAGGGTCTGCAGGTTTGTCATCCTAAACGTGTCCACAGTCCGGCTTCTCCACTTATTTTGTGTGCGCTGTAGTCTAGCCCAGTGACACTTAGCTATGCTCATCCACGTGTGTAAACCAGGGATTTTGTTGTATATCTCGTATGGCGGCTAACTAGGATTGGGTCCAGTTTCGCTATTGCTGCTGATGCCGTCTTTTCTACAGCAGTTTTGGTGTTGTGGTCGGTTAGCAAAAAATCTTGGGACCCTCTTAATGTAAACTTACTTGATCAAATGGAAACAAATGCCAAAAGTGACAGGGGTTAATTTAAAGCCAAAACATGTCGAATTTGAGTGCTCACCAAAAAGCGATGTTACAGGCCAGATTGACCGATGGTGTTCCAATAAGGACTATAGCTGAGCTAGAATTTGAATCAATTATCAGGAGGCAAGTATGTGGAAGGCACAATGTTTCGACTCAACAGGAAGACACAAATTTACTAAATTTTCTGCATGAGAAACCATTCGAAACAGCACTTAGTGCACGGGAACAAATAAATTTTCCTCCTTCAATTTATACTGCGTCAACAGTTATAGTAGTCACAATAAGTAAATTTTAGAATTTTGAAAGTGGTTAAGGCAATATCGTGTCCCAACATTTTTTGTTCACTGAGAGTACATTAACTGGGGCACTCCTTGTGCCATTGACTCTGGTTTGAATGTCGGTAATTCGTGATCTCTTGGTGGCCACCATCAGCTCCGATTTCGCAGGGTTTAGTTGAATTCGCCAGTTCTGAAGGAATGTCTCTAGGGAGAGGATGTGGTGGTTGAATTTTTGGAGTGAAGCTTCAGGATGGTGTGAGTGAGAATATAGCAGGATCTATCGTTTGATTTCAAATACCGTGGACTCGTAAGTTACAGATAAAAAAATCGGTAGCACCAACACCACAACGTTTGATTAATTAATATACTGGTATTCGGTTGATGATGAGGATCCTCTCGAAACACATATAATCCCTTCCTCATTCTTTTATGTTCCACAATATTTACAACCTCGAAGAGGGGCCTTTCAATCATTTATATAAATGATTGAACAATATTTAGAAGTAAATCAAACGGCCCAATATAAAATGAAATCTTTTTAATTATGTAAAATATGCTTACTAGATTGTTCGCATATATGTAGGTATTCATTTTGCATTCTTGTGTGTTACAGTTGACTATCCAAGTTTATCTTCTTCTATAAAAGAAGTGTGTAATAAAAAGTAGAATAAAACCGCGTATTTTCATATTTTATAGGTTACAAATTACATTCTGCAATAAATGTCACGTCTTTTATTAGCTACTAGAGCCTAGATATTGTTTTAGACCGCTATTCACATAAAAACCATTTTAGATGGACGTATAAAATATTTATTAAAGCTGGTGTCCATTAATTTCGTTTAAAATGTACATAATATACATACCTACATATAAAATCGAAATACTTTCATTTGTAGGTTTAAATGCAAAGAGTATTGCCGCTAGATCTATGTTTCTGAAATGAGGATACAGTTCCGATTCCTTTCTCAAATATTTATCTTCAATTTATTTTCAAATTGTACAACTCAATACATTAAATTTATCATCTATAGTCTACCGTTTTGGAACCAGGACCAGAACCTTACGTCTTCGATAGAGACAAGCTCTTCAGCCTGGTATTCCCGGTCATCTTAGATCATCCAGATCTGAATACAAAATATGGAACTTGTATATTGGAGCCACCCAGTAGCGTAACCGCTGGTACCGTAGTCACTGCTAAATTTGTAAGATATTAAAACAGATTTTAAAACGAGTATAATGAATAATATGAGATGCGTTCGAAATTATTTAGGTTGCCGGACATCCTAGGAATAATTTGATGCACGATTCGACGTTTTTGAGGGTTGAACGATTGGACGGTGATGAATGGGTGCTCGTCGCAAACGATGCAGTTTGGGAAACTAAGTAAGTGGATTTTTATTTCTTTTAATGATTGGTAAGTGTTGACCAATCAAAAACGTGTCATTAATTAATTATTACTAACAATTAAACTTTGCGAGCTTTCAATATAGAGTTACTTGATTCTATAATTGAAATTTGGTTTGGTATTGGCTTTCTTCCTTTTTACATTAATAAATTTTGAATGGTAAAAAATGCTATCGCTATTGTAATAGATGTTGGTTGAAAAATAAATTTTATAAATTCATGTCTTTACTGACTTCTTTAGGAGCAAAATGTGGGTGTTAACTACAGACGAAAACATTATGTTAGAGATAAAAATCTTCTGATTGTCACAAGGTTTTTTCTTCTAGTGGGGTCTTTCCTCCCCTGGAAAACTCTGTTTGCAATTTTGTGTGTAGAATTTCTAGTTTTGAACGTTTTATGATGAAGAAAGCTTGAATGTTACATGATGATGGGTCTAGATAAGATCTGGAATTTACTTTGTTCAGTTTAAGGTCTTGCCATTTAAAAATACTGTTCATTGTAGTTTTATTAATTTTACAAGTTTACATGAATAGCCTATTGCATCTAGAGTTTGCTGTCGTGAAGGTATATCCAAAGTTTTGTTAATGAAATATATACAGAAGAACACAAACACCCATTTCTGCTCTAGTGATCTAGTGTTGAGGCAATTACATTTCATTATGTGTGGCAAGGACGTTTCCAATCATTCTCTCATTGCTTTCCTTAAAACCATGACCACGAAGGAATAATGTTTTGCATACTGTGTTTATACAACCATCTTTACATTTCTTTGAATAAGATGTTTTTTTTTGTTTGTTTAGGAAAAAATTATTGTTATAAGATTCTATTATTCTGTACAGCTCAATCATCTTATTTTTCCTACTAATTTCCTTTTATTTTGAACCTATTGAGTGCATTTTTTTCATTTTCTTTGGTATTTAGATTTCGTTAATAAAGCAAATCTTCTTCTTTATCCATGATATCCTTAATAATTTGTAATGCTGCTTCAAAATATCTCATTATCGAAAAGATTGTCGTCGAAAGTGTGTTTCTGATTATGATATTAGGAAGGTCGTAAAGATTGGCAAAGATTTCATGAATGAATGCATTAAAGGCCTCTCCCAATTCGCTGTTCGTCAATCAACAAGAAAATGGACTCTTCACAGAGTCTCAGTGGAAATCTTTTGCACCTTGTTAAGTGCGTAGATCGCATAGCCCCGAACTAGCTTTGTGCCACCAATCGCCACGGTTTACCAAACATATCTCTACCGGCCCAAACAGCCCTCGTGGCTTTATCCGTCGCACGTTCCAGGTGTGATTTGCACGTCAATTCAGCGCCCAAAATTGTCCCTAGATATTTGACCTCAGTTAATACAAGTATCTTAGAGTTGGAGTTTAAAGGGCTTTCTCCTCCAAGTGAATGAAATCATAGTCGTTTTTCGGGAGTTAATGTTTAACCTTTCTCTTTTGCACAACTTGCATCCTCGCAGATCTTGATGCCAATGATATCATCAGCATAGCTTTGTATATGCAAGCCACTACTAGGCATCACAGAAAGGATGCCTTGTCAAAGGCGTCCTCGATATCCAGGAGGGTGGCTTTTGTAAGCTCCTTGTTGCCAAAGGCAATTTTTACTCCTCGAGCAAGTTCATGAATAGTCTGTTTGCAGAATTTTCCAGTTTGATAGGCATATTAGTTCTCGTGTAAAGGCAGCCGAGCCAAAACCAAATTTCTTAAGTGCCTATCAATTATCTCCTTTAAAATTTTGATAGGAAATGAGATGAGAGTGATGGGGTGGTATTGACTTCGCTCCCGCATCTCGATTAGTTGCTTTTCTAAAGTTTTTCTAGAGTCAACGTTTAACCCTTCTCTTTTGCACGACTTCCATGGATTTGTCGCAGATTGTGATGGTGATATCATCGACATACTTTCGCTCATGGAAGCCCACCGTCCACAGATCGGAAAAACCACAGGTGGTCACCACAGTAAAGATGACAGAAAGGACGTCCTGTCAAAGGTGCCCTCGATATCCAGGAAGTTCGCAATTTCCTCAATTTCTGCTCGTCGCGCAAGATTATTAATAGTCTTCTCACAGGATTTTCCAGTTTGATCTCCATATTAGTTCTCGTGTAAAGGCAAGTTTTTAAAACGAAATGGTTAGTTGATTTTCTAGAGTTAACGTTTAACCCTTCGCTTTTGCCTGATTTGCATCCTCTCGGATAAAACGCCCTCGAACTTGCCGTAGATCATGATGGTGATATCATCGGCATAGCTTTGTGCATGGAGGTCCAGCGTCCGAAGCTTAGAAAGTCACCAATTGGCACCACAGTAAAGGTGACCACACCACGTTCTATAAGCAGTCAGCTGCCATGGTTGCCTCTAGACTGCATAGATTCTACGACAGATGACTTTTCACGTTTTTGTAGCACCTTTTCCATCGACAGAAAGGACGCCCTGTCAAAGATGGTCTTGATATCCGCGAACGATTTTCCAGTTTGATATGCATATTAGTTCTCGTGTAAAGGCAACTGAATTCCTCAAGTTCTTATTAATTATCTTCTTTAAAGTTTTGAGAAGAAATGAGGTAAAATTGATGGGGTGGTACGACTTCATAACATCCAATGTTTTCTTCAGGAATATATTTCTCATTACCTAAGTCTCTTACAGCATTTACTTTGTGATCGTTGATTGCGACTTTTCCTTCAGGATATCAAGGAGTTAACTGACAATGTAGTCTTGTGTTCACAAGAGAGATCTCACTTTAGTAAAACGAAAATGCCTTAAAATAAGAACATTTAAAAGGAGCAATGCCCTTGAATCTTATCTTTTTTGTATGAAGATAGGTTTACCATAAAAGAGCTGTTTGTTAAACTATGGTAATTGGAAATTTCTTATCTACGAAGTCGATAATTTCTGATATATATCAACACTAAAATTTACGGGTAAAAAGTAATCCATGTTTTTCCCCATAGCGATAGCAACTACTATTCAGAATTTAACATGGGTCACAGCCAGATTGTCTTATCTAGCTATTAATTTTTTATCGAAAGGGTAACATGATATAATTGGTAAATTTAACAATAACGAAATAAAAACCGAATAAACAAGTATTTTAAATTAGCGAGTCGCGACGTGTTGATTCAAGGTAATTTTCCCCGAAGAAATATAAAGAAAAGATTGAATGCAAGCAGAAATTTGCTTTATAATTTTGCGATGCAAGCGTTAAACAATTCATAGAAAGTGCTTTTCTGTGTACGCAATAAGGTTGTTGTTACTGGATAAGCGGACATACTTTATTCAGTAATGTCGATTTATTTGCTCTCCGGTAAGTAATTTGATGTAAGAACATCATCCAGAGGTGACGTTCGATTGCTGCTTTAATTAAAAAAAAATTACGTGTAATACATTATTGAATAAAATTTGTACGTCCTAATCTAGTAGGTGGCTTTCTCCCTCTTGCAATTACTGAAGTAAGACGTGTAATATAAACCTTTTAAGAATCATCTCTTAAGGAATTAGCAATTTTTGTGCTTAGTGTATGTCAATTTATTTTTTTCACTTCATTAACGTATATTCATCTAAAAATTAAGTTTTATCTTATTTAATCGGCTCACATCCGTTTTTACCTTTTCCAGATATAGATGGGAGAGGACTTACCTCGCCGCTAGCGAAGCGACCATTGAATGGACCGTACCTGAAGGCACTATTCCTGGAACTTATAGGATGCAGTACTTCGGAGCTGCTAAATCCCTTTTCGGCCGAGCACTTCAGCATTCGGGAACTACCAATACATTCACAGTAATCTAAATTAGAGATGTGATGTTAGGATTAAATCTTTTTTTTTGTTACCTTGCCTCGTGTTACTTAATCGTTTAAATAAACTAATTATTTACAGCGAATTGGTTTTTATTTTATTTAGAATTTCATCCTCACACCTCATCACAACTATTTTCTGGAAAATTTAAGGTTTATTAAAGAGAAAAATGAAAACTGGAATGAAGTATTAATTCTGGCGACGTTTCTAGTTGTCACAAAGCAATTTATAAGTATTAACCTCGAGGGCAAATCCGAATGGCCTATTTCGGACATCACCACTATATATCTATGTGAGTTCATTACATCTTAACACGTTACCAGCTTCAAATGATACGAAAAACTGTCAAATAAAATTATGTTTAGACATTGAAAATCCTCCGGAGAATTACGCAAGTCGCCGGTGATATATTTGCGACCACGCGTTCAATTAGAAACGATTTTTTATATACATTACATCCCCGTTTCTTTTTTATATTAGTCTAAATACAGGGTGATTGGTGAGAATGGCCTATTAAAAGTACTATACAAACAGAATGGAATTTTAAAACAAAATTTTGCGGTTGGATATGGTTGAATATGAACTATCACGTGAAAATATTTTTGGATAAATATCACTTCCGGTTAGAGTTAAGTGTCCACTGAACATAATTCAAATTCTAAAAGAAAAACAAACAGACTCATTAAACTTAAAGTAATAGTATCACAAAAACAATACACAATAATAATTAAGAATAATAAAGTTAAGCTGTCTTTATTACGTTCAAAAAGTTGAACAAGATACTGCAATGCTGGATTTACTCTGTAATTCTCGCCATGATGGTTAAGCAATAAACTTTCAGTACTTTTTATCTTATCTGGTTTAAATGGTAGTACTTTTGGCTTCATGCCTATTATTTTTCGGCCTCTCTTACAAACTCCCCATGTCACTTCTATAGAAGGTTTCACCTCTTATTAAAACAGTATCCTTGCTCTTTCGAAAAATAAATCGTTTGCAAGGTTTAAATTGCAAGTGCCAGTTGGATGGACTTTTAAAGATTTTTTGAGTTTTTTTTTTCCAGTCAAAAACTTTAAAGTCTTGTCTCATCTTTAAAACTTTAGCTCGAGATTGTATGATGTTTATATAATCTTCTGGGTTTAGTATTTCAGATTGTTGTCTCACAGCTTTTTCTATATTGCCAAACACTCTGTCGGGTGGTAGAAACGAATGACCTACCACAGGAAAAATTACTTCGCATTGCTTAACATGAGATGGAGCAGAACAATACAGTCAGATGCGAAGCATTCCCATCAATGTGGAGTTGTTGTTCTGCCCACCGCACCCATCACAAAATAAACGAACTATCGTTATGTTTTCAGAATATTCAAAATTTGATACAACGTGATAAACACCAGAGGCAATCTCATTCGAACTTTTCGGTCTGCCCGCTTCTGTCCAAACAAAACTCCAAACATTGTTATCAGAGAGCTTTGATTTTGAATTTCCAGCTACTACACTGAAATTATAGAAATTAATCTGCATAGGAAAATACGCTTGTTGATCTGGAAATTTAGGCAACGACATATTATTTTCACAGTCAAAAGAGAACTTAGCAATGTGAGGTTCATCTTTTTTCAACAGGTCATAGAAACTTTTAGCTTGGAGTTTATGCATCTTATGATTAGTTATTAATTCTGTTTTTGCAGTGGGATCGGTACAGTGCTTAATTTTTTCTTTAATCTGTAAGCATTTGGAACATTGATCTGTCTGGGGAGTCCCAAAACCCACGTTAAAATAAGTTCTGAAATAACAATGCTTCACTTTCAGACTGTTTTCGGCCTGCTGATTATACATAAACCAAAGCTTCTTCACGTTCAATTCACAAGGTAAATAAACTCGATGAGGAGTAATGGCTTTCGGTATATTTGAGAGATTTAACAAATTTCTTTATGCTTTATCTCCTCCTCGAGTTTCTGTGGACGACAATCCAGTTTGTCCAAATTTCTTTACTAATCGTATAACTAGATTTTTTTTATACCTAATACAGCCAAAAATGCCTCTCGACGAACTTTTAGTCCCTCTGTAGTTTTAATTGTGTATGCAATGGAGATGGCATGGGTCTTAGATTTTGCTTGGTGATTAACAATAGGTCTCGAATGTGTCTTGAGCGGCTTTGTCTTTCGTACGATAAAATGACTCGTGGAACTTTTTTAAATCAGTTATGTTTAGATATGAAGTATATTGATAAGGCTTTTCCTTTATGGCTGCATCAAGGAAATATGGGCAAAGATTTAGGGGCATACCTTCAAATAATAAAATAGATTTATTGCGAATTACATAGACACATAACCTTGCTGTTACCACTTTTCTGCTCCTCATTTTAAGCTTCTCTTCATAAACCATTCTGCACAAATGAGATTAAAATTTCTCAATGGACCTAGCCTAAGGAACATTTAGAGGGTTATCTGTCTCTCCGGAATGAAATTGATGCCATTTGTGGCTCACCAATCTCTTCTTCTTCGAGTCAAAACATTATTTAGTCCAATGTACTGCAGTGGAACATCAGCCTCTGATATGCTTTTGAATTTAACATTGTTAAGAGCATCTTGTGCATTATCCGTAGAGAAATCGTCATTATCTTTGATCTCCGAGTTGGACAACGTAAAATATTTGATTTTTTCTTCTTTTAGGATAATTTTGATCATTTCTGGCTAATGTTCGGCTAACACTCGAACGTGAAATATGACATCTTCGAGATAACTTGCGCTTAGACATTTCCAATGTAATTTTTGGTCGTTCATTAAGTCGGCTTTTTGTCTGATAGATTGTCGAAACCCAAATGGATCATAAATGATCATAGAAATTGCCGACACATTTAGGTGTTCATAAATGCTCTCTGATTTTACTAAATCTTTGTCTTTTCTTATGCCTCTCTCAGAGATAATTCTCATCATAGCTAAATCACTTTCATATTTGGGCATTCTGGTTTCTTTTGCAAGTCATCTACTATATGCCTATGTTGGATGTTGGGTGAAGACTCATAAACCCCAGAAGGTCAAGTTAGGCCTTTAATTGTTTTAAATTTAGTTATTTCTTTAAAATGACTTCGATATTACTCATAACTAGCACCCACCACAGATAAAATAAAACTCAAATAAAAGCAAACCTATTCTAGTTTCATATTTCGGTAATAAAACAATGTTCAACTAGCTATAAGATTATTTACACATTTTTCACCTTCTTTGAAGATACACATGGGAAAGGGATTTCCTTGCCGCTAGCATAGCAACAGTTGAGTGGACTGTACCTGAAGATGCTGTTTCCGGAACTTACCGGATTAGACATTTCGGTGCTGCGAAATCGCTTCTAGGTCCTGTCGCTTCTTATCAAGGGATTACTAATGAATTTGAAGTAGATAACGGCGATGGTGGTGATGGCGGCGATGGTGGTGATGGCGGCGATGGTGGTGATGGTGGTGATGGTGGTGATGGCGGTGATGGCGGCGATGGCGATGGCGGTGATGGTGATGGCGGCGGTGTTAGTAACAATGTTCCCTTGTTGGCATTTATAGCGTTTTCAATTTTCCTAACATTTTTACAGTATTAAAAAATGATTTTTATGAAGTGATGCATTTTTTTAAAATAAATAACGTTTAATAAATTATGTTTATTAATTTGTAGTATGTAGTTGATTTAAAAATAATATAAACTCCTACAATATATTTGAATTTAAACAGAAACTTAATCTTACTTATATTTTATTTACGACCTCCTTGAAAGTAAAAAGAATGTTGCCTGTACCGGCACCATCTGTTTATGCTAGGAGAAAAATCGCGAAAATATTATGATAGATAGACTGCAGGGGATGTTCTTTCAAATGCAAAAACGAAAATTGCTTTTTTATTATGATATTATTGTTATACTAATTATAACGCTTTGTATTCGACTTCCTCGAATTCCTGTTTACGCCGTCCAATATCTTTTTGATTAAGTCGTTTTATATAAAAGCCTGACGAAATGAATGAAATCTATTGGTTTTATTATACATATATATAGAAAGAGGAACTTTATGTTGGAAATACTACGCTACTATAGAATTCCGGTAAACATCCAAAGTTTGCGGTCTTCATGGTCCTTTTGTTATACAGTTCACAGAAAAATCAATTATACGTGAAAGCTAATTGACTGTCGGAAATACGTGACCCCGGGTTATTTCGATGTAAACACAACGAGCCCAATTTCATTTTATTACACTTTGTTAATAATATCGGGTGAATATGTATGATTATTCGAAATGGAACTAATTTTATCTTCTTCATTCATTCACGCATCGTATTATGAATTTGCTGATACAAAACCAATTTGCTGTCAGCTTCCGGATACTAAATTATACTACCTTACCAAACAAAATATTATGGGCTATACAATCAAAATTGCCTCAGAAAAGTCAGAGATAAAATACAAAACGGCAGTTATCGTTGAACACACCTTCTTAAATCCACACTGACTATCTAGAAAAATATTATTTTCAGATAAATAGTGTTTTAGCTTCGTAATTCCAATAAAATTAAGTTAATCTGATTCAGTTACCGATGCGAATGAAATATAGACAATAAAAGATTGCCACAAGGGTATCTCTTGTATTAGTTTACCGAAAAGTGGGTGACCCAAAATTTTAAACCCATTTAATTAGCGAAGATTGATTGAAAGAGTAAAAAACACATTGGGAATCTCAACCCGTAAGTTATCTCGAAGATACCATATTTCACGCTCGAGTGTTAGCCGAGAATTAGCCAGAAATAAGCAAAATTATTGTAAAAGAACACCATGCTTTGAGACGCATTCGCTTTTGCAATAAACTGATCGTTAAGGATGATAAAAAATATTTTAAATTGTCCAACTCCGAGATGGTTTCTACGGGACAATATACAGGGTGGTCAGACAAGAATGCAAAATGCTGTATCTCTGAAACTATTCGACGTAGAGACTTGCGGTAAAATTTTTTAAGACTAAAGTGGTCAAAAGAACACCGTGGAAAATATTTTCAGATTTTCAAGATGGTCGCCAGAGGGCGTAACCGGCATCTTAAACCTGATGATAACTAAATCTTCTTTTGCTACGAATAAGATATCGAAATACGGTTTTCACTAGCCTATTTAGGCATCACTTTGCTACATTTTTATGAAAAAAAGTAATATTATTCCATTTAATTTTTTAGAGAATTTTGCAATTTTCTGTTATCATATCAAAAAGGTAAGATAGGCTTGATAGAATAATAAATGCTTTTTTCAATGAGGCCAAGTTTGTTAAAATCAGTTCAGTCGTTTAGGAGTTACAGCTGTTTATTTAAACAAACATTTAATTACCCCCCACCACTTTATTTTAATAGATACGTCAAAAAGTAGTAAACAAAAATTACTCGTGTAAAGCTCAGCTTTAAAAAGCATATATTTTTTGGTAACATTTACTGGGTGGATATCAGTGAAAAATCACTTTAAAGGTTTAAGATGCCGGTTACGCCCTCTGGCGACCATCTTGGAAATCTGAAAATATTTTCTACGGTGTTCTTTTGACCACTTTAGTCTTAAAAAATTTTACCGAAAGTCTCTACGATGAATAGTTTCAGAGATACAGCACTTTGCCTTCTTATCTGACCACCCTGTACAAGACGCTCTTCACAATGTTATGGTTGAAGACAAAATTTTGACGTGATGTGGTTCTAAATGTTGTACTTTTTGCAGATGAAAAGATACAATCCGTTTTCATGAAGAATTCTCCATACCTTGGCATGTGAAACATTGGGTAGACTTAAGGATGCTACTTTCTCGCAATGTTCGATATGTTCCATGAAATGTCTTGGAACTTGGAACCCTGCGATTAGGATACCAACGGTAATATTCGGCAACAGCAGCTTTCGCATTGCCATCACTATCACCTAAAATAAACATCATATCGGCATATTCCTCAGAAGAAAACTTGTAAGGAATCGCAATGTATACAACAGATAAAAAACAGTAAACAACGATTGCAAAATAAACAACCTGCTTGTTGTTATGGCAACCACTCCCTAACGGCTGTAAAATAAACGAAGTTCTTGTTGATAAAGCTTAGTGATAGATCGGTTGTCCTGAGCACACATGTCTGGCACACCATCTTTTCTAAAGCGTCTCGAAAATTTGTTATAACTCCTTAATTATGGATGTCATCCCATTACTGTATGTATACGTTTTTTGCTTCACATAAACTCAGCAACCACCTTCATTAACCCGGAGGAATACCTCATGATACACCTTGTATATGCGTGTTATACAGGGTGTTTCATAATATATGCGCAGGACTTCAGAATGTGATAGCTTGTGCAAAAATTTGAAAAAAAAGTTTCTATCAACTTACCTTGTAACATGCACTATTTTAGAGATACAGGGTGTTGAAATTTAATAAAGAAAATTCGTGTTTTGGAAATATCTCCGGAACGGTTCATCGTAAAGAAAACAGCTTTTGTAACCATTTTTTACTTATAATAAGCTAAGTTGTGTGCGAGCAAAAAAATTTTTTAAGTCATAATTGGTGAAGATTTTGAAGGGGTAGTGGTTGTTTTTCTCCCCAACTTCTACGCCACTGGAAAAAAGTACGGTTTTGAGACGCCCACTTGAACCGCCAATGTTTTCTACACAAAAAAGGGACTGTTGGTCATGAGCTCTAAAGTTGACTGTTTTGGAGAAAAATCAACTCATTATGTTCATCATCACTTATGTTGTTAACGTTTGATTTTCTTACTTGTTCTAATGTTTTAGTAAAACATAGACACATCGAAAAAAATCATAATTATTAGAGTAGGCTATGTGAATGAATTGTTACTTTAGCCACAACTTTTATTTCAAAAAATTTACCATGTTTTTCAACATAAAAGTTGATTTTTCTCGAAAACAGTCAACTTTAGAGCTGATGACCAACAGTACCTTTTTTGTGTAAAAAACATTGGCGGTTCAAATGGGCGCGTCAAATCCGTACTTTTTCCAGTGGCGTCGAAGTTGGAGAGAAAAACAACCACTACACCTTCAAAATCTTCACCAATTATAACTTAAAATTTTTTTTTTCTCGCACATAACTTAGTTTATTATAACTACAAAATGGCTACAAAAGCTGTTTTCTTTACAATAACATCCGGAGATATTTCCAAAAAACGATTTTTTTAAATTAATTAATTAAATTATTAATTAAGTTGATAGAAACTTTTTTTCAAATTTGTGGACAAGGTATCACATCCTGAAGTCCTGCGCATATATTATGAAACACCCTATATAATGATTGCCATTGACATTGACCTCTTTCGGTGCTCGCTTTGGGACTATGTGCGGTTGCCTAAACAATTAAGGGCGAAAGAAACAATATAACAATATTGGGCAATGTCTCATGATCGCAATATGCGAATGATACGAACTGTATGTTATATACAAATAAACATCTATACCTAAAATGTTTCGTTTAATACGAGCACCAGTAAACGTAAACATGAAAAATCGTATCTAGCGAGGAAAAAAAGGGAACTTATTTTATAACATGCCGAATAAAGGAAAAGATAAATACACATGTATAACATCAATTTCTTACATCGTTCTTAAAATGTAAATGAGAAAATAAGCCTTGTTAAGCGTGTGTTGTACAAGAGAGCTTTCAATTTTATCTAAAAGTCTTGTGGGATTTCGAGAATTTCTTTTTGATAAGATCTCCCTTTGAAACATTCTTCCTTTTGCTACAGAATATATATAATATAAAGCTTGGCAGCCATCAAATATTATATTTTAATAGCGGCTTTAATTACACATCTTACTATACAGTATAAATACTCTTTATAAAAAAGTATTAAAAGAACTCGATTATGCTTACACACAAACAAATACTACTACCAAACTGTTTTATTTCATCGTATTGGCGATGAAGTTACGTAAATCTTTATAATTAGGTTATCTATTAAGCTTAAATTTTTGGAAAGTCTCCTCTATGTGAGACATCAAGTGCCGTACATTACCTGTAAACCTGTAAACATGAACAACAAAATCAAACTTGTAATATATAAATATTACCAGAACTTTCTTTCTTCTGGATTCTGTCCAATACACTCCCGGAAGGTTAAAATGTCGGAGTGTCTACAACAGAATCGATATTTAAATATTAAATACGTTAGAAACGCAATTTCACAGTCGACCGTTGTCATCCAAAGATGGAGGTACAAATTCTGATGGTTTTTATTTAAAAGAAAACCTTATTTTAAGTTCTTTTAAAAGGAAAATAGAATGAAATTCCGCTGAATAAAATAACATTTTTACTTCTTATTATAATTTTCTCCAGCTTGGTTTTACCACTATAAATACTTAGTGCTTGTCTGGGTAAACAGTTTAACGCCAAACTTTTTCTAGGCTGTTATCCCAGCTTACATTTTTAATGTAGAGCTCTTGCCACTCACTGTGCGGATAAAGTTTTATTTTAGCTACTCGCAAATCTCGCAATGTTACTTCTGAAACAACTTCTGTTACTAATTTTGTGAGTAAGACGTATAAAGCTACATGGGAGGCATCATAAATTTTAAAAATATTTCTATAAGAATGATAAACTTGCAAGAAAATATTATTTGGGCAATTCCTTTTTTTAACTACGTTCATACGGTTTATATTTTTCGCTACGTGTTTAATCTGCGTGATAAATTATAGCTAACTCTGTTAGTGAAACCGGAGGATCAGAGATAATCGCTAGAAGGTGGAAAATGACGTAAATAAAGTGGTTGTTATGTTTCTCCAGTTGAGATAATTAAAATAAGATCATTAATAAATGTATGTATTCATGTACAATGCTCTCAAGTTCTCTTATTTGGTTTTAAATTAAAATAGCAAATTTTTCAAGAAAGAAATTGATAGGAGTGGCCCAGATTTTCCCAAGTTCCAAAATCAGTAACATTGATATGATAAGACATTCTATAAGACAATGTTGGATACTTCGAAACGGTCTTAAAAGAATCTAGTCATTCAAGATAAGATTACAAAGATCTGTTACAACTCTCACTTTATCTTGATAGGTAATCTTGAAACAATTTCGTTTTCAGAATAGTTTGAGCTCTTCAGCAGGCAAGCTGATATGGTTTGAGTATGTGCGCAGGAGATCTGATGAGATATAATAAAAGGAATTTATTAAATCAAAATATCGAGAAAGCGAGTAAGGACCAGGAAAGAGGTATTGCTGTCTAGCTCTGTATCAAGTTTCTTGAGATTTATAAATAAAGCATGAAACTTTATAGATCTACAGATTCCATATAAGAACGCCATGGTAAGCAGTATATGGAATCACCATTAGCCCATTTCGTAGATCGAGACATCTAATAGGAATGACAATCCGCGAATTGTCCAAGCTAAATCGGTATCTGTTAGGGCTGGGCAAAGTATCGATACATCGTCCAGTATAGATTCATCGATACCTTGGATAACATCGGTATCGATACCTTGGAATCGATACCAACGAACTACGGTAACAACCATCATCAAATTATCATAAAAATATATTTTTAGACAAATATTGACTCAAAGTTCTAGAAACTCTGCTACTACATCGTATCAGCTTTGCTTCTAACATGTTCGTAACCTTCTGGCATCCATTGCCCACTTTTTGCTCTTGAAGAAAATTACATCTGTGCTATACTGTCCTTGAAATTTGACAGCTGTCACAGAATGTTAACAGACGCAATTGCCAAAACCGTAGTTAAATAATTGTGTGTTTACTTTAGGGCTGAACTATCTCATGTCGTGAATGCAGCTGAACTTCTCAAAATCACTAAAAAAATCGAATTTGGTACTAAAATTGATGGAGCATCTACATACGAGTAGTACGAAAATAAAGAAACTAACAAATCTATAATTTAGGGGTATATATGCAAAACGCGACTTTAAACGAACTTTAAGAAAACTGCAAAAAATTGTCACAAGCGTCTTTATAGTGATAGTCTGGTTTTCTTTTTCTTAAATTGAATTGGCTACAGTTTTTCTTTAAGTAACACTATGCCTTTGAAAATGATGTGTTGAAACAAAGCTAAAATTAAAAAAAAAATAGATTGATATGTCCAGTTTTGCATTTAAATGGTGGACTTGTCGACATTTGAACCTAAAAATATACAAAAACAAGTACTAAGAGACAATAATAATTTTAATTTGAAGTTATGTTTATTGAACATAATAATAGAACACAGTCTGGACCTGAATAATTTAGAGTTAAGTGTCCACTGAACATAATTCAAATTCTAAAGGAAAAACAAACAGACTCATTAAACTTAAAGCAATAGTATCACAAAAACAATACACAATAATAATTAAGAATAATAAAGTTAAGCTTTCTTTATTACGTTCAAAAAGTTGAACAAGATACTGCAATGCTGGATTTACTCTGTAATTCTCGCCATAATGGTTAAGTAATAAACTTTCAGTACTTTTTATCTTATCTGGTTTAAATGGTAGGTACCCCTACATGTAGTACTTTTGGCTTCATGCCTATAATTTTTAGGCCTCTCTTACAAACTCCCCATGTCACTTCTATAGAAGGTTTCACCTCTTATTAAAACAGTATCCTTGCTCTTTCGAAAAATAAATCGTTTGCAAGGTTTACATTGCAAGTGCCAGTTGGATGGACTTTTAAGGATTCTTTGAGTTTCTTTTTTCCAGTCAAAAACTTTAAAGTCTTGTCCCAGCCCTAGATTGTATGATGTTTATGTAACCTTCCGGGTTTAGTATTTCAGATTGTTTTCTCACAGTTTTTTCTATATTGCCGAACACTCTGTCGGGTGGTAGAAACGAATGACCTACCACAGGAAAAATTACTTCGCATTGCTTAACATGAGATGGAGCAGAACAATACAGCCATTTGCAAAGCATTCCCATAAATGTGGAATTCTTGTTCTGCCCACCGCACCCATCACAAAATAGACGAACTATTGTTTTGTTTTCAGAATATTCAAAATTTGATAAAACGTGATAAACTCCAGAGGCAATCTCATTCGAACTTTTCGGTCTGTCCGCTTCTATCCAAACAAAACTCCAAATATGGTTATCAGAGAGCTTTGATTTTGAATTTCCAGCTACTACACTGAAAGTATAGAAATTAATCTGCATAGAAAAATACGCTTGTTGATCTGGCAATTTAAGCAACGGCATATTATTTTCACAGTCAAAAGAGAACTTGGCAATGTGAAGTTCATCTTGTTTCAACAGGTCATAGAAACTTTTAGCCTGGAGTTTATGCATCTTATGAATAGTTATTAATTCTGTTTTTGCAGTGGGATCGGTACAGTGCTTAATTTTTTCTTTAAACTGTAAGCATTTGGAACATCTCTGTCTGGGGAGTCCCAAAACTCACGTTAAAATAAGTTCTGAAATAACAATGCTTCACTTTCAGACTGTTTTTGGCCTGCTGATTATACATAAACCAAAGCTTCTTCACGTTGAATTCACAAGGTAAATAAACTCGATGAGGAGTATCACTACGGCAGTAATGGCTTTCGGTACATTTGAGAGATTCAACAAATTTCTTTATGCTTTATCTCCTCCTCGAGTTTCTATGCGCGACAATCCAGTTTGTCCCAATTTCTTTAGTAATCGTATAAGTCGGTTTTTTTATACCTAATACACCCAAAAATACCTCTCGACGAACTTTTCCCTCTGTAGTTTTAATTGTGTATCCAATTGAGATGGCGTGGGCCTTGGATTTTGCTCGGTGATTAACCCTAGGCCTCGAATGTGTCTTGAGCGGCTTTGTCTTTCGTACGATAAAATGACTCGTGAAACTTTTTTAAATCAGTTATGTTTAGATATGAAGTACATTGATAAGGCTGGTATGGTTTTCCTTTATGGCCGCATCGAGGAAATATGGGCAAAGATTTAGGGGCATACCTTCAAATAATAAAATAGATTTATTGCAAATTACATAGACACTGTTATGCTACTACTGTTATGCTTACCTTGCACGTTTTGCTTTTGTTCGCTTCTAATCTTCTGGGTTGCAATGTCTTTTTCTTGCTATCTTCCACAATTCTTGAACTTCCCATTTCCATATCGTAGTATTTGAAAATTCACTTCACTTTTATTAAACAACACCTGTTGCATTTATTTAATAGCAACCACAATCGCCCATGGCATCAACAAGATCACATGAGAATAATTCTTTATTTCTATTGGCCACTGTGGACATGTCGGTCTTTGCAACTGAACCGAGTAGGCAAATGTCGCACTTTGCATCTTATCAAAGATTTCAACCTATTTAATTTCTATTCATTTGTTGGATTTTGCAGCTAAATATGTAGTAAAACCTTACAGAAACAGTCGACAAGTCTAACGATTTATATAACTCAATTTTAGTCTTTTGTGACTTATCGCGTTTTGCATACATATCCCTCAATTGTCACACATAATTTAAATTGCGACCACAAAAATTAAAAAATGGCGCTATTAGGATACAGTAATAGATATAATTTAGATATTTTCGAAGCAATATAAACGGGAAAAAAAAACAAAAACAGAAACAGGTATTAAGAAATAATGACCTGCCACCTCGCCATCGACCGTTTCTACTGAATGTGTGATCGAGTGTAGGGCTTTGTGTGATCCGAAGTTGATATATTACTTACCCTCTTAACAATACATGAAGCACATTTTAACCGAAACAAATTTGAAACCCATACATATATTTGAGCCGACAATTTTAAACTGACTGTTGACTGTTGCCTTGTGTAATGAGAAACAGGCAATAATTTCCTATCATGATAGATTCGATTTCGTTCAAATTGTGGATATATATGTAAACGACTATGCTAAATACGAAACAAGTGTTAGATTTGGGCTAAAAAGGCTTTCTTTGGCCAAAAAAATATAAAAATATCACCTAAGACGAACGCTCCAATTGCGTATAGAGTAATTTGACCCCGTTTTTTCTAGGTAAACGGCGCCAAACCCCGAGACTATTTCTTCATCCGACAGTAAATTTTCAGCTTTCAGAATATATATAGGTTGTGTTTAGAAATGTTTTTTTCTTATGATCGAAAATTTGAAAAAACCAAAACGGTGCAAGATTCGATGCCAACCTTGGAGCGTTGCAGCGTTTGAGTTTATCTTATTTTTCGATGTGAAGTAGCCACTTTTGTAAACATAACCTTATATATTCTGAAAGCTGAGAAAATTTGCTATCAAACAAAGAAATAGTCGCAGAGTTTAGAGCCGTTTGCCTATAAAAAGCGAGGTCAAAGTAGTCTTATGCGGAATTGGAGTGTTCGTCTTAGGTGACATTTTTATATTATTTTTTTGGCCAAACAAAACCCTTTAGCCCAAATCTGATACCGTTGTTGTATTCAGCATGATCAATTACATATACATTCAAAATTTCAAGGAAATCGAAGAGGTCGAGATATTCTTCAAAATCGCAAGATGAACTAGAGCGAAGCAGATTCATCAAACGGCTCTCGAGAAAATTTATCTCTATAACGCGTTAATGTGCCTTGCTGGGAGTTTGGTCTCTCGTTTAGATAAACAAGGTGAACCTACTAGCCGAGGAGGAAGCAGATCCATCAAACGGTTATCGAGCTAGGTAATTTTTATATGATGAAAAAGTTGTCCAGAAAATTTATGAAAGTTTGAACGGTCACAGCGCTCAAACGCATTAATGTGCCTTCCTGGTAGTTTGTCCTCTCGTTTAGATTATCAAGATGAACCAACTTGCCCAGAGCGAAGCAGATTCATCAAACGGTTCTCGAGAAAATTTATCTCTATAACGCGTTAATGTGCCTTGCTGGGAGTTTGGCCTCTTGTTTAGATTAACAAGGTGAACCTACTTGCCGAGGAGGAAGCAAATCCATCAAACGGTTATCCAGCTAGGTAATATTCATATGATCAAAAAGTTGTCCAGAAAATTTATGAAAGTTTGAACAGTCACAGCGCTCAAACGCGTTAATGTGCCTTCCTGGGGGTTTGTCCTCTCGTTTAGATTAACAAGGTGAACCTACTTGCCGAGGAAGAAGCAGATCCATCAAACGGTTATCGAGCTAGGTAATATTCATATGATCAAAAAGTTGTCCAGAAAATTTATGAAAGTTTGAACAGTCACAGCGCTCAAACGCGTTAATGTGCCTTCCTGGGGGTTTGTCCTCTCGTTTAGATTAACAAGATGAACCATCTGGCCGAGAGCGAAGCAGATTCATCAAACGGTTCTCGAGAAAATTTATCTCTATAACGCGTTAATGTGCCTTGCTGGGAGTTTGGCCTCTTGTTTAGATTAACAAGGTGAACCTACTTGCCGAGGAAGAAGCAGATCCATCAAACGGTTATCGAGTTAGGTAATATTTATATGATGAAAAAGTTGTCCAGAAAATTTATGAAAGTTTGAACGGTCACAGCGCTCAAACGCGTTCATGTGCCTTCCTGGTAGTTTGTCCTCTCGTTTAGATTATCGAGATGAACCATCTGGCCGAGAGCGAAGTAGATTCATCAAACGGTTCTCGAGAAAATTTATCTCTATAACGCGTTAATGTGCCTTACTGGGAGTTTGGCATCTCGTTTATATTAACAAGGTGAACCTACTTGCCGAGGAGGAAGCAGATCCATCAAACGGTTATCGAGCTAGGTAATATTTATATGATCAAAAAGTTGTCCAGAAAATTTATGAAAGTTTGAACGGTCACAGCGCTCAAACGCGTTAATGTGCCTTCCTGGTAGTCTGTCCTCTCGTTTAGATTATCAAGATGAACCATCTGGCCGAGAGCGAAGTAGATTCATCAAACGGTTCTCGAGAAAATTTATCTCTATAACGAGTTAATGTGCCCTGCTGGGAGTTTGGCCTCTCGTTTAGATTAACAAGGTGAACCTACTTGCCGAGGAGGAAGCAGATTCATCAAGCGGTTATCGAGCTAGGTAATATTTATATGATCAAAAAGTTGTCCAGAAAATTTATGAAAGTTTGAACGGTCACAGCGCTCAAACGCGTTAATGTGCCTTCCTGGTAGTTTGTCCTCTCGTTTAGATTATCAAGATGAACCTACTTGCCCTGAGCGAAGCAGATTCATCAAACGGTTCTCGAGAAAATTTATCTCTATAACGCGTTAATGTGCCTTGCTGGGAGTTTGGCCTCTCGTTTAGATTAACAAGGTGAACCTACTTGCCGAGGAGGAAGCAGATCCATCAAACGGTTATCGAGCTAGGTAATATTTATATGATCAAAAAGTTGTCCAGAAAATTTATGAAAGTTTGAACAGTCACAGCGCTCAAACGCGTTAATGTGCCTTCCTGGGGGTTTGTCCTCTCGTTTAGATTAGCAAGATGAACCATCTGGCCGAGAGCGAAGCAGATTCATCAAACGGTTCTCGAGAAAATTTATCTCTATAACGCGTTAATGTGCCTTGCTGGGAGTTTGGCCTCTTGTTTAGATTAACAAGGTGGACCTACTTGCCGAGGAAGAAGCAGATCCATCAAACGGTTATCGAGTTAGGTAATATTTATATGATGAAAAAGTTGTCCAGAAAATTTATGAAAGTTTGAACGGTCACAGCCCTCAAACGCGTTAATGTGCCTTCCTGGTAGTTTGTCCTCTCGTTTAGATTATCAAGATGAACCAACTTGCCCTGAGCGAAGCAGATTCATCAAACGGTTCTCGAGAAAATTTATCTCTATAACGAGTTAATGTGCCCTGCTGGGAGTTTGGCCTCTCGTTTAGATTAACAAGGTGTACCTACTTGCCGAGGAGGAAGCAGATTCATCAAACGGGTATCGAGCTAGGTAATATTTATATGATGAAAAAGTTGTCCAGAAAATTTATGAAAGTTTGAACGGTCACAGCGCTCAAACGCGTTAATGTGCCTTCCTGGTAGTTTGTCCTCTCGTTTAGATTATCAAGATGAACCTACTTGCCCTGAGCGAAGCAGATTCATCAAACGGTTCTCGAGAAAATTTATCTCTATAACGCGTTAATGTGCCTTGCTGGGAGTTTGGCCTCTCGTTTAGATTAACAAGGTGAACCTACTTGCCGAGGAGGAAGCAGATCCATCAAACGGTTATCGAGCTAGGTAATATTTATATGATCAAAAAGTTGTCCAGAAAATTTATGAAAGTTTGAACAGTCACAGCGCTCAAACGCGTTAATGTGCCTTCCTGGGGGTTTGTCCTCTCGTTTAGATTAGCAAGATGAACCATCTGGCCGAGAGCGAAGCAGATTCATCAAACGGTTCTCGAGAAAATTTATCTCTATAACGGGTTAATGTGCCCTGCTGGGAGTTTGGCCTCTCGTTTAGATTAACAAGGTGAACCTACTTACCGAGAGGGAAGCAGATTCATCAAACGGTTATCGAGCTAGGTAATATTTATATGATGAAAAAGTTGTCCAGAAAATTTATGAAAGTTTGAACGGTCACAGCGCTCAAACGCGTTAATGTGCCTTCCTTGTAGTTTGTCCTCTCGTTTAGATTATCAAGATGAACCAACTTGCCCAGAGCGAAGCAGATTCATCAAACGGTTCTCGAGAAAATTTATCTCTATAACGCGTTAATGTGCCTTGCTGGGAGTTTGGCCTCTCGTTTAGATTAACAAGGTGAATCTATTTGCCGAGGAAGAAGCAGATTCATCAAACGGTTATCGAGCTAGGTAATATTTATATGATCAAAAAGTTGTCCAGAAAATTTATGAAAGTTTGAACGGTCACAGCGCTCAAACGCGTTAATGTGCCTTCCTGGGGGTTTGTCCTCTCGTTTAGATTAACAAGATGAACCATCTAGCCGAGAGCGAAGCAGATTCATCAAACGGTTCTCGAGAAAATTTATCTCTATAACGCGTTAATGTGCCTTGCTGGGAGTTTGGCCTCTCGTTTAGATTAACAAGGTGAACCTACTTGCCGAGGAGGAAGCAGATTCATCAAACGGTTATCGAGCTAGGTAATATTTATATGATGAAAAAGTTGTCCAGAAAATTTATGAAAGTTTGAACGGTCACAGCGCTCAAACGCGTTAATGTGCCTTCCTGGGGGTTTGTCCTCTCGTTTAGATTAACAAGATGAACCATCTAGCCGAGAGCGAAGCAGATTCATCAAACGGTTCTCGAGAAAATTTATCTCTATAACGCGTTAATGTGCCTTGCTGGGAGTTTGGCCTCTCGTTTAGATTAACAAGGTGAACCTACTTGCCGAGGAGGAAGCAGATTCATCAAACGGTTATCGAGCTAGGTAATATTTATATGATGAAAAAGTTGTCCAGAAAATTTATGAAAGTTTGAACGGTCACAGCGCTCAAACGCGTTAATGTGCCTTCCTGGTAGTTTGTCCTCTCGTTTAGATTATCAAGATGAACCAACTTGCCCAGAGCGAAGCAGATTCATCAAACGGTTCTCGAGAAAATTTATCTCTATAACGCGTTAATGTGCCTTGCTGGGAGTTTGGCCTCTTGTTTAGATTAACAAGGTGAACCTACTTGCTGAGGAAGAAGCAGATCCATCAAACGGTTATCGAGTTAGGTAATATTTATGTGATGAAAAAGTTGTCCAGAAAATTTATGAAAGTTTGAACAGTCACAGCGATCAAACGCGTTAATGTGCCTTCCTGGGGGTTTGTCCTCTCGTTTATATTAACAAGATGAACCATCTAGCCGAGAGCGAACCAGATTCATCAAACGGTTCTCGAGAAAATTTATCTCTATAACGCGTTAATGTGCCTTGCTGGGAGTTTGGCCTCTCGTTTAGATTAACAAGGTGAACCTACTTGCCGAGGAGGAAGCAGATTCATCAAACGGTTATCGAGCTAGGTAATATTTATGTGATGAAAAAGTTGTCCAGAAAATTTATGAAAGTTTGAACAGTCACAGCGATCAAACGCGTTAATGTGCCTTCCTGGGGTTTGTCCTCTCGTTTAGATTATCAAGATGAACCATCTGGCCGAGAGCGAAGTAGATTCATCAAACGGTTCTCGAGAAAATTTATCTCTATAACGCGTTAATGTGCCTTGCTGGGAGTTTGGCCTCTCGTTTAGATTAACAAGGTGAACCTACTTGCCGAGGAGGAAGCAGATTCATCAAACGGTTATCGAGCTAGGTAATATTTATGTGATGAAAAAGTTGTCCAGAAAATTTATGAAAGTTTGAACAGTCACAGCGATCAAACGCGTTAATGTGCCTTCCTGGGGGTTTGTCCTCTCGTTTATATTAACAAGATGAACCATCTAGCCGAGAGCGAAGCAGATTCATCAAACGGTTCTCGAGAAAATTTATCTCTATAACGCGTTAATGTGCCTTGCTGGGAGTTTGGCCTCTCGTTTAGATTAACAAGGTGAACCTACTTGCCGAGGAGGAAGCAGATTCATCAAACGGTTATCGAGCTAGGTAATATTTATGTGATGAAAAAGTTGTCCAGAAAATTTATGAAAGTTTGAACAGTCACAGCGATCAAACGCGTTAATGTGCCTTCCTGGGGGTTTGTCCTCTCGTTTAGATTATCAAGATGAACCATCTGGCCGAGAGCGAAGTAGATTCATCAAACGGTTCTCGAGAAAATTTATCTCTATAACGCGTTAATGTGCCTTGCTGGGAGTTTGGCCTCTCGTTTAGATTAACAAGGTAAACCTACTTGCCGAGGAAGAAGCAGATCCATCAAACGGTTATCGAGTTAGGTAATATTTATATGATGAAAAAGTTGTCCAGAAAATTTATGAAAGTTTGAGCGGTCGCAGCACTCAAACGCGTTAATGTGCCTTCCTGGGGGTTTGTCCTCTCGTTTAGATTAACAAGATGAACCATCTGGCCGAGAGCGAAGCGGATTCATCAAACGGTTCTAGAGAAAATTTATCTCTATAACGCGTTAATGTGCCTTGCTGGGAGTTTGGCCTCTCGTTTAGATTAACAAGGTGAACCTACTTGCCGAGGAGGAAGCAGATTCATCAAACGGTTATCGAGCTAGGTAATATTTATGTGATGAAAAAGTTGTCCAGAAAATTTATGAAAGTTTGAACAGTCACAGCGATCAAACGCGTTAATGTGCCTTCCTGGGGGTTTGTCCTCTCGTTTATATTAACAAGATGAACCATCTAGCCGAGAGCGAAGCAGATTCATCAAACGATTCTCGAGAAAATTTATCTCTATAACGCGTTAATGTGCCTTGCTGGGAGTTTGGCCTCTCGTTTAGATTAACAAGGTGAACCTACTTGCCGAGGAGGAAGCAGATCCATCAAACGGTTATCGAGCTAGGTAATATTTATATGATGAAAAAGTTGTCCAGAAAATTTATGAAAGTTTGAACGGTCGCAGCGCTCAAACGCGTTAATGTGCCTTCCTGGTAGTTTGTCCTCTCGTTTAGATTATCAAGATGAACCAACTTGCCCAGAGCGAAGCAGATTCATCAAACGGTTCTCGAGAAAATTTATCTCTATAACGCGTTAATGTGCCTTGCTGGGAGTTTGGCCTCTTGTTTAGATTAACAAGGTGAACCTACTTGCCGAGGAGGAAGCAGATTCATCAAACGGTTATCGAGCTAGGTAGTATTTATATGATGAAAAAGTTGTCCAGAAAATTTATGAAAGTTTGAACGGTCGCAGCGCTCAAACGCGTTAATGTGCCTTCCTGGTAGTTTGTCCTCTCGTTTAGATTATCAAGATGAACCAACTTGCCCTGAGCGAAGCAGATTCATCAAACGGCTCTCGAGAAAATTTATCTCTATAACGAGTTAATGTGCCTTGCTGGGAGTTTGGCCTCTCGTTTAGATTAACAAGGTGAACCTACTTGCCGAGGTAGAAGCAGATCCATCAAACGGTTATCGAGTTAGGTAATATTTATATGATGAAAAAGTTGTCCAGAAAATTTATGAAAGTTTGAACGGTCACAGCGCTCAAACGCGTTAATGTGCCTTCCTGGGGGTTTGTTCTCTCGTTTAGATTATCAAGATGAACCAACTTGCCCAGAGCGAAGCAGATTCATCAAACGGTTCTCGAGAAAATTTATCTCTATAACGCGTTAATGTGCCTTGCTGGGAGTTGGGCCTCTGGTTTAGATTAACAAGGTGAACCTACTTGCCGAGGAGGAAACAGATCCATCAAACGGTTATCGAGCTATAGAAAAAATGTGGTCTTTTGTCAATTTTCGAAGGGCGTTCGATTTCGTTCAAATTTTGAATGTATATGCAATTGACCATACTAAACACGAAACAAGTGTCAGATTTGGACTAAAGGGCTTTGTTTGGCAAAAAAATATAAAAATAGCACCTAAAACGAACACTTCAATTCCGCATAGGACCCCGTTTTTTTTTTTTAGGTAAACGGTACCAAACCTCGCGATTATTTTCTTATTTGATAGAAAATTTTCTCAGCTTTCAGAATATATATAGATTATATTTACAAAGGTGGCTACTTCACTTCGAAAAATGAGAAAACTTAAACGCTGCAGAAATTTAACTTCAAATCCTTGTGTTTTATTTTTACATAAGGCTTCAGCGACGTAATAAATATTAGCTGATTATAATTTGTCATAGTATTTGACATAACTACTGACATTCCTGTCATACAAACAGTTGACAAAACTAAAATGGATACATTTAATTTTATCCCCTTCCCCTCCCCCACTATATTCTCCTATCAATAGGCTTTCGTAGTTCAAGTTGTTATCCTGTATACTTTAAAAGTGTTTGAAGCTCCAATTAAAACAAGGCCAGCCAGGATCCAGCTTTAAACCATTCTAATTTGTGGACCAACAATTCATAGTATTTCTTTCCAACTTTCTTTGTAGAAATATACATAGGTGGGCGTTATTACCGTGATGAAAACGATAATTCTTTTAGAAACTTTTTAATTAATGTGAATCCTCTAATTAATAATTAACACTTATACCCTTTCAGAAGCGCTACAATAACTTATAAACTACTATTTAATAAGCGCATGCGACTGAAGGAAGCAGCGCAAAACGAAAAATGAAACGGATCGACCGACAGTTAGCTTAAATTTTTCCCCCAACAAGCAAGCTTCGGATGGAGAGAACATTCTCAGATAAGCTCGCGTGAATCTCTCGCAATCCAATCGGAAAACAAACATTCAACAAGTTTAACTAGTTTCGCAATAGTTTTAATCGAACAATTTAACAACAAAAAATGGATGAGAATTTAACATTTTTAATTGACGATAATATATATTTAAATGTTAACGGTAGTAATTTAGAAGCTATATTAGGGCCTAAAAGGGATAATTTACGTGTAGTAATAACAATGACTGTAATCTACGCTATAATATTTTTAAGTGGAATTATAGGGAATGTGAGTACGTGCATAGTAATCGTGACCAACAAATCGATGCATACAGCGACTAATTACTACCTATTAAATTTAGCGATATCCGATTTATTATTATTAGTCACCGGGTTACCGCAAGAGATGTACTCAATCTGGTCGCGTTACCCTTATATTTTCGGATACGCATTCTGTATATTAAGAGGATTATTCGCTGAAACTTCAGCGAACGCTACCGTTCTAACCGTAACAGCTTTCACCGTCGAGAGGTACGTTGCGATCTGTCACCCCTTCCTATCGCATACATTATCGAAATTATCGCGGATAATAAAGTTAATCTTCGTGATCTGGTTGATAGCGTTCTGTTCGGCGATCCCTCAAGCTTTACAATTCGGAGTGATGCGCTTCGTCGACGACGTTCCTGAAAGTGATATGTGTCAGGTGGTTAATCCGATAATGATGCATTCGTTCGAATTATCCACGTTCCTCTTTTTCGTCGCTCCCATGACTTTGATTACAGTTTTATACGTATTGATAGGGATACGGTTGAGGAAATCGACGACGCTTATCAAGAAGAACCACAAGGAATGCAAGACGAGTAAAGGGAAAAAGAACGTTTACTATAATAGAAATTATAAGCACCAGAATACTCAATCTTCTAGGAAAATTGTGAAAATGTTAGGTAAGGAAGTTTATTTTTATATCTAGTGAAAAATTGTTCGGATTGGATTTTGACAAATCTATATAATTATTCAATGTGTAGGATTTTTATTCTGAATTTGAAATCGCAACTCCCTTTTCCTGTTTTTGTTGTTACTGTCATTTGTTAGCGTAGTTCACGTTGATATAAATTGTATTGTTACATATTCTTGACATATAATATACATATCTGTTGGATCTAATTTATTACTTTTTTATTTAATGTAGATTCAACGATCTTAATACACAATATCATAATAAATAACAATAAGTGACTACCATGGAAGTTGATTGATGATGGCCAAATAAAATGGGTGAAAACTTAAAAATAAACTATTGAAGGCGTAGTTGAAATTGTCACACATATACATTTCTTAAAGTATACTAGCTGCCTTAGAATTAAATGGACCGTACAGTTGGTTAAAATTTAAAAATAAATTTTCAACAATCAAAATATTATTTGAGAATCAATACTGAATTACGATTAACAACTTTTTTAAACTACTACTACATCGGGGAGTGAATACAGAGAAGAATTTGTTTATTATAACAGAAAAACAGTTTTTAAATGCACTAACGTGGGTTTTTCTTCACTGGATCTCTTGGTGCAGAAGTAGAACACTAAACACTTTAACCCACTAAACACCAAACAAGTTTTAACTAAAACACCGACGCGTTTCAACAGCAAAGCTGTCATTATCAAGGCGATAATAAAACTAAATTAAAATAATATCTACAAATACGCATCATTAATTCCCGATTAACGAAAACAATGACGAATGCGGGATAGGTCCGATGTCACAGTTCATTACACATGACTTATTTTTATATATTTCTAAACTTTCGAAAACATTTAGAAACTTACAATTGTTTATTTGTCTAATTAATTTAACATTCGTATGATCGATGTTGTGATCTGTTTCAAAAATGTGTTGGGCAACGCTTGATTTCTCAATTCTATTAAATCTAAGATTAGCCATATGCTCTTTGAATCTAGTTGAGACTGCTCTCCTGGTTTGCCCAATATATTTTTGATTACAGTCTATACAATTGATTTCGTAAATACCTGACTTTAGGGTTACCGATGAGACTTCGTAAACTAGTCCCAGAACTGTAAACTATTCTGAGATCTAGCGCTTTGAAGATTTTACTCAAACCTTTCATTGGTCAGCCATTTGGAAACCTTATAAGTCGGTGCATCAATTGCCGAAACAATTGGCCTTACCGACTTGCCAGGTTTGTGAATTTTAGGTAAACAATATAATTTAAATTATAAATAATAATATAATTTAAATTATAAATGGCTGACCAACGAATTTAATAATTTGCCAATACAGCAACCTAGTTTTGCAGTAAAAAATTCGTTAGAATTTATTAAAGAAATTCAAAATATTCAGTTGCTGGAGGGTGAAATATTTATTTCACTTGATGTTAGTTATCTCTTTCCTAGTGTTCCGATTCCAGACACCTTGACATACCTCGAAGACTTGTTGCTTCAAAGTAGTTTGAGTCAACAATGTGTCCAGGAATATATTCGCTTAACTGACATCTGTATGAAACAGAACATTTTTCAATTCAACAGGAGTTTTTATGAACAGCTGGAAGGAACGGCAATGGGTAACTCCTTGCCGCCCTTTTTGGCTAACCATTTCATGAACCGTTTTGAAAAGTACTTAGAATCTGAGAGCGAATACTTTCCTAGGGTTTGGTTGAGGTATGTGGATGACATTTTCGCTATATTTGACACTAAAAAATGTAATATTGACGATTTTCTCAATATATTAAATAATCGGTTCGAAACCATAAAGTTCACTTGTGAAAGAGAAGAAAACGGCCAGCTACCCTTTCTAGATACTTTAGTAATTAGAAATAACAATAGATTAGAGTTTGACGTGTATAGAAAGGAAACCCGTACACTTCGCTACATTCCTTCAGATTCCCATCATTGTGTTCAACACAAAATGGCAAGCCTGAATTTCTTGGTCCACAGACTTCTCACTTTTCCCTTGAACAAGGCGAGGTATGAGAAAGAGCTTAAAATTATAAAAGATGCGGCCAAGTGTAATGGTTTCCAGCCTCAGCATATCTATAAGTTAATTAGGAAGCTTAATTACAAGAAAACTGTGAAAGAATCTACGACTTTTCGAGAGGATGTTAAAGCTTCACCCGTTGTGACCCTCCCTTATGCTCCCTTTACCGCTAAAGGTTTGAGTAAAATCTTCAAAGAGCTAGATCTCAGAATAGTTTACAGTTCTGAGACTAGTTTACGAAGTCTCATCGGTAACCCTAAAGATAAAATACAACCTCTAGAAAAGTCAGGTATTTACGAAATCAATTGTATAGACTGTAATCAAAAATATATTGGGCAAACCAGGAGAGCAGTCTCAACTAGATTTAAAGAGCATATGGCTAATCTTAGATTTAATAGAATTGAGAAATCGAGCGTTGCCCAACACATTTTTGAAACAGATCACAATATCGATCATACGAATGTTAAATTAATTAGACAAATAAACAATAAATTGTAAGTTTCTAAATATTTTCGAAAGTTTAGAAATATATAAAAATAAGTCATGTGTAATGAACTGTGACAACGGACCTATCTAGCATTCGTCATTGTTTTCGTTAATCGGAAATTAATGAGCGTACCGTGCATAACATTTAGGTTACCTGTATTTGTAGATTTTATTTTAATTTAGTTTTATTATCGCCTTGATAATGACAGTATTTGCTGTTGAAACGCGTCGGTGTTTTAGTTAAAACTTGTTTGGTGTTTAGTGGGTTAAAGTGTTTAGTGTTCTAACATGGGTTTAACGATCTATCAGCCCAATAAATGGCGTCTCTTTATTGACAGTAGTAAACGAAGTCTAAAAGCAGTTCTTCTACATAATGGAAATAAATATGCTTCCGTTCCAATTGCTCACTCAACATGTGTAAAAGAAGAATATGAGGTAATTTCAATTCTTTTACAAAAAATAAAATATATTGAACACAACTCGGCGATCTGCGTCGACTTGAAGATAGTTAATTTTTATTGGCGAGAGAGAGTGGTTATACTAAATGTTTTATTTGTCTCTGGGACAGTCGAGCGTCATAGGACTGCAAAAAATTGGCCTGTGAGAGATGCTCTTGTTGTTGGGGACAAAAATGTTATAAATGAACCCTTAGTTTCAAGACAAAAAAATCATTCGTCCACCATTGCATATAAAATTAGTGCTAATGAATTTGTTAAGGCTCTCGATAGAAATGGTCAGTCCTTCCAGTTTATTTCTCACAAATTTCCTGTTTTAAGTACTGAAAAACTAAAAGCAAGTATCTTTGATGGATCTCAAATACGTAAATTGATGAAAGACACCACTAATTTTGAGACTTGTATAAATGATGTGGAGAGACGTGCCTGGCAATCTTTGTGGTAGTTGCATAAAATTTCCTCGGAAATCATAAGGCTGACAACTATGTAGAACTAGTAGAGAAAATGCTGGTGCGATTCAAAGATCTAGGCTGCAATATGAGTATAAAATTACACTACCTCTATAGTCATCTACATCATTTTCAACACAATTTAGGAGAATAGATACCAAGGAAGATGGGACACTCATATGATGGCTGAGTATTGCTGGGGAATCATGCGAGATTCCCCAAGTCAGTTTCATTCTAGAAAATCACTCAAGAGACAATTCCTTGATGTTTAATGTCAATAAAATATATATTTTTTATTATTTTTTGTCAAACTCCATTGAATGGCCACTCTGGAAACAATCTCTTCTGTGTTGGTAGACGTGGTTTTTTTAAACATTGACTGTTTAACTTTATCTACCTCTTGGGAAATCCAAAATTTTTATAACTTTTGAGTTCCTTGACCAGTTTGACAGTTATATTTCTAATTTCACTTAATCAATTGTTTCTGTAATTTTTATAAAAATCTTAAGCACATGCCATTGCCATTCACCTTTAGTGATTTTTAATTTACTGATGATTAAAAGCAGTTTGAGATTGTGATGAGATAAAATATAAAAAAAAAACGCAACTATACTTTCACCTGACAATAGTTGTTTCTGATTTGTGTTTATTTATTAAGTACATACATCCCAAACACTAAATAATACACAAAAATATATTAGTCAAAATACAACTAGCTTGGCATTCTAATTGGCATTGCATTCTTTGACTTAATAGTTGCTTAATGCAACATATACATATAATATAAGTTTGACATTTCTTTTGAGATATATAGAATCAAATGACGCAGAGCTGATAGGATTAGTTGGAGTTTCAGATTCTTCAATATTGTTAAAGTTAAAATCATCTTAGAGCATTGAATTTGCTTTTCGTTCAAAGATTAATTTGGTCTTCTTAAGAAAAATCCTATTTCTCCTATATCTGTTTCCTTCTTAGTCTTCTACAATGTATTAGCGATCGTTGTATCTTTGTATCACTCTTCCTTTCTTCTAGCCCTGTTTCCACTGAATTAAAATGTTATCATTAACATGCAGATAAGGTTAAATTCCTGGCTGTCCTTACCCTATTAACATCTTGAGAATTGATTAACTTTGGTTGTAATAAATATGTGTTTATTGGTAACTTTGACTTCATTATTCGATTTAAAAACAACTGGGAAGGAGAGAAGAAAAGAGCGATGATGGTAGGAGTTTGCAAAATCATTTAACTGTGCATTATTGAAAGGGTTGTTGTCAGAATACAATTTATCTGGCGATCTATATCTACATATCAATTGTTTAAAAAATTTTATTACTTCACTAGCACTTTTATTTTTAAGCTCTTCAGATTCAATCCAATGAGAATACGCATTTATAAGAACTATATAACTCTTATTGTTTATGTCACATATATCAGTATGTAGATGTTTCCATGGACCATCTGGAATAGCATAATTTATAATGGTTTCCTTATAATTACTCCATTGATTTAATTGACAAATTTCACAATGTTCTATATAGTTTTTAATATCACTTGTTAGATTTTTCCAATACATTATTTGGCTTGCTCGCAATATGCATTTGTATTTAAAAATATTAAATTATCTGATGCAATTCAGGATTTAATCATTTGTTATCAGGCCATTGTGATAATTGATACTCTTTTACCAATTTTAATACAGGATCTTCATTGGTCATCTTTTGAAATATCTATCTGTTTCTCATCTGAAATAGGTAAATATAACGATAGCGTATGTATATCTTGCAAATCTTGGTCATCTTCTGGTATTTCATTAAGATATGCTCTAGACAAAGTATCAGAACTACATACATTTCTGTTCCAGGTAAGTATTTTAAATTTATATCATATCTTAACAATTTCAACAACATTCTTTGAAGTCGGACGGTTGCTCGATTTAGATCTTTATAAAAAATACTTTTCCATTGCAAATACTATACTTGACAGTTCTTTTTCAATTTGCGCATAGGTACCTTACTTCACTTTTATTTAAACTTCTAGAAGCAAATGCGATGGGTTTATCTTCTTCTTGCATCAGTTTGAATAATTGATGGTTTCGTATAATTATAGATTCGAAGTGTTGGAGCATTGCATACAGCGTTTTTAAGATTTTCAAATTCTTCTTGATGCTGTGGAGTCCATTCCTATTGTCTTGACTTTTTTGTTAACTCTCTTAAATTACTGGTTATTTTAGACAAGTTAGGGATATATTTTGTGAAAAATTTGGCCATGCCTAATAGGCTTGACACCAGCTTCAGATACTATTTGACTTATGTATAGATTTCACTTCTTTTAACCTGTATTGAAATTTACTTTTATTAAATTTAATTCCATATTTTCTTGCTTGATCTAAAACCCCTTTCAACCATCTATCATAGTCCTCTATACTGTCTCCTGACACAACTAAGTCATCAAAATAATCACCAAATATTTCTACATTTTTCATTTGAAAGATTTCTGGAGCAGATGAGATACCAAATGGAAGGCGATTAAATTTGTATCAACCAAAAGGTACAATATTCTGAACATTCATCATCTAATTGAATCTGCCAAAATCCATCTTTCATATCAATAACACTAAAGTAACGTTTACCCTTTAATCGTGAAATTATATCTGCTGATATTGGTGGAGCTTTGTTTAAAGGCTTTGGATCAAGACATAACCTTGGTTTCTCAACTATACAGTTTCAGGTGCTAATAATTCCAAAAATTATTACAAAGGTTTCGTATCCAAATCTGGAATAGATTAAAAGATATGGCAATTTGGCAAACCAGCCTCACCTTCCCCTCCACCTTTTTTAGGAATTGACAACTCTTGAAAACTGTTCATGATTCTTATATTTATTGTTTTAAAGTTTAACCTTTTATCATAGTTCATAATACAATTACTAGTTACAATTATTAGTTCATGATACAATTACGAAAAATAAAACCGTCAACAAAGTTTAAAAGAGGCTCACAAAATCTCAAATCAAACAAGTAGAACAACATACAGATAAAATATCGGTAACACCAGCACCATAACTCTTGATTAATTACGCGGGAGACGTCTTTCTAGAGTGCAAACGTTGTCAAGTACGTGTTGCTGATATTTTATTTGTATATTAGGAGCCCACAGGCGTTGAAATCACACCAAGTAGCACAATATGAAGAACTTTAGGGTCTAAACTAACTAAAGGTCTTTTTCATATTTTTACTGCTGTAATAAATGTTTAATGTTCCTTACAAAGTTGTCCTCCATCTAACAACAATTTTAACAATTTATAAAGAAAAGAAAACGTACAATAAAATTTTTACTTCACGTTTTCTTCATCCTCAACCAAACAGGGGCAAGTGTGCTTTTGTCGCAGTATATTTCCACCACTTGGTTTGACCCCAAAGACGGTTGAAGAAAGTTTGAAAGATATTTTACGCCCAAAAAAAAATCGATTATGGAAACTTTTAAATTTAATAATTCGCATGAAAAGTCGATCAGGATGTTTTTGAAAACTACTTATACATAACTGAATTGAATAAACAGTATATCAATCAGTTTGCTACTGATCTTGTACATCATGAAAATGTAGATTCTTCTGTCTGAATGAAGCAATAAATTAAAAATAGTTAATCAGAGAGTTAGTTAAATAAGACTAGACTCTCAAGAAGAATTTGAAAATCTAAGAATGAAGAATTTTCCAATTTCTCCATTCTGTTAGCTATCGCTCAGTTTGTTTTTATTTATATTTAACCATCATTAAACTATTGCAAAATTTTAAATCTTTCTTGTACTGGAAGGCAACGTCTCACTTTGTACTGTAACTTGTGTGTACTCTTAACGAAATCTTATCGTAAAAAAACCACAATAAAGATAGATTTTATCAATCCTACGGCATCCCAACCTGTATATTAACCTCGCTTGATAGAATTACGGAATTAAGGGGGAACTTTGTTATTTTAGGCGCTCGAAGGAAACTTATTCTTTCGGTAGGAGCTTCTAGTTATCTCTCAACATATATTCCATTGAAAAACTCGGTAAGAACTCCAATCCCGCAGAACCCCAGCTGAATAAATATGCGTGTAGCTTAGCGTTTCGGAAGATCTGATCCAATCACTTCACATTCTGAAGTATTACGAGAAATATTAATACAAATTTACCACTCAAACAGATCGAAGTTTTTATATTAGGTAGAGTTTTAACATATTAAATAAATTTAAAGAGAGTAAATATTTATGGCGAATATGAGGTAATTATGTTTACCCACACGATTAATAACAGTCAGAGAAAGTTCTAAATTTTTTATTTAAAATAGCTACGTTTTAAAACGTCAATAAACAAGAAGATAACTTAGAAAGATGTCATGTTAGCAGTGATAAATTACGCTTACATGGGCTTGTTTTAAAAAATAACCTACCATCAAGTGGTTGTTTATTACCGTGCGATTTCATTTTTAAACGTATAATATCCGCAAAGTCCCTGAATACGAAGCGAACATCTAGATAATCCATATATGTATGTATATAATTTGGAATAATATCTATTGTACTATTCAACAAAAGCGAACACATTAGAGCTTTGCTGTCTGGCTTATTATGAATAATCATTATTACAAATTATTCCACCCTTATCTTAACTTCATATCGTTTCATCATTGTCCCTATAGGTCCTAAATTTACATAGAATTTCTATTACAGAAACCAAATGGAATATTAATACGCATACATATCGATTTGGGCATGCTCAAATGAAAATAGACATATGGTATCTTAAATAATTTAAAAAGTAGAAAAAGGAGATTGAAAGAAACTCTAATATTAAATAAGCTTTTCTGAAAGCAAGCCATCTAGAAAGAAAGAATCTTATTTTTGCAGCAACTGGTGCGTAAATGACGACAATTTTTGTGAAATCACATGACTTGTTTTTATTAAAAACTGTTTACTGCGTTTCCTGCAATAATGCCTCTCATCGTATTATTTATTTCTTCTAAGGCTGAGTGGTGGTTCAATTTTGTTAAATGCTCGAAATTGAACAGCCTCCGCGACTTGACACACATTTCCATTAACCATGATAAGGTGGCGTATTAGGTATTATTGGATTGTACAGGGTTGTAATTTAACTAAAACATTAAACAGGTTCGATCTAGCAAACGGTTCTGGTACGTGGTATTTAATTTTAATACATCACATCGAATATCAAAAAACTGGGAACAAAATACTATTTTTCGATGCATGTATTATTAAATTTAATGAAACTCTGCAAATAATGGGTACTTACTGCATATTACTGTAGCTATATGTATATAGTGCCGTTGTGCAAACAAAAGGATATTTAAAATCGATTTAATTGAATTTAATTGAAACTAGAGTTAGATACCTCTTCATTAAACGTTAATAAATAATGTGATTACAAAATACATTATTTCCTTTATTGATTCAATACTCAGAGCTTTTTGATTTACGTTCAAAAGTATAAAGAAATAGACAAAAACTAGTCTAAGTGTGCCTCAACAATATTTTGTGATCTATCAAAATTGATAGCCTTTCAGTTATAAATACAACCGAGTTTAGAAAGCATGACATTTCTGGTCAACCTTTTTGTTGTCGATCATATTTATTTAAGATCTAACAAATTAATGTTTGTAAAGAAAACTTCAAACAACTTGAAAAAAAAGATCAACAACATTGTTAGAAAGCTAATCAATAGTTGCCATTCAAGCAAGACAACCTATGTGAAAAATAAAAGTCCCTGACAACGCAGAAGATTCTACCAGAATGAAGAGATAGTTAGTGTGGATATATTGTTATATGACAATATGCAATCTACAGAACTACACACTCATACACCAATTAAAAGGAAAATTTCATGGAGACAATAGATGTTTAATGATCTTAAGAAATTGCTTTTGAAGCTCACGTAATAACAACGTTAACAATTGGTTTTCTCTCTCATTGTTGTAATGCGAGTAATGAATAACTTTTGGATAAGGGGGCTATTGAACATCTAAGTAAAACAAGACTTCCAACAACAAGGAAGAGACAAGCAAATAATGCCTAACGTTTATAGATTGGAACCTTTCTGTTCTAGCTTATCACCTAGCATTAATAAGCGAATAAGTTTCGAGAGTCACTCAGATCAGATGTACCTAAGTGAAATAGAAAATGATAAAAAATTTTGGAAATTGTGTAATAGTTGCGTTTGAGCGAAAGTATTACCTCAGACAAATTAAATTTCAGATTTCAGAGATGGACTCTCATGGTAGTTTACTGATATTTATTGGAAACTAGTGGGTGTATCTTTAGTCCAAGAATTAAATCATCATTCTTCAAAATTAGAAAAAAGTGTTCCATATTTATGGATGGTATTAAATATAGTTAAAGACAAAGGATAAAAATGTTGATTGATTTGGCTTGCACATGAATCTGATCAAATTATTAAATGATCAAGATTAGGACCTTCTCTTTTGATTACCAGACTGGATCAAATTCCATTTAGCACGACATCTCTTGTGAATTCAGAGATTTGCTCAAAATATTTCTTTGGCAAATGCTATTAAATAATAATAACGTCAACCAGAATTAGTTTCCTCCATTCCAATATCTGAAATTATAATACGAGTACAACAAATTTGGTTGATGATTCAGGGTCGTAGAAAAAAAATAATTAAAAGAGCAATCATGTTCCTAAAAGAAATATTACGTGGAAACCTAGAAGGAACATTAGCTCCAGTATATGTTAAACATAAATTACTGAAGTTATGAAAATATTTTATGTAAAAAAATCAACAATTCATATTTGAGAAAGAAAAAAATGATTCAGATCTGATGACAGATTCCTAATAGATAATTTACTCCTTTTTCTGAGTCACTCTGTTATGAGTTTCTTTCTTCATTTTGAGCTATTTAATTGTAGCTTTTCTCTTGTTAAATATTACTTTAATCTTAAAATAACACCCATATTTTGATCACATTTTTGCATATTTTGTACAGCTGGAATACTGTTTTCCATTAAAGGTTAGCCTGATTCTGTTGATGGACCAGCAATTGGTTCTAGTTTTTTTCTTTCCTCCGTTCAGGATCTGCAGACAGTTCCCCTATAATTTCTGCTGGTTCCACCTTTATTTTGACACTTTGCTTTTCACGAAGTAGATAATATGCAAAATCTCCTGTACTCCTAAAAGAAGATATGACAATGGAATTTGTTGCTGTTTTTTTCCCATGTGTAGGCTGCTCAAATTGTAGCCTGCATTTTCCATATATTCAACGCTGCTTTTAAGAACTAACATTGGTTCAGCTGCTATAACATAATGGTGTTAAATAAACTATGTAGGCTATTTGGTACGACTTTAATTCAATATATTTCAATAAAAGAAAAATGACAGTAATTATTAATATATATTTGATTTCACATTTCTCCTTTTCAATTTGGTCCTTCACAAAATACAACTTAACCTCGGTATGTTTCAGTCCTATTTCCCGTTTAGCATCTGTGATTAATTTTATGCATGGTTGATTATCTTCGTGTATTATAATTCGTAGTGGTTCATCTTCAATATCCTCTAAAATTGATTTAATCCAAATACTTTCCACAATTACAGAAGATAGAGCTATATATTCTGCTTCTGTGGATGAGACTGCAACACAAGACTGTTTTCTTGATGGCTTCATCAGAAAATAAAATGTGGTTTAGACAATTTGGATTATTATTGATCATTTCCATCATTATTGCACAAAACTCCATTTTTCTGTCAGGGTCATCTTCGTTTAGCTCATGGAGAAGGTGTATCTTGTAGGGTTCGTATTTGTTCTTTTTTAATATTCCAACTACTGACGATTGATTAATATCATTATCCAAAGCAAGTTACATGGTTGACGTAATTGGATTATCCATATCACTAAGTAATACATCAAGAGCTTGATGTTGATTTGTGGCTGATTTTGGACGTCCAGGCATTGGAATATCTTTTACATTTCCAGTTGCTCTAAATTTTCTAACGAATTTAGACACTGTGGATTGTACTCTCCGGATGAACGATATTGACGATCTCCATAACCAACCATCATTAAGATTTCAATTCTTTCAGTTTCACTGAGTTTGACCATGTTTACAAATTAAAATGAAACTATTTTGATCAAATTAACTTGTTAACTTATTGAAAGGTACTTCACAATGACATGGAAAATGACAATAAGAAAACAGAGGCCACTATAATTTTTTGTAGAATTATCCTCGCATTAATAAAAAGAAGTATTAAAAACTGGAGAATCCGATTTGAAATCATATTTTGCCGTTTATTGGAAACTATGATTTTATACACAAATTTTGTTATTAAAGCATATAAAAAAATATCAAGTCATTTCAAAAAAAAAAGAGGAATAAAAATCAACAAAAAAATCACGATTAGTCTAAGACATGGAGAATAATTAGTAAAAAAACTTTTGTTAAAGACAAAGTCAATATTTACGGAAATAAACCGCCTATTCCATACTTTTGACTAACCCCGTATTTCGCTACAGAGATAACTTTTGCGTTCATCAATGTCTGCCATAGTATTACATTAGATTAGTACACCTACGTAACCAATTTAAAATTTAAACTTATTAATTTCCAAGCTTGTTAACTAAATACACGACAGGGCGCTTTCCAGAATATAATTGCAAAATTCTTAATTAATTAAATTCTGAATTTTATATTGCAATTATTTCTCCTTCTGTTTTTAATTCCACCGCTGTATCCGCGAAATGCCGCCGTTTAGATCAAAGTCAATTTATGCATTACAAGGATCAAGGGACGCACAATAATTATACAAAAAACAAAATATAATAAAGACGCCTTAATTAAATGATAAACAATTTTTATTTTTCTACAAAATTACTAACCCACTATATCTCCCATCTTTGCAATCTCAAACATAAGAGAGAAGCTATAATACTTAGCCCTTAACTTGTGCATGAGATCGAAATGTCCTAACGTCCGCAATTTCTTACGCGTTTGACGTCGTAAATTATCAATTCCGGTCATATTCTCTCGTGGAAGACCCGCTAGGTGATCGGGTCATGTCATTGTACGTATCAGAATTCAGTCCATTTGCTTTAATTACGTTTGCTAAGTGCGTATACTTGTAGGTGCTAAATCGACGGTAAAATAACCGCTTCCGGAAATGGACCTTGTCAGCAGAATAATATAAGATGATAAGAGAAATATGGTAGCACAAAGACATTTCGAAAGGAGGAAATGGAGAAGTCTAAAATATTTTTTATCCGACAGTGATGTAAACAAGATAATTTTAAAAGGAATATATCATTTTGAGAGCAATAATAATAATGATATTTTAACTTGATCATATTTATTTTTTCCTCTTAGGTATTCTTCTTCGTTCCACTGTTAGAAAACTCTACCATGATAGTAGTTTTTATGTTTAGTAGAATGATTTTTTTTTGTTCCTCTTTTAATGGTGTCATCATTCGTATACAGACGTTATAGTCAAATTCTAGAAAGGATATGTTTACCGAAAGATCTTTATTTCGTCTTTAAACGCTAATGTTGTTTACTGTAGCGATATTTTATATATTCCGCTTGTATTCTAATTTTTGAAAGCTTATTTTTTGCTAAAAATATGTTTTTAATGAATTCCAACGTACCATCTCTCTCGTTGACGTCCCTGCCGTTCGTTTCTGATATAAAGAAAATTTAATCAACTTGAGATATGTGTATTTTTTGTTGATTTTTATCCATCTAAGTAATAATGTGAAGACTGGAGTTCGAGAGGTAAATTGAAGAAGTGACGTTATATACTATCCCTACACGTGTTTCACAAAATTGGATTTAGTTCCGTTCAACTGGAGTCGAAAGCAAAAATTTAATTGAGGAGCTTCTACTTTGGTGGCTTCAATATCTGAGTTTTAAACGCACAATTTTATGATTTAGCCCCTGCTTTGTAGCTTGTTTATAATATTTTTAGTTTTTTCTTTTTATTTAGCTTCAATCCCAACCTGAAACGTTTACTCCTTTTTGATCTCTTTTCTTAAATATTCAAGTTTCTATAAATTTTTTTCTTTTATTTTTTACTAGCCTCGTTCTTTTTACGCAACTATTGATGGATTCTTCTAATCAAGCTAGTAAATATACAGGGTGTTTCAGAATAGACAAAAATGGTTTTTTTATCATAACTTTAATATCTTTCTAGATATTTTAATAAAATTTGGCATATGCCTTCTAAGCAACAGCAGCTATTTTTTTGATATAGAAATTTTTTTAAATTTTGTATTCAATGGCGTCCGTACAGGACGTGGACTAGATATTTTTAGAGAAATATTATGTACGCCACTGCTTTTTCTTAAAATAAAAATTATTTTTAAAATCTCCATTTATTTTAAGGTAAATTTGATTTCCTGTTTTTTTTTCGTCCGACGAACGGTTTCCGATCAAAAAATAAAGATCATTAAACGGGCATAATTATTGCTATGTACCTATCATCATTTTGGAAAAGGAGGCTATGAACTTTGTTGTCAGGGAAACAATTGCAATGACGAAATAATTAGATAATGCCAAACAGTTTTGACAGATAATTATTTAAGTACACGAAAATTGCACTTAAATTAAATTTTAAAATCGTAATACCTTTAAAACATTTAAGTATCAAGATAAATTTCACAAATGCTGAGTTTGCTGATATGCACTACTTGTACGGGCTTGCTGACGGCAATGCATATGAAGCCAGACGATTATACCAGGAGCGGTATCCAGATAGAATAGTTCTGGATGCCCGAACGATATCAGGAACCCACAGAAACACCCGCACGAACACCGGAAACCGAAGAAGGTGTTTTAAATTTAGTGGAACAAAACCCTGAGATGAGTACCAGACAAATTGGAAATATTTTCAATATTACTCATATCCTAGTCTGGAGAATTCTTCATGATTTTTTGTTATATCCCTACCATATGCAACGGGTCTAGGCCCTACTTCCTCAGGATTTTCCATTACGTATAAATTTCTGCCAATGGTTTCTTTAAATGGTTACCGAAAATCATGAATTTGACGCCGAAATTTTATTCACGGACGAAGCTAATTTTTCCAGGAACGCAATAAGAAATTTTCATAACAATCATTTTTGGGCTGAAGAAAACCCACATGCCATCACAGAATCCCACCACCAAAACCAATTTTCGGTAAATGTTTGGGCTGGAATTATTGGTGATTATTTAGTTGGGCCTTATTTTCTACCAGGCAGATTCGTCAGTTTCTTGAACAGAGTTTACCAAATTTGCTGGACGACGTTCCTATTTTAATCCGTCATCGTATGTGGTTTATGCACCTGCACATTTCAGTCTCCAGGCGCGTGAATTTTTAAATCAATTTTATAGAAATCGCTGGATAGGACGGGGAGGAACACAGTCGTGGCCATCTAGATCCCCAGATTTAAACAGTCTAGATCTTTTCCTGTGCGGACACCTTAAGACTTTGGTTTATAGCACCCCAATACACACTGAAGAGGAGTTGAGAAATCGCATAATACTTTGTTGTGATACTATCAGGAATACTCCAGGAATTTTTCAAATACTACGAGACTCAATGAGGAAAAGAGCTGAAGCATGCATGCTTGTAGGTGGTGGCCACTTTCAACAGCTAATCTAAATTATAAAAAATGTCTAGGAAGTTATGATAAAAAAACGATTTTTTTTCTCAAAACTTTAGGTTTAGGACATAGGTTTATTTGAACTTTTCTTCATAAAATCACGTAAGGGTTGAAACCCTTAAGGATCAGCATCTTATTCTGAAACACCCTGTATAATTATTGGAGGAATAATAATGACCATGACTCGATTCAGTCTACGAAGGAACCTTCTGAAAAGATAGCGATTAAAATAACCCTTCGAAAATGTGTTAACTATCAGTCCTATCAGTTTGTTGTTGTAATAGATTATACTTTAAAGTGAGTTTTGATAAGAAGCTTATTTATCTTCATCGAAAGGTTGGTGATGCCACCATTGTATTTCCTTAAAATGTACATTGCATTGCCAGTGCATGGGAGGTAGAGCAGTTGCTTCTTTAGAACAGCTGATCCTGAACCTTCTGGCGGCTTAGTATTTTAGTTTCTGAAGTTCGATGATATTTTATTAGTTAATTCGAGTAAACAGCATGGCTTTGTCCAACGGAGATCTGCTCAAACTAACCTGTGTACGTTTGTTGGGGAAGTTAGTGCTGCGTTTGACGCGAGATTAGAGGTAGACGTGGTATATACAGACACAACAAAGTTGTGCATGATGTGCTTTGAAAAGAATATAGGGATCAGTATGTTTATCTGGGGTTTTGTGTCTGAAGTATAATCTAATTTCGGGGGGTACCTCAAGGTAGAAATCTCTGCCCCTTATTGTTTATTATATTAAATTTAGAACGTAAGTTGTTGGTCTTGTTTTTGGGCTTCGCAATTGGTTAGTAGATTTCAATAGCGGGCAGTAGTGGGGCAATAGCCTAAATTGTGTAACCGTAAACACACTTGTATTTTTGCTACACTTTGGAGTAAGTATCTATATATAATTTAATTTAATTTATGAAGACGATACATGTAATTACGATTTGAATTCCAGTTTGTATAGAAATAAATAAATAAATCATCAATGGTATTGTGGCCCTAACAAAAGCCAAAATGTTAAATATGAATTTTAAGAAATCTTGGAAAGAAACTAGCATGATATGATCAAAACACTAACGTAAAAATTGGAGCAGTTTTTCAAACAAATTTTATCAAGAAAAGTTCTTCGAAATCAGATTAAACCTCCGCTTCCTAATCTTGGTTGAAAATAAAAAAATTACCTAAAAACATTTAAAAACAATTTAGATTAAATAACATTTTTTCTTATTAAATCGTCATTTAATAATATAGATGTTTCAATTCCTTTTTTTTATTGGTTTTATTGGTCTTCTTGTTATAAACAATTATTACCAAATAGAATGGGGGAGAAGACTTTTGCAACAAGAAAGAGAACTGCTAAAGAGAGAAAGGGATATAATTCCTCATGTTGGTTCCTTTTATCATGATCCCTTGTCACCTTGTAACTTCAACTCACTATACAATGTATATTTGTGTGTAATAGCCCTGAGATATTTCATTTTGATATGCTTTTGCACTGATATAAAATCTCAAAGTGCAAAACTTCATTAGAACAGCTCGTTGTGTTTGAATCGTATCAGCCTTGCTAGTCGATTTCTACAAAACCTATCAAATATATTTTTCACAATCGTTTATAACGAGATTTGTAAATATGTAGAAATTACATGAAATTGAATTGTATAGGTTTCTCTCTCTCTCGAGCGGTTAATTTTAAATATTTATATCAATTTACATAAAAATTCTTAGTAAATTGTGGTAGCAAAAATGAAATGATTGTATATATGTACATATATATATACATTTACCTGGAGGTATTACTTGGAATTCTAATTCTGAAACCGACATCTACCACAAGCTTCGTAGAAGATGAATAATTTTTTTATTCAAAAGTTGGATCGCGTTCCTCCTTTGTACCCTCTCCATGTCCAAACTTATGAAATATTCATAGCAATATTCGCGGCACATTATTCCGAAAGAGAAAGGTAAGCAAGGCAATGCGTATTCTGCTCATAATATATCTGATGATATACATAAGTCCTCTTAATTGGCCTTATTAATTTTCTATTTAAATTGAAAAGTAGCTGTTTACTAATTCATATACAAGAAGAAGATATTTTCGACGTGATCTTTTATGAATATTATTGTACGAAAAGATAATACATTCTGTCAATTGTCTACCGGGAATTTCTCAATAAAACAACAAATTTAAATTGTAAATTGTATGTTTCGTTTTTCGCTTTAAGCTCCCTCCTCGAATTTTCTTTTATGGCTTCAATCGACTCAAAACGTGTTCCTCGAAGTGGCAATTTGAGTTTAGGAAAGAGGATAAAATCACATGGAGCCATATCTGGTGAATAGTGAATACGGTGCTTGTTCGATCAAATTAGAGGTTTTGGTCAAAAATTCTGGTAGCTTTGTGAGATGGTGCATTATCGTGGTGCAACATCCAAGATTTGTCTCTCTCGCAAACGCTTCATAACTCCTTATTCACTGTTTGACCTCACGAAAGGAATTCAAAGTGCACCACACCACGATAATCGAAGAAAACTGTGAGCATGATCTTAATTTTTAATCGACTTTGTCTTGGCTGTTTCGATTTCGGCTCATCTTTGTAACTCCATTCGGATGATTGTTGACTTGTTTGCATATCGTACTCGTAAACCCATGTCTCATCACCAGTGATGATGCGTTGTATGAGTGTAGAGTCACTGGTGACTCGAGAAAGCATGTCCATAGCAACCGGTTTTCGATGTTGTTTTTGCAAAAAATTCAGCTCTTTTGGACCAAGTCTCATTTCCAAAATATCGTACGAACTGATTCGTGTGAAAAGTTCAGCTCTTATGCTAGCTCTCTCAAGCTGTAATGACGATTTTCAACCACCAATTCCTTAAATGCTTTGTAGCATTCATGCATTTCATGCAAATTTAATGCAAATCCTTTGCTCTTCAAAATTATTCATTATAACAATCGAACAACGCACTTCAGGTGAACCAACACAATCAGCAGCTGTTCATTGAGTAATAATTTGCCTTCAATGATTAAATCTCGCAGCCTGACAATTATGATGGATTCAGCTTGCAGTTTTTGCAAAGACTTACTGAATTTAACACTTCCTCCTACCTGACCTTGCAAAGTGGATCACCACGCAACGCATCTACATCCTCAACGAAGTGGTCAACCTCACGATGTAGAAGGCCGTACTGAGGTTGACCTTCCGAGAGTCGAAAAACAGTTTCAAGATATTCAAAAAAAAACAGCTGCTCCTTTCCTTGGTTGTATGAGACAAGCCAACCCTACCATACTCTAGCTCGTTATAGTCTTTCTTTTCTTTAGTACCTATCCGGTAATATTGAGATTATAAGAGTCCATACTTTGGAGCCAAGACTCCTCACCCCCCATTTTATGGTGGTTTAGAAAGTAAATGCAATTTTCAGACATTCTTATTATTCATATTATAATTTTGCTGTCACAAAATAGACAACCAAGGACAAAAAAAAGGAACAACTTTAAAGCTTTGAGCTTTAATCCGTGCTGTGCTCAAAATATGCTCCGCCTTCCTGAACGTAAGCTTCCACGATAATTTAGATATTTTTTCTACGGCTCGTCCAATTTCTGCTGCTTCAAGCGACAGAATTTCTTGATTTAATCCTTCAATCGTATTAATTCTTACAATGAACAAAAACTTTCCGATAATGAAGGAATCGTTCAGGCAAACTTTGTCGCCACAGTATTGCAGTAGCGTCAAACGATCCAGCTTCAAAAAAATACTTTACATAGTTGTCATAAGCTTCTTCATTGGTGTACACCATGTCTATCTAAAATTGAACGCATGACATTTGAGTTGAATGTTGTTTTGCAATCAGATCATGTGATTTCTGGGGGTGACCTTAATATTGAGTTATTGCCAGTTGGTGTTAGATTTGGGTCTAAAATATCGAATTTAGAATCTATAAATCGAAAAATTTGTTAAAGACGAAGATGTCAGCGCAACTGTTGAAGCGAAGATTCAAAGACAGGAATTTGAAATCGAATTGAATTCATTAGTTTTTATTGGAAAGTATTACCTAAACGATCTATGAAGTCATTTCAAGTGACAGAAGGCTGTAAGCACTTGATTATAGACTATGTTTAAATTATCACCTTGTACCATACAGTTTACTAAACCGTTGAAGCTACTCATTATCATCAAATTTTGAGCCAACCAACCTGGGAGTACTGAAGAACACGTCGTTTCTGAATTATCTAATGATGATATGGTGTTCTGTAGAGTCTCCTGCATTGTAAGGCATTTTAAACCAAAGACTTTTGAAGTTTCATCAGTTCCTGATGTTCTACTACATTTTCAATCGGTCCCCTTTTAATAACGGCATTCTTCCGTTATATTTGACAACCTAGCGCCTATGAGAACAGTCAAGGTCACTAGAATAGGAAAGCTCTTAGATCATCTGATGTGTTGGTTGTCTGTTCCTCTTCGGATGTCCTTCTGACGGTTCAGACGGTGTTAACGGGTTGGCTTCTGGGAGTCTTCTGATGGATCTCCTTCGCTGATCAATTTCTGAAATCAAAGAAACAGAGTTAGGTATCAGTGATTGATTTGTACGCGATGGCGTTACTCGGCGACAGTTTGCTGCTTGTGAGTGCCTTCTCGATTAAGCTTCCTCAGGAACTTGTTCAAGTCTTTAGATCATCGATATAATACAACTGCCGTTGAAAGTTGCTGATGACATTATTGTTCAGTATCAGCTTACGACTCCTATTTTAATACACACACATCTCAGTCTTGTGAGGCTGCAAAAAGTATTAATTACATTAATTTCTTCTTCTTTCTGTATATGAAATTTGATTTTATGTAATTAAAAAATTGTAGGAAGCAACTGAAGCGAAAGTAATTGTTTGCACATTTTCAGGCTGAAATCAATTTACTAAAATGTCAAAATGATAATTGAAAATTCGTTGTTGATATGTTAATCCTTGCTGTGAATTAATCTGTTTGAAATCGAAAATCCATCATTCTATTATAATTACATACGGAAGTTTTTTCTCCCTTCCACGGAGCTCGGTATCGGGTGGAAAGTTTAACGTACTTATTACAATAGCTTGGGCTAAACTGCTTTTTCGGCAACCCACAGTAATCCTCGTACGATTGATAATCAAGACTAACTGAATCGTCTATTGCAGAAATGATACAAGTCACATTTTCGCCTGTATTGAGTTTTCTTCTTGTCTCTTTCGTTGAGTACGGAAATTAGATCACATTTTCATTTACTGCAGAAACGATACGAGTCAACGACTTGTATCGTTTCTACAATATATGAGTAACGAGTTGCGAATTGATGCGAGTTGCGTTGATGAATTTACTGCAATCTTCTGATGACGATGACGCTATTAATTATATTGAACATGTTGGGCGTGTTAGAAGACCGAGAATTAATCGTAGGCATCCAAATAATTTCGAAATTTTGGATGATCACGAGTTTTTTTGTAAGATATCGTTTGCAGAAAGATACCGTAAGGCGAGTGCTTAACCGTATTATTAATATCATAGCAAATCCTACAAATTTGTAATAGGTAGTAAATAGCTTTAGAGAAATGCTAGCTTAAGACAAGAGGAAATGCTATTGCTGGCATTGCTCTTGTATGCAACAGGAAGTTTTTGAAATGTTGTGGGTGATTTGAATGGTGTTCATAAAGCAACAGCTAGCAAAATCCTTGCTACTTGATGGAAGAGCATTCCCTTGAACTATAATTACTTCCTCCCTGTCATGTTCATGTGCATCTGCAAATATTTACCAATATAACAATGAATGAAATTAAAAGCAATGGATTAATTCTACTTACCGCTTGCAATGTCACTATCACAATAACTGGGTAAACCTTCTAAACGAACACCCAACAAGTCCTTCACTTCTTCATCCACATGGGTAAATATGACATGAGATGAAGGGTCCCCACCCGTGCCTGTTACGTGACACCGGTTATCAGAAAACTTTTGTTTTGTTCTTTTAATATTTTCATATTTTTTCCGGAACATTATTTTCCCATACCGTATCTTTATCCTTCCAAAGAATTCGATCGGTTTTTTTGCACTCTGTTATATCTTTTTTAGATTTAACTAAATCAATTAATAAATCTATTTCTTCTGATAAAATTAGCGGCTCTTCTAGAAGGTGATTCAGACATGCTTCCTATTTTGATAAAACCGAATCGTATAAAGGTTGCAAAAATACTACAATTACACGTTTGCTTTTTTATCAATGTTATACAGTGTTCCCTCGCCACTTCGCGCTTCATGTTTCGCGGCTTCACTGCTTCGCGGTTTTTTCCAAAATATTCATCAAAAAATCAAAATGAAAAAATATAACCATGTAGGCAGCCACGAGGTTGACTGTCTCGCATACTGTTGTGTTGGCGATAACTTTTAGCTTTGATCAAAAGAGGCGATATGCATCTGTAGCACGCAACTTGCTTTGTTTGAACTTTTTTTACATTAAGCCCTTATAATGCCGCTTAAGCGCTGTGCTACTGTGATAGCTTCCTCCGGGGCGCCCAAGAGAAAGAAGATGACCATCAGCGAAAAAGTGAAACTTTTAGATATGATCAAAGAGGGCAGAAGTTATGCATCTGTAGCACGCCATTACGGGGTGAATGAATCTACAGTGCGTTATATCAGGAAGAGGAAGCAAATATCCGCAAACGGCTTCAATAACCTTCAATAAAGAAGCGAAGCGTGTGGTAACTTCGCGTAATAAGCGAATTGTGAAAATGGGAGCAGCACTGGCATTGTGGATTGCTGATTGCAGGAAAAAGACAGTAAGTTTGGACACTAATATGATCAGGACAAAGGCCAAAGCACTGTATGACCGTCTTGCCCGATGGCGACAATGAAGGGGCTGAAGAAAGTGCTGACGAACCTCAAGTCAGTACTAGCGCTGCCAGGAGTGATTCGCCTCCTCAAGGACGGGCTTTTCAGCCAGCAAGGCTGGTTCGAAAATTTCGAAAGAGATACGGCCTCGAAATGTGCTTTTGTATGGTGAGGCTTCCTCTGCTGACAATGATGCTGCCTGTCGTTACGTGGAAGAAAAGTTTCCTAACCTCATCAGTGAGGGGAGGCTACCACCCTGAACAAGTTTTTAACATGGATGAGACAGGTCTTTTTGGAAGAGGATGCCTTCACGTACATTCCTCTTCCAAGGGACGAAGTGAGAAGGCCAGGCTTCAAGGCTCACAAAGACCGTGTGACTGTCATCATGGCTGGCAATGCTGCAGGTTTTATGTCTTGCCAGGCCTTATTTATAAAGCAAAACCACGGGCATTAAAAAACAAAAATACGGCTCCGTTGCCCGTGTTCTGGATGCATAACTCCAAGGCCTGGATATCGAAAGCTCTGACCCTTGTATGGTTCCTCCATTGCTTCATTCCCCAGGTGAAGCAGTATCTGGCTGAAAAAGGGCCTCCCCTTTAAAGTCCTTCTCCTGATGGACTGTGCAGGAGGCCATGCAACGGACCTGCAATATGACAGTGTGCAGATAGAGTTTCTGCCCCCGAACACTACATCTCTAATTCAGCCGATGGATCAAGGTGTCATTCGTGCCCCGAATTCACCTTGAAAGCATACTGGCGCAGTTACGACGATGCCTCATGTTTATCCAATATTCAGCAAGCATTAAAGGACATGAAGAATGAGACCATAAAATCTAGCTGGAAGAAATTATGGCTGAACGTGGTGCACAACTATCCAGGCTTCACTCCTGAGGAAGTTCATCGCTCAGCGGTGACGTTGGCTCACATCATAAGGAATGAAGGTTTTGTCGACATGACGGAAGAAGACATCAACGCCCTTATCGATTGCCACTCGAATCCACTCTCCGATGAAGACCTGCTTGAGATG